>QANU01067139.1:969578-1022125 GCA_003254905.1 Nissolia schottii | reverse complement strand
AAAAAAAATGGGTCCTTACTTTCAGTTAACTTAATTATTTTCCTAAGTAAAGTAGGGACTATCAGTATTCCCACACAGCAGATAACAACCTAGCAGACACAGATTATGACTTAAGCATAAGCTGCTAACCTAGGGTGTTACAGAGATCATCATGGCTTCTGTCTCTGGTAGAGACGTGCTAGACGATTCGGTCATGATCTTCTTTGTCGAAGGCTTTGCGGCCTTTGTTGCTTCATCTGAGGACCTGATAACTTCCTTCCTTTTTAGCGGGTATCTGGGTCTCATTTCTCCAAAAAAGGTAGTTTTTTGTAGTCTTATGTGAGGCGGTAAGAGAGGTGGTGGTTCATAGGGTTGGTATGGTTTGGCTCTAGGAAAAGGTTTTGGCGGTGGTGTGAAATAAGGACTCTCTTCTTCAACCTTCTTGGGCTGAAGGTTGTCAACATGTCTTTGGAGTTCCTCAAACTGGCGGTGGAGCTTTGCTAATTCTCTCTCCTTTTGGTCAAAGACCTTGTCATAGATGCTTTTCCTTGGAAGTTGACGAACTTCCACTTCTAGGACCTCAATCCTAGCCTTGGTTTCTTTATAGTATTTTTGCATCTTTTCTGACAGGACTTCTAGCTTCTTATCGATAGTATCTGCCATGTCCTCAACTCGGCTATCGATCTTCTTTAGAAGCTTATTTTGCGCCAAGGAATTTTCAGTTTTCCAGTTAAGAACTTCTTCAGCTTAAGAGACTGCCTTCAATTTTCCGTCAGCATGGACTTCCGTCTGCTGGACAAAGGGTTTGGTCTGGATTTTTGTAACCGGGTTGGTCTTCTTCTCAAGAGAGGGAAATTTGTCATCGTAGGATGAGGACGATGTGGAGAACATCATACAGGTTATCTCCTGGGGTTGGTTAGGGCTGATGGTGTTACCATTGTAGGAGTTACACTGATGTGGTACTGGTGGAGGCCAGGTGATAAGATCTGAATCATTTGGCGGAGGAGGATATTTTCTTTTCCTCAGGATCCTGAGCACCTCATGATACAGGGGCAAAGGTTCCTCCTTTTTCCAGATTCTGACCCAAGGGCCTTGTTCTGGCTTCGGTCTCCTGAAAGGAGGTATTGGTTTGCAAGACTTCTTGGTTCGCCTTTGTCTCCTAGAGATTCTCCAACCAGGTTCTTCCTCGTCATCACTCCCTGCCTCATCACAGCTGCAGTCAGAGTCACACATCTCAGGCGCAACATCCCAAGGGAAGCGACCATTCATCTTATCATAGTAGACAAGGTGCCCATCTGCACCTACCGAGTGGACTGGCATGTCTGTTTCAGCTTCTCCTAGAGTGATCATCATTGTGTGGAAGACTAGAGGGTCTGTTCCACTAGACGAAGACTCATCCTGTGGTTTGAAGACTGTCTTTACTGCTCCAGTTGCTGTTCTCCGGTAGCTAAATTATGTTGAGACAACAGGCCTGAGGGCCTGCTTATAGGTTTCATACCCCGTCACCCATTCGAGAGGCATGAGCTTCTGCAACTCCTCTTTTGGTAACTGTTTAGGTACTTGGATGATTGATGGCAACTTTTCATCCATGTCTGCTACTATCATCATGGTATTGATAATTTAATTTTTTGAAATAAATATTAAAAAATTATGTAACCAAACATAAATTATGACATCACCGTGAACATTTTTATGATCATTTGACAATTTTAAGTTAATATGATTCTAAATTGTGTGTTTTAGAGTAAGAAGACATGGTGTTCTTAGGAACACCAAAGAACCTAACTAAGAATTTTGATACCCTGTTATTACTAGAAAAATTGCACATTTATTGTCTTTCATTTTTATACCTTTGTTGTGAATTCTTACATGTCTCATAAAAACATTTAATATGTGTTTTAGAAATATTATTAGCCATTGTTTTTAATTTAAAATATTTAATATATAATAAACAAGGCATTAATGATTACTTCCTCTGTCTATTAATAATAAATCATTTTAATAAAAATAATTTGTTCACAAATATATGTCATTTTAAGATTTCAATGAAATATTAATTATATTTTTACCTTTGTTTATTAAGCATTACTCTTTTTGATGCCTTCATAAAAAAAGAAAAGAGAATTTAAGAGAGAGAGAGAGAGAAAAAATTTGAGAAAAATTAGAAGGACAATTTTATTAAATACATATAAATTTTTTATGTCTGTAATTTTAATAATTTCTTGATCCTATGTAAAACATCAAAAGATTATTATTTATAGAGGGACCGAGTAATAACGTTCTTAAATGCCAAAGAAATTCTCTTGCTTGTTTGGTTGGTTCCTTTTTAAGGCACATCCTCATGATCCTCTATTCATTGATGACACCTCCTTTTTTAAGGCATTTATACGTATATAACATATACTTGGACAGTCAAAAATAATTTTCTTATAAAAATATGAGTTTTACTATGAAAAGAGAAAATGTTAACATGATAATAGAGTCATATTTTTCAAAAGAATTATCTCTTATTTTCTAAATATGTGTTGCACACATAAGATTTTCCTTTTTTTCACATATCATTATCGTTGACACCCTTTTCCTTTGGCCATATGCCAGGATCGAACCAAGAGGCCGGTTGAAATTTGATTTCCAAACCAGCAAGGCAACGTGACACCTACTTGTTTTTTTTTGGAGTGTGTTATTTAAATAAATAAAACTCTCTTAAAATTAATAAAATCTAATTTAAATTTATGCATCTTTATATTTTTTCATATAACTAATTTTGATATGAAAAGATACATACCCTTTACTTATTCATCATCTAATAATAAAATTTTAATTAGATTCGTATCCCATTAAAAAATATTAATGATTAATAACGTTGTTAAAGTCAAGAAATTCTCTTGCTCGTTTGGTTGGCTCCATTTTAAGCCACGTCCTAATGGTCTTCAATTCATTAATGACACCTTACTTATTTTAGTTGAAATGTGATAATTAAACTCATCTATTCATCCATTATGGATCATTAAATAAAATTTTAATAAATTTATTCATTATTTATTATTAAATAAAATTTTAAAATGATTTATATTTTATTAAATTTTATCTAATAATAATAAATGATGAGTAGATAAAGTATTATATTCAAAATGATAACTTTTTCGTATGATAATGGTAGGTGATGCTGTGCAAAGAGCCTCTGCAAAAAGTTCCCTTATCACTGTGTTGTGTGGCTAGACTCCAAAGTGTGAACACACAAGTTCTCCTCCTGCAGCTTCAACATGAAGGACTTGGGGTTGATTGCAGTGTTGCTGTTGGTAGAGTTGTCGGATGTGACTGTCAGCACTGTGAGCAAAGCTGCTATGCAGAGAGGCATGAATGACTTCCTCTTTGTCATGTACTCTAATGCCTTCGCTGCCTCCTTCCTCCTTCCACTCTCCTTCCTCTTCTATAGGTAATTCATTCAATTGAAACTTTGTGTTGAAACTCATGCTGTTGGATTCTTGATTATTTCTCATTCATCCATTTCCATTGTTGTGATGTGAATGAAGGAAAAGAAATCTTCCCCGACTCACGCGCAGATTAGTTGGACAACTTCTTGTTCTTGGCTTGCTCAGGTGTAATTATAATTAGTTACACTACCAACAATTCAATATACTATTTCAAGTTTAAGCATGTTCTTGTTTTTTAGTCTTGTTGCTGATTAGTTCTTTGTCCCTTCTTTTGGGGCTTTATGTGGCTTTTCAGTCTCAGTGTGCAGATGTTCAAGTATCTTGGGATAGGTTACAGCTCTCCTACTTTGGCCTCAGCCATGTCTGATTTAGCCCCTGCTTTTACCTTCATACTTGCCATCCTTTTCAGGTTTGTGATTGGCTATACGCATAAGGCACTACTGATAGGGGTGGTGGCCTGCTAATGGCCTCGCCTGTTTAAAACTTGGCCCAGGTCCAGACCAATTGTAAAGCCTATTCACCATGGCGATGATAAAATTCATGCGATTTGCAAATGCTGTTATTAATTTGGAATAGCTTAATTATGTTATGCATATTTTGCTTGGTACAGGATGGAAAGATTGGACTGGAAAACTAATAGCACTAGGGCTAAGTCTTTTGGCACATTGGTTTCGATCGCCGGCGCCTTGATGATTTCTATGTACAAAGGCCTCCCAATCATAAACAATCATCCTTTTCATAAATTATTCTTCAGATTCCTTCCATCGTTGCAATTTGATTGGGTTTTTGGGGCAATTTTGCTCACGGCTAGCAGCTTATTTCTCTCAATGACATTTATAGTTCAGGTAGTATTCAGTATGCAGAACTCAAATCACCTCTTGCCTTATTTTGCAGTAACAAACATGGATCATAATGTTTGATTTTAATTTTATTTCTTTCATATGTTTAGACATGGATAATCGGAGAGTACCCTGCAGAGATTATGGTAATACTCATTCGCGCGGTATTTGTCTCTATACTATCTGTTCCAGCTTATGTGGTTTCAGAGAAAGATCCAGAAGGTTGGAGGCTAGGATTTAATATAGAATTGGTGGCTATTGGATGTTCGGTAAGATTAGAATATGTGATGTTTGTTTTTTCCAATATCAGCATCGACATTTGATTCTTACTTGTTTTTCCTTGTTAATTAATCCAGGCAATTTTAAGCTTATCATTGCAAAGTATTATCCATATCTGGGTTATGGGAAAGAAGGGTCCTGTCTATGTTTCAATGTTTAAGCCACTCGAAATTGTTTTTGCAGTCATCATGGGCATTTCTTTTCTTGGGGACTCTCTCTACCTTGGAAGGTATATATAATCCTCTTGGTTAGTGTTTGACATTTCTGTCACGTGTAAAATTAAACAAAAATACTTTAGTCAAGTAATTCAGATAACATCAATTATAATGATAAGGGTCTAAGTTTTTATTATATATGTGAACAGTGTGATTGGAGCAGCCATAGTAGTTACTGGTTTTTATGGTGTTATTTGGGGGAAATCCCAAGAAGAGAAGAAGGTGGAGGCCGCATTACACTCTCCTGAGGCGCCTCTTTTGCGGAACAAGGGAATGGAGGAATGATAAAGTCTTCACCAGGAAATGACATGATTGATATCTACAATGTTATTGTAACCTATGAATGATGGAACCGAAGACTTGATCTTCTTTGCTTCCTCTGAACTTGTTCCAAGGAGGGACTAGACATTGGTCACTGAGGACAGCAATAGAAAGAATGCATAATTTGTGAGGGGCGTTATAAATATCTATACACACCCACCATGGAGGAAGGGTCAGATAATGCAGTAAAGATTTCTGTAGGACAAGCTTGGGTTGAATGCTATTAGTGACTGTCATCCGTTTAAGAATTAATGCATTTGGACGCAATTGCATCAAGATATATTAGTTTTTTAATATACCAAAAAAGATAAAGAAATTGAAATTAACAAATAAAATGGATAAGATGAATATTAAGTAAATTTACGGCATAATCCTACAAGGCCACATCCACTAATATTGTTTGTGGCACACGGGGACAAAACTACCGAGTCAAAGGGTTAGGTTTTTTTGTAAAGTTGAAATGATTTGTCAGATTTGATAACAACTTTTTCGATTATAAAAAAATAAGTTCATTGATCTTTTCTTTCAAAAACACACAATTTCTTCCGTAAAATTTAACCAAATATACAAGATTATGAATTCAGATCCTATCTAAAGTAAGGTGGATTCCTAGGTGTCCTAAGTGCACTATACTTTTCTATTTTAAAATATAAAATTTAGCACGATATCAACTTAAATATTTTTAAAATAATTATAAAAATAGTCACAATAATACTTTAATTTATGTTTAGTTGCGTAATTTTTTAATTTTTATTTTTAAAAATTAAATCCTTAAATTATATGGTTATTTAGGTTTTTTTCCCTCACTTTTTTAGTTTAAATTTGAGAATTTAATTTTTTAAAATAAAAATTAAAAGAATTATATAACTAAACATAAACTAAAGTATTATTATAAATAGATTTATAATTATTTGACAATTTTTAAGTTAATATAATGTTAAATTACATTTTTTAAGGTGGGATGATGTAGTACCCTAAAAGATGTGTTAAAGAATTCACCCTAAAATATATACTCTTAAATCTTTTAAATTAAAATCCCACACAAGTATTTATATCTTACAAAATTTTATACTGTCATGGAATACACCCCCTGTACAAGTGAAAACTCTGTGAACAGATCCAAATCTCAATTGTAAGCAAAGATCCAAAACACAGTTACGTATTTGAAAAATACTCTGAATATAAAAATATAGATTCTTTTCCATAAAATACCAAAGACACATGGTCTATACCAGCAATTATTGTTTGATTACAACAACTTTTGGTTGGATAATTTTTATGATTTATGTACCTAAACAATAAAAAATAAAAGAGGATAATAAAATATAAAAATGTATAAAATATAATAACTTTTAATCACCCATAAACTCTTAATATTTGTTATACTATATAATAATTTTATCTTGTTATAATTTATACATTGTTTATATATAATTATCCACATTTATTATTTACGTAAAATTTCTCAATTTTTATTCATTCATTTATGAGTGGCTCAAACTTAAGGGTGGAGGGTCATATTATTTATACTCCTTTCAAGATCAAAATTCATCTCAAGGATTATTTGGGTGAAGTTGATTTATAGATTATGAAAATTGACATATTAATTTTTAAAATTACTAAAAATTAATTATGTTAATTATTAAAATAAATTAACTTAAATGACTTTATTAAACTTTGAAAACTCATATTAATGTAAAAGATTGCATCAATAAAATTATCCACTATTAAATAAAATTTAAAAAATAATGAATAAAGTGTGTCAGCGGCGTGGTATAGAGTAAAAATAACATTGTTGTATAGTAGGACTAGGAAGTAGTTGAGTTTCAAACCTCAAAAACAGAAGCACGACATTGAACCCGCATGCGTGTGCTATGTGATAAGGCAGGAACGGAACTGAACAGAACAGAAGCACAGAGCATAGGCAGTGTGTGAGAAATGGGGAAGGTAACGCTCCCATTTGTGGGGATGATTATGGCGGAGTTTGCTCAGGTTGGGTTAATCATATTCAGCAAGCACGTCATGGCACAAGGCATGTCCAATTTCATCTTCATCTTCTACTCCAACGCCGTCGCTTCCCTCGTCCTTCTCCCTTCTTCCTTCGTCATCCACAGGTAAGTAGTAAGAAACCCTGCTTTCTTCTATTCATGTTGATGGCTCCATCGTTCGATCCTTTGCAGATTTGACCGTCCTCCAATCACTCTTTCCACCCTTTCTGGATTCTTCTTACTTGGATTACTCGGGCAAGTTTATTTTAATTGGGCTTAAATATTCCATGATCCATTTTATGCTTATGCATATTTCAAAGCTGAAAACTTTGCTCATCACTTTTCTCTGATACCAGCAATTTACTTGTTTTTGATTTTAGATTGTTTTCAGTTTTTTGGCGCAGGCTTTCGGGTATGCTGGGATATACTATAGTTCAGCTACACTTAGCACTGCAATGCTCAACCTTATTCCTGGCTTCACCTTCATACTTGCCGTTGTCTTTAGGTTGTTCTCTTCTCCTCTTAATTTGTTGCCAATGGCCTCCTTTGTTCATTATCTATGGTCACCATTGTCATCACCTCATACTTTTGTCGTTCTGGGGAACCAAAAAAAAAAAAAAGAGAGACAGAGAAAACTTTTGCAGTGTATTTAAGACGATGTAAAAGGTTAGTGTTAAATTACAATCTATCTTGGGTGATGGCTGTGCTGTAGTTCAATTATCTCACCAAATATCTCCCCATCTGTTTCTATACTTACATTTTATGGATAAATTATTTCCTTGCATAACTCCATTTTATTAAATGATATGTTCATGGAATTTTTCTTTTGGGATAACTCTTAAGTATTTGTCTCTTAGTCGATGCATAGTCCACAAGCTCATATGTAATTTTTAAGCATTAACTGGCATATAACATCTGCAAGTGGCCATCGTTTGCTTGGATTTGGCTGTTACATGGTTTGCAGTGAAGTGAGCTGTAAAATGATATTCTGAAGAGTATTTACTAAGCACTTTACAATATTACATTGCTTTTTTTTTTAAAGAAAAAATATTAAATTGCTTTGACCTAGGTTCTCTCATGTACAACATTGGTCAACCAGCATAGATAAATGGCGAGGCTAAACATCAAATTGTAAGGAACTATTAGCACGACTTGTAAATCTTGTATTACTGAAAAAAAAAAAATCTCTCCAATTGTATTCTAGAAATAAAGTTCATGCATATCTTGCTTTAGGTCATGAATGATTAATGTACATATGCTGGCTTAATTGTTGGCATTTATTAAGGTTCTTGAGGTTTAAACTAGTATTAAATGGTTTCCAAACATTGAAACGATTATGCTGCATATTCATGTCTTTGAGATTCTGTTACCCTCCTATCTTTATAAAATGACTCTACTCCATCAATCGAAGATTGACAGTTAATCATATTTTGTCTTGAAAATGAAAAGAAAATGCCATTTTGGAGTTTGGACATCTGATTCCAGCATGCCAATTGGGATTCTGCATTCATATAAACATATATCTAGGTCACGTGATGGATTTATTTGGGTTGATGAATTGGAAAATCTTTAGCAAATCTTTTAAAAAAATTAACTCGTGTTTGGAAAGCTTTTCTATTATTTGCAAGTGTGTTCATCTTTTTGTAATATATTAGGCTTGCCCCATATGCACTTTGATTTGGTATATAGAGTTAAAGATGGCATAGTTGTGCTTTCAATCTACTGTGCAGTGCTAAAAATCTGTGTAATTTATTAAACTTGCTGGTTTCAGGATGGAACAATTAGATTGGAGAAGCTCTAGCAGCATAGCTAAATCACTGGGAACAATAGTATCAATTGCTGGCGCATTTATTGCGACTTTGTACAAGGGCCCTGCACTTTTGATGGGGCTATCACGTGCAAACTCTTCTCCGCAACCTCTCCTAACACAAGACTCTAATTGGATACTTGGTGGAATATTTCTTGCTGCAGATTGTGTGATGGCTTCAGCATACATTATTCTACAGGTGAAGTTTCCCAAGTTATAAATATAGTAGATCTTCCATGATCTGCGATTTGTACTTGTTTGGTGTTATAACTGTCTATATTTCAGGCTTCCATTCTTAAGAAGTATCCAGCAGAGTTGATTGTTGTATTCTTTTATTGTTTCTTTGTGGCCATTCAATCTGCTGTGACCTGTTTGGTTGTGGAAAAAGACATCAGTGCTTGGAGCTTGGAACCTAAGCAAAGGTTGCTTGCAGTTTTGTACTCGGTAATCAAAACAAAAATGAAGTAAAATACAACTAGTAACTGCTGCGTTGGATCTTCGCCTAGAAGTCTAACTTTGTCTGTGATCATTTTCAGGGAGTCTTTGGCTCTGCATTTCAAGTTGGAATTACTACTTGGTGTTTGCACCAGACAGGACCTGTTTTTGTTTCTATGTTTAAGCCCATAGGAATCGTCATATCAGTGGTTGCGGGAGTCATCTTACTTGGGGATGCGTTCTATCTTGGAAGGTCAGTTTTATGTTACGTGTCTTTCTTGTAGACTGTGTTTGGTTGTACTTTTTGAGTTTATTTCATCTAGCACAATTTGATTGTTGTCTTTCAATGCAGTTTGGTTGGTGCTGCTGTTATTGTTGTTGGGTTTTATTCTGTATTGTGGGGAAAAGCCAAAGACATTGAAAACGTTAGCACGAGAAGTTCGGAATCAAGAGAAAAACAGACCCCTCTCTTGAAGGAAAACAGCAATGAAGAGGTATAAAGTTTTTGGTTCGTTCAAAAGGATCCTACAATTCTGCCACCAAATTGGCAGTTTCTATTGTTTCTCACAGAAGGGAGTGAGTCACAATTATTATTTATTTTTCCATTTTTTTGGGGGTGGGGATTGCTGTTACAGTGCCATCAACCTTCTAAGCTGTAACAATCTGTCTGCCAAATCTAGAAGAAAAATTATTGTTGCGATATTATGTAAGATATGTACACAAATATGTCAATCCAAATATGTATAAATAATACTACCCCATAAATGGGGAAGTGTTTGAAAGTTCTCTAATACAGTTGAACAGTTACTTTTTGATTTGCACCTCAACCTTGATTCTCCTATTGGCTACTTCAAAACTCTTAAGGTACAAATAACACATGATCACATGATAGTTTGGAATTTTTTCACAGAGAGGGTACATCAAAATTATATTCTTAATTTATATGCAAATTATCATATAAATATGAATTTAATTTTAATGCACAAGCAATGTAAAAATACTTTTCGCGAACATTTAATTATATTTGCCACATCGCTAGAAGTGTTTATCTCCTATTCCTTCTAACTCAAAAGTTTGCAGTCAAATTTAATCTCTCTATCAATTTTAAACTTCAGTAAAATTCTTCAAACAAATCAAATCCTATTCTCAATGACTCAATTGCACACAAGTGGACAAAGATCCAAAACTTAATTGCGTATTTGAAAAATACTTTTATATAAAAAAAATATAGATTCTTATTTCTGCAGACCAAGAAGCATTGTCTAAACTGGCAATAATTGGAAGTTTGTCTCATACACAACTTTTGGTTCTAATTTTTATTGGATCACAGGTTGGCAGTGGATTGGTTGGTTAGTGGAGACTGTGTAGCCAGGGGACCAGATACTGGTGAGTTGAGTTTCAAACCATAAAACTGGAACATTGAAATTAAACTCAACAGAACAGATTACAGAAACAGAACAGAACAGAACAGAATCACATAGGTAGAGTTTGTCTGTGTGGAGAGTGTGAGGAATGGGAAAGGTGACACTCCCATTTGTGGGAATGATTATGGCAGAGATTGCTCAGGTTGGATTAATCATATTCAGCAAGCCAGCTATGGCACAAGGCATGTCTAATTTCGTCTTCATCTTCTACTCCAACGCCATCGCCTCTTTCCTTCTTCTCCCTTCCTCCTACCTCATTCACAGGTAAGGAACCTACCATCTCTTCCTTATATTATTGCTGTTAGAGTCTCTCATCAGCTAGACATATGATATAGATAGTCTTTATAATAGCTTCGGCAGTTATCTCGGTAAGTTAGCTTTTGAAATTGAGTTAGACACGCTGAATTCTTGGATATGTCAAGGGCTTTCATGTGTTGTGTCTCGCATCAGTTAGTCATGTGACATAGGTTTTTATGCTTTAGCGCAGACCGAATTGTAACGGTTGATCTTCTTTCAGAACTGAACCTTCACTATATTAATGGCTCCATCATTCATTGGGTTATGATCCTTGGCAGATTTGATCGACCTCCAATCACCCTTTCCACCCTTTCTGGATTCTTCTAACTTGGACTGCTTGGGCAAGTTTATTCTAATTGGCTTAATATTCCATGATCTATACTGTGCATATGCAAATTCAAAGACTGAAACTTTGCTGAATTTTATTTTTGTGTGGATTGTTTATTTTCTTGGCACACATGGAATTCTAATTCCTGCAATTTGTTTGTTTTGTTTTAGATTGCTTTCAGTTTTTTGGCGCAGGCTTGTTTGTATGCTGGGAACTACTAGAGTTCAGCTACACTTAGCACTGCAATGCTCAACCTTATTCCTGGCTTTACCTTCATACTCGCTGTTGTTTTCAGGTTTTTCTCATCTCTTTGTTGCTAATGGCCTACTTTGTTAATTGTCTATGGTCAGTATTGCCATTAACTCCTACTTTTGTTTCGTCATTGTGGGGACAAGGAAAGAAAAAAAAAAAAAATCTTCTTAGTGCTTTCTAAGATATTGTGATGTTTTAACTACTCTTTCTAGTCCATGTTATAATAATTACTCAGCCCCTTTGATTTAAGTGACATGGTATATGATAACACATAGTGGGGTTGGTTGATCTATGTAGTTGGCCCCATGGCCCATCTATTGAGAAAAAGATTTGTTATTGTTGTTGATGTTGTAACCATTTCCATAATTAAAGCTAATGTGAAATGTTTAAATTACAACCTCACTAAATATCTCCCATTTTTGTTTCTATACTTACATTTTATGGATAAAACATTACCTTGCATAATAACTCATTGAATCAATTAATATAGCCATTCCACTTTTATAGGACTAACTTTTTAAGTCTTTATCTCTTGGCAAATCTTTGGCAGAAAATAATTAACTCCTCTGCCTTTGAAAGGCTTTTCTATATTGAAAGGCTTTTCTATACCCTTTAATTTGGCATGGACTATGGAGTTAAAAATGACATAGTTGTGCTGCTCTTCAGTGCCATAAATCTGTCTAACTAATTCAGCTAGCTGGTTTCAGAATGGAACAGTTAGATTGGAGAAGCTCTAGCAGCATAGCTAAATCATTGGGAACAATAGTATCAATCGCCGGCGCATTTGTTGTGACTTTGCACAAGGGCCCTGCACTTCTCATGGGGCTATCACCTGCAAACACTTCTTGGCCGCCACTTCTCTCGCAAGAGACTAATTGCATGCTCAGAGGATTATTTCTTGCGGCAGAATGTGTGATAGCTTCAGCATATCTTATCGTACAGGTTAAGTTACCGAGTTATAATAGAGCTTTCATGATCTGCGAAATGCGAATAATTCATAATTGGTTAACTATAGCTGTCTATATTTTTCAGGTTTTAATTCTTAAGAAGTATCCAGCAGAGTTGATTGTTGCATTCTTTTATTGTTTCTTTGTGGCCATTCAATCTGTTGTGACTTGTTTGGTTGTGGAAAGAGACATCAGTGCTTGGAGCTTGGAACCTAAGCTGAAGTTGCTTGCAGTGTTATACTCGGTAATCAAAACTAAAAAATGTAGTAAAAGTACAACTAGTAACTGCTGCATTACATCTTCACCTGAAAGTCAAACTTTGTCTAAAAATATTTTCAGGGGATCTTTGGCTATGCATTCCAAGTTGGTGTTAGTACTTGGTGTTTGCACCAGACAGGACCTGTTTTTGTTTCTATGTTTAAGCCCGTAGGAATTGTCATATAGGTGGTTGCAAGGGTTGTATTACTCCACGATGCGTTCTATCTTGGAAGGTATAGGTTATGTGTCTCTCTTCTAGATTGTGTTTGGTTGTACTTTTTTTTGAGTTGAGTTTATTTCATCTAGCTCAAATTGATTCCTGTCTTTCAAGTGCAGTTTGGTTGGTGCTACTGTTATTGTTGTTGGATTTTATTCTGTATTGTGGGGAAAAGCCAAAGACATTGAAGGCTCTAGCGCGAGAAGCTTGGAATCAATAAGCAAACGGACCCCTCCCTTGAAGGAAAACAGCAGTGAAGAGATATAAAGATGTTGGTTCATTCAAAGGATGTTTCAATTTTTATTTTAATTATTTGGGGTGGGGGTCGCTGTGACACTAACAATGCCATCAACCTTGTAAGCTGTAACAAGTTCTGTTTACCAAATCAGGAAGAAGAAAAAAAATATTCTTGCAGTGTTTTGCAAGATATTAATATACATTGGCTGATAGGGGAGAATGTCAACCCAAGTATATGTATATAAATAACAGTAGTCAATAAATGGGGAAGTCTTTGAAAGCTCTTTTAATACAGTGGAACAGTTCCTTTGTGCTTGGCTCAACTTTTGAAGACCAAACAATTCAAAAATTTTTTAGTCTTCTCACAAGTTTTTCTGGAACATTTTATTTCCCACTTTAGAAGCAGACCAATCATTATCTATATAGTCTAGAAAAGGAGGAATGAATTTTCTTAATTTCTTTTCACTTGGAACATTTCTTTCCTATCCTCAATGGATTTGTTCTTTGCAAAAAGGTTTCCATGTGATAGCTAAGAGACTTGCACTAGGGAAGGAAGCAGCATATACACTAAAAGTTGAGAAAATAAAGAATGTCATAAATTGTTAATTGAAAGTTTCATAAACAAGTGCATACACTAGTGTTGAAACAGACTAACTATTTTTCAAGAGAATAGCCAGAAAAATCGTAATATTCATAATAATCATTTTAAAGTAAATTCTTGATTATATCATTTTAAAGAATGATTAACGTTCCACCTGTAAACCGACCTTTCTCGTTCTGTCCCTTTTTGGGGGGTATAAACCGACCTTTCTCATCTTCAACCCTTTCCTGCTATTTTTTTTTTTATAAATTAAACTATATTGATTATATCAATTATATCCGTTTTCATTTTTCTTATTCAGTATGTATACCTCAAGCTAAAGAAACTCGCATGCTTCTTGTTTAAAACAAAATTAGAGGTCGTATGAGGATAAGTTTTAACTTGCAACGAGGAAGCAAAGAAAAGTCCAAACCATTTTTATTAAAAATAAAAACAAAATGTAGGTTTCTCCCACACACTTCAGATAAATACCCTTTCCCACTCAACTCTTTTTTTAATTTTATATTTGATAACATTTAAAATTAAATTCATTAAACTTTATCAATATTTCATGATCTAATATGATATATTAAAATGTCATAAATTAATGTGATCAATTTAATATTTTTTAATATAATATTTGTGAAAAAAATGTATCACAAATTTAAATAACTCTTAAATTTTTTATAAGTTGATTTTTTTTCAATGACTTAGACAATGAAAAGTTTATTTTAAAATATAGAATGACGACAAATTTGATGAATTTAGCGTTAAAAATGATAATAAAAAAATAAAAATATAAATAATGACAAATGGTATTTGCCCGTAGAATACCGAAAAACTAACTTCAAATATACCACCGACCATGGACCATATTAATTAATATTATAAATGCAATCTACTAATTCCATTACATATATCTCAAGTTAGTTTAGTAATATTGACCAATATATGATGTGTAGATAGACGTATCATGACTCATGAGATGAATTTAATTTTGATATAATATCAATGTAATTTTTTTCGTTTTATTATTTAAAGTATGTTACTCTTGTTATAATTTATTTAAAAGATGATTATTCAAGTATTTAATGGGGTAAATACCTCATATTATTTAATTTATCTATTTTTGATAAATTTTATAATTAAATTTATCAAATTTTATTATCATTTCATAATCTAATATGACATATTAATGGATTACATAATTTAATGTGATAAATTATTATTTTTTAATATAATATTCGTAGAGATATGCATCGTAAACTCAAATTATCTGCAAATCTCTAAATCTTTTATAAGTTAGCCTTTTCAATGATTTGATTAATGAAAAATTTATTACGATCATATGGATTTACTTATAAAAATTATCAAAACAGATAAATTAAGTAGTATGAGATATTTACCCGATAAAATATTTAAGCAACAACCTATTTAAAAATCATATATATACACTAATAATAAATTTTTTTACGTGTAATATTTAATTACTTAATTAGTACTAATAGTAATAACAATCAAAATTAAAGGTTGATATTTTTTTCACCCTTATATAATGGAATGGTATAAATTTTTTTTTTAACCACCAATATGTGGGTTCTATTATCAAGAATTCGATAATTTCACTCTTACCTAATTAATTTTAGATCTTAAATTAAAGAGTTAAGATATCTTTGACCTTCACTAACTCCACGTTAGTACGGAATGGTATAAATATTTACCTTTTTCTTGGTGTTAAGTTTCTTTATCTAAACTCTCACCCAAGTGACTCAACTGCCCTAGTTAACCAATTATGTACCCATTGACCATTAAAATGAAAATCAATTCAAAACGTAGTGCTAGCACGCTGTAGATATTAATGTATAGAAGTTTCTATCAGGGGCTACAATTCTTAAGACTAAAATTTCCGTAAATTTTAAAATAATTTAATTATAAAAAAATGAACAAAAACCAGTCCTCTCATCTCATCTCATCCAACCTTTCAAACCATGCTATGGGCTAAAAATTTGGTATACTTTCCTTCAGTATTACATTAACTATGGCAATTTCTTTGGTGCAATGACCTAAAGATGTTGCACGGTGGTCTTCATTAGTTGGATGACTTTTATTGTATTTACTTTTAAATGGTTGGCTGGGATCATAGATCATAAATTGGACATTGAATATGGGTTCCTCAGGAGGAGTAGGTGGTGAGAGGGGGCGCGAGTGGTGGCCGCAGTAACCATATGGTCCACTCTGGCGGTAGCCATATTATTATGACTTGCAGTAGTCAGTTGCCTTTGTTGATGGTCCACGGTACTCCAACTGATGTTTGGTGCAACAACTTCAACTCGTTTGGACCAAAGAAAGCGCCCTTTAACTGTATACATCGGCGTGATTATTGTTTATCAAAAATACTATTTTTACATTATAATAATTAATATCTTGTGTATAATCATAAAAACAAACATTATAAAATAAAAAAAGTAAACTCTATTATCTAGTATTTATATATATATGTGTGTGTGTGTGTACTCTCAAGAATCATATCTCTTAAAATATCTAAATTGATAAAAGAAGACAATTTTAATAATTTTATATTATGAATTTAATTAATAAGTATTTTAAGAACACTTATTAAGATACTTAAAATAGAAAGATTTGAGGATTTTAATGTCTCTAATGCGTTGAACATTTCATATTTGTGTTTTTCCAATACAAATTTATTTCTTATGAATTCATTAACAAGTGTTTAAAAAACAACTATTCAAAGAACATTTGTTAACAAAATCTTTATATTACATCTTTTAACTCGTTTGTTTATATGTTTTATAATATTTGTTTTTTCCATTTTGTAATGTATTTGTTTATCACTGTTTTATAGGGTTCATTTTTTATGTTTGTTGAATTTTTTTTTTTGTACTCGTGTGTGTTGAACTTACTGTGCAAATTTTTGTGATGTAATAGTGGGACCGATTATTTATTAAGCTTCAAGAATTGGCGCACCAACTTGACTAGCACACAAATACAATCGAGCGGAGTTTGATCCAGCCGGATCTTGACAAAACTGGGAAAGATTCACAAAAAAATATTCCAAAGAAAAACATTAATTTCTTTAGATTCCGATAATATCTTTCTTAATTACACGCAAAATGGGTAGGTTACTATCAGTACGCACAAAAAATCCTCTAATGGTAGTAGGGCCACAAAAGATGTCAGCCAAGTATTCCTTAGCATACCAGAAAGCTTCCACCTATTGGTCCAAAATTATTCATATAGTATTCTGTGGGTCATTAGCTTCATATTAACCAAGTATCATTTATAATAATAAAATTTGAGTAGAAGAAGGGCTTCGAGTCTCGTAGTTATCACAAGTGAACTTGGGTCCGATTTCAAAATTTATATGTATAAATAGAAAAATGAAAAATATCGTTATTATCTAGTGTTTCCTTTTTGAACACTTAATTATTCTTACAAATATTAGTCTCTCTCTTGTTGGACGAGAAATACTATAAAAAAGAAAGTAAAGAATAGCAAAACAAGGAATCAGCAACCATAGTATACATAGTTACATGAGATATTAGTAATGGTTGGCTTTTATAGGGAGAAATCTAATTAAAAACTTATTTAATAATGAATGAAATGTAACTTAACAAAGTATTCCATAATAAAAGAGTTTATCATAACTCTAGGTTGTATTTAATATGAGAGACAAGACATTGGAATACACAAGGAAAGAGACAGAAAAAAATTATGTTCTTCTAGATCCTAATTTTATGTCTTCTCATGCAAAAATTTTATATTCCTTATATCTCTACTTCAACAAGATATAAATAATACAAAATTTTTGTCTCATGTCTCTAATACCAAACCCATATAGTAATAGTACATGTTTTGTTTAATGCAAAAGATGACAAACCAAGGAAAAAAAAGAAAAGAAAAGAAAAGAGGACAAATAAGTAGAGAACATGTGCACAACTACCAACCAAAAAAGAAAACAATTTAGAAAATGATTCAAGGCCATCTGAGACGTCATACTTTGGTCCCTCAATTGTTTAAAGAACAAGAGACACCCGAGTTGCAACTTCTCCTCACAAAGTAGCTTCCCCCTTTTGTGAAGGGTTACATGCATGGCCCCCCCACATCTCTCCTCCTCCTTTCCCATTGCTCCCTTATATAATTACAGCACACCACACAGCCTTTTCAATACAGAGAGGCTCAACTTGGGTTCCTAGTGTGTGTGTCCGCAGACACTCTTCAACTTGGACCACACACACACATACCATAAATACTCAAAATTATAAGTTTTTTTCTAAAAGAAAATTCTGCTATTTGTTAGTTCCATAGTTTTAACACAAAGAAACTTTGAGGGGGAAATTTTATTTATTTTTGAATGGAGGCTAAGATCAATAAGATATGGGAAGTGTTGCCATTTATAGTGATGGTGATCATGGAAGGGTGCACCATAGCACTCACTATCTTTGCTAAAACCGAGATAACCAAGGGAATGAGCCCCTTTGTGTTCATTGTTTATACCAATGCTCTGGCCACTATCATTCTGTTTCCTTGTTCCTTTTTATTACACAAAGGGGACAGGTCCTAATTCTCTTCCTCTTCCTTGTTCCATTTATAGTTCCTTTCCTTTTTGTGTGTGTTATTATGTTATTACCAGCGTGAAGGTGTTTGCATGGATGGTTTATTTGAGTTCTGATCTTCAATATGATCTTGTTTGAACAGAAAGGAGCGGCCACCTTTTACTTTCTCTTTGTTTATGCGATTCTTGCTCCTTGGTTTTATCGGGTATATATATTTATTTGTAAAATGTTCAATCTTATAATTTGTAATTAACTTAATTTGTTACATATATATATATATATATATTGATGAGATTTAATTAATTTGTAGGATAACTATGACTCAAAGCTTTTCATTTCTGGGTCTAAGCTACAGTTCACCAATACTTGTGTGTGCAATGGGTCATTTGATTGCAACCTTTAATTTCCTACTCTCACTCATTCTTAGGTACCTTCCCTGACTCAACACTCTTTCACATATCTCTTCAATTTTATTTTATGACCATGACAACATTAAACTGATACTGTTTTTTTTTTTTTTTTTATAAATAATTTTATTGAAATAAGGGAGACAGAGTTGAATTTGAGAAAGAGTGTTGTCCAAGTGATTGGCGTGATGGTGTCAATAATGGGGGCATTGTTAGCTGAATTCTTCAAGGGCCCACTTGTAAGACCCTCCTCACACCAACTTAGACTCACTACTAAGCACCGACTCTTTGTATTCTCCTCAACTCCTGAGTTTTGGACTCTTGGTGGCCTTCTGCTTGCTTCTGCTTCCTTCTCATTTTCACTTTGGACCTTTTTCATGGTATGTACTGATCCATATAACCCCTCCTTTTTTCATTTTTTTTTAATATAATTTTTGCTCTTTTTTCATCTTCTTCTTATTGTATTATTTATTAGAGTTTAATTGTTATGCACTCATCTAATCAAATCATGACTTTTTAAGTAATGAATGAGATAATTATCTGTTTTTACTTATATGACAAGATTTGATTGGTTGACAGTGTAACCAGTGCATAGCAAATAAACTCTATTTATTATTTGTCATCATAAAATCAAAATTTTCTTGGTGAGTTATCTTTTTGTGATCCTGCTTCTTAATTTTCTTTTTGCACAATATTAGAAGGAGACTGTTAAGCAATATCCACAACCAATGAAGGTGGTTTCCTATTATTCCTTGCTTGGGACCATGCTAAGTGCAATAGTTGCTTGCATAATGGAGGGGGATGCAAGTGCTTGGAAGATAAACCGTGACATGGAAATCATTCTCATTGTTCTAACCGTATGTTATCAAAACACACTTAAAAATCATTTTCCATATAAATAACATTCAAATAATCGAAATAACTTATGCTGATGAGAAATATATATGCTATGGTTATGATACAGGCGTTATTTGGGGGTGTGATCCGTCCCAATGTGCAATATTGGTTCACTCGTATGAAGGGACCATTTTATGTGCCACTCTTCAAGCCCTTTGGTGTTGCCTTTGCTACCACTTTTGGTGTTTGCGTCTTTCCTGACAGCCTTCACTGTGGAAGGTATAAATATATTTGGATTCTCTTTCACTTTGAAGAACCACACATGGATAGCTATCGCATGGGGTCTTTATTTTTTATAATTTTTATAACTAAATTCATTAATTTTTGTTATTATTTCATGATCTAATATGACATATTAATAGATTATATGATGTAATATGATAAATTAATACTTTTGAATATAATATTTATAAAGAAGTGCATCATAAGCTCAATGGTCCGTAAATCTCTAAACCTCTTATAAGTTAGATCTTTTAATAATTTGATTAATGAAAAATTTATTATAATCATATAAAACATAACATAAAAACAAAAATTGATAAATTTAGCTGTAAAAATTATAAAAAATAAATAAATTAAATATCATAGGATATTTACCATAAAAGACAGCCAAGAAACCATCTAATTATATATATTATTTTTAAGACCTTGAAAAGCATAGATACTTGACACCCTCTCACAAAACCAGGTTCTTATGGAAAAAAAGCACATGGTGAATAGTATGGATTAAAAAAAATTGTGTAACGGGACAAAATAATACATAAGCATATCAAAATGTTTCACATAACTATATTTAGGTATAAGAAAATATATTAATCAAATTTTACTGAGAAATAATCACGTATAACTAAAATAGTGTATTCTTCTATTGTAATGGATGAAATAAACAATGAAAAGTAGGTTAATTTTTTTTTTTTCTCTTTAACAAAATTCAATGTGTTTAGTTTAAAATTTGTTAAAAATGAACAAATTTAATAAGGATGTGTAATTATTTTGTGGGATACTGAGAAACCACCATATATAAAAATGAAAATTTTGTTATATTGATGTGATAAAATTTCATAATTTGTTTTATATTTTTATATAAAAGTATTCACTAATAAAACAACTGAGGAAATTCATTACGAAGAAAAAAACAACGGAGGAAATTGCAGAATTTTTTGAACTCAATTCTCATGTGACCGACCTAACAGTGATTAAAAACTAGTGTCGAAATAATAATACTGACAAAATAAATAAAATTGTGCAGTGTGATGGGAGCAACTATACTTGGGATGGGGTACTACACACTAATGTGGGGACAAATCAAAGGAGAAGACGACGAAAGAAGCTTTGACGAAAGATCAGATTCTTTGGACAAGAAGATTCCTCTTTTGCAAGATCAAAAGATGGAAGTGTAGAGATCAAGGCTTTAAAAATATTGCCATTGATCAATGCAAGGGAAGCTAGCAACCTATTATCCACAAGCTTTCCTCTATACTATATATTATTCACTTGTACAAATGGGCTACATGTACATGGTTGCAAATTGTGGTTTGTGTTTTTTTTTTTTTTTGGGTCTGACTTGTAAATTGTGTTTGTGATTCTTAGAAGTCTCTCCCATGTTGCAAATATTTTTGTATAACTGCAACTATATACGAATCATGAACATGTAATTATTTTGCAAAAAGGCTGAAAAATAAATATATAAAGGTTAGCTTTGTGACCTTTATATTTACGATGTACCCAAACTGTGAAAATAATATATGTATCTTGCTTTTTTTTAAAAGGTAATATATGTATCTTGTTTAATTTGATGGGATATATGTATCTTCTTCTTCGTATTCTTCTTATTAACTATATCTTCTTCAATATTGGCATGTAAAGTGTAAACCAAGCCCCCCCGTCATGGGTTTGACGTTGGTTGACTGAATTGCGTGGGTTGAGTTAAATGTGGATTAAATCGGGTTTAATATGTGTTGGGTTGAATGTACGTTAAATTGAATGTAAGCTAAGTTAAGTTTGATGCGAGTTGAATATGAATTAAATGTGAGTTAGGTTATATATAAGTTGATTAGAGTTGAGTTGGCCGATCTATATAATACCCAACTCATGTTATCAATCAAATTGATACTTAATTCAACTCAACCCACACCAAATCCACGACTAACTCAGCCCAATCCAACCATCAAGACCAAGAAAACCCACCCCACATAACATAATGAAACCCATGGCCAACTTAATTGGACTCACATTCAACCTATATTAATTCAACTCATATCATAAATAAATCTTTTTGTGTGAAGTTTTCACATAACTTTGTTATATGTGATTTTTCACTATTAATTAAGAAAGTAAAGTTCATATATGACATAAGCATTTATGCACACATACATATTAATTAGGAGTGAAATCAGGTTGGTTTGGTTTGATTTTTTAGAAAAATTTATGTCTAAACCAATCATTTTTATTAGTTCAATTTTTGCTCATTTTTTTACCAAATCCCAACCAAACATAACTAGGTTGGTTCTTAGGTTTACTAGTAAATAGATAATAATTTTTTAAAAAAAATAGAAAAATCAAAAGAGAAAATGATAAAATTACAAAATAATTTATGATAATATAATAAATACTATGTTTCTTGAGTTATAGGGCTGAAGGGTTAGACTAGGATACTAGGTTAGGGGAAAAAATATAAAAATGTAATTTGGTCAAGTTAGTTCAAGTTTGAGAGTTGGTCTGATCCAAAATTTATAAATTTGAGATTTGACTTATTAATGATCGAGTTAGATCCATTTTTTCATCTGATGACCAAATAGGTTGATTTGGTTTAGATTAACCGGGTTCGGTGGATTGAATGGATCTGCTTTCACCATATTAATGGTGAAATTTAAAAATTTACATGAAATGATCCATTCTCACCCATATCAAATTAACTTAACTTAGAGCCAACTCAACCTTTTTACATTCAACCCAACTCAACTCATAGCCAATTTTGGTCGCACCCAATATAATTATACGTTTCAAAAATTTAAAAATATTAAATTATGTTCTTCATCCAGGTATCATTACCTTAATGGCAATTAGTCAATTATCATGAAATAAATGGAATATATGTTTGGTGGATTTAATTTATGGAAAAAGCTAAAATGCACGAAACACTTTATAACCGACCCCTTTTTATTTTACGTCAAGTAATTATCTAAATCTTTATAACACACTAATTATACATTAAAAATGATCTCTCGATTATTGTCAAATTTATTTTATGCAACCCTCTGTTTTAATTAATTGCCCCAAAATATCTATTATTTGAAAATTTTAATACATTATTAAATTAACGTATCCAACCAATTAATTAATCAAACAAAAATGCTACATGTACACTCAATTTCATACACACATACATACATACACCATTAATAATGCACAAACTTTATTCTCATGAGTGCACAAACATTACAAACTTGTAAATGATACTCTCAACTATATTTAATTAAATGCACAAACATTACAGGAGTTAAAACACAAACTTTATGTATATAAGTACGAGGTGTATGTATGATATATGATTTTTTGTGTACATATAGCAGAACTCTTAATCAAATGTATCAAATACATTGTGGATGAAAAAATAGCAGAGTTCAATTTTTATGTAATGAAGTTGTCAACCTACAAAAAAAAAAGACAAAAATTGACAAATCATAAGTTGATACATAAAAAGTCAAAATAACAAAACAAAATAGCACATTTTCCCCTTTTCAGCCGAATATTAATAATTTATATTGCATGCACTCAACGGCATTACTCTCTTCATTTTACTATTTTTTGGTTCAAATTATTTCTTAATCTCATTACACTACTAGGTTACATCAGCACCAAGAATATACTACCATGGGATTGCCCAAATCGCACATTTGATACAACCGTGGGAACTGTTATCAGCCCTCAGCAACTTCTCCCTACTTGCGAACTCCTTTCATTGGTTTTTCTGTTGTAAGCAAATATCTTGTTTTTCAATCAACGAAAGTTTGTTCTTATTTTTCAAGGAAAAAAAAAGAGAGAGAGAGAGAGAGAACCCTTTCATTAGCTGGTGCAAGATAGTTAGTTATACATTTTGTTTAAAAGATCACCAGATTATGTCGACTTGGTTAACACAATTAGACGTAAATACCCATGTGAATTTTTCTATCGTATATGTGCAAAACTATATACACTTTTAAACTATATTAACTACTATCTTCTCATCCTGGAGGCTGACGCTTTGAATTGTTGTCTCCTTCCACTGGGCATGCCACTATCACTGACACTTCCTTCCACTAGTTTATCATGAACATCAGAAAATTCTGGTGTCCATGAATGCATGGGAATAAGGTAACTATCATCCTTGGTGCTTCTCCTCCTCTCCTCATCATGGCGTTTCACATTTTCTGATATCTGATGGAAGGTTTTGTTTATCTTTGCAATGCTCCTTTCAACAGGTTCTACCACGTGTGAAACCGTAAATTTCATGTCATCAACAATCTGAAACATAAAGATGAAAGAAACATTCCAGATGAGTATGAAAGAACGATAAGTGAAAAATTTCAAGGTTTGAAACTTTGAGTGTTCATATCTCACAATTTCACCACTTCCAACGACGACATCCCGAACATTATGGGTAAATTTCATACGCCTCTCTCTCTCATCATGTCGACCCAGTCGCATTCTAGTTGAGCGCTCAGAGTCTTGAACCTCTGCAGGATCTGGAGGTGTCCCTAGTGATGCATAGTCAGCCATCACCGCTACATTGCGAACACACCTCTCTCCCCTTTTGTAAGGTACTGCAGGAAAGACATAAAGGTGCACAACAGCAGCAACGCCCATCTGTTACAAATTTTAGAATGGAGAATCATATGTTAAAAAGGCCATCCCAGAATGTCAGAATTGATTGAAAACTTTTTTCCAATTTCATGAATCTTAAGAAATTTTAGCTTTGACGGGGGCGTCAAATAAATTAATAAAGAAGAAACCTGACAAAACATACTATATATGTAACAGCTGACTTGCCCAACTTAAAAAACCAAATTAAATCCCCCTCTCAGTACTACATAGCACAGCAGCCATTGGTCTCAAAAAAGGGTCAAGAAAATACAGGGTAGAACCTAATAACTCCAGAATTATTATTTCATGAACTATTGAACTCCTATGGGAACAAGCCTTTCGTGTAAGCAATAATCCACCTGATATATATACAGAAGGTTTTTTTTTTTTTTTTTTGGATAACATATCCAGTAGGAATAATATCTCGCCAATGTCATACACCAACATTTGGCAACTGTCACAAATTAGGTTTTCATGCATAGATCACACGTGACAATGATAAAAGTTTAAACTAGTGTCTAGTTCATGAAGTGTTCTGACATGCAGATACTAGAATACACTACTACTCCTTAAAATCAAGATGATTTAACAATGAAGTACTAGAAATGACAATCAAAATTAGAATAAGCACAATTAGGGTACCTCTATACAGATGATATAATCTTGTATACGTGTTTTCAGCTCCTGAGCCAGTGACCCTTTAAATGCTCCCATAGAAAAGAGAAAAGCAACAGCCACACCTTGCCACCATGTCAGAAAGACGATTGACTTAAAAGTCAGAAACTTTGCCAATGGTTTGATTGGCTCCAATTTATCTTTAGTGACAGAATAGAACTGTACAAGGCAATACAGGGCCCATGTCTGACTAAAATTAAGAATACTTGCCAAGTATGGATACCTGCAAGCACATCAGAGAATCAGGCTACTCGTTCATCTTTTCAATTGTTAGTTGAGAATTAAGATTATATATTTATGGTAGGCATTATATTTTTGGTTAACAGAAGAATTTTGCTGATAAGAGAAAATACACAAGGTACATTTATGGTATGCATTATACACATGCAAACAAAATCCAAGACACCCAGCCAAATGATCTTACCCATATCTCCATTCAAACTTCCCCTCTCCATAAACCCCAAAAGACTCGAGGATCATTGCCAGCAATGCACAGATCATTTTCAGTATCATCTGGAATGTAGGTTTTAGTCAGCAACAGGTAAGACAGATTCTTCTTGCCCAGACTTGGGATAGGGAAGGGGAACAAAAGCATATTTTACAAAAATCTAACATACATATTGTACGATGCCAATTTTCACAGATTGATAGAAGTCAGGGCCAAGATACCAATCTCTTAAGAAGCAATTTAACGGAAATGGATGCTCAACAACTCCATATGCATATGCTTCTTTCAGCAGAGGAGTGCTGGATTCTGTTAGGCTCATACCTTCCATAAATTGAATTGTTTTGTCCTCACCACCTATAAGCAGGCATAAATAATTGTGTTAAACAGCACGCCAACCCCAACATAGTTCAAAATTTGAGAAGATCTATGACATCCTTTAAGCCTCCCACACAGATTTTGAATAGACTTGAGAGATCAGAGAAGGTAAGAAGAAGTTAAGAAAGGAAAGTCTACTAAAAAATTTTAGGTATTATCCTTTTGCATTTATGGAAAATATACACGCACGTGAATAATAAGTAATAACCATAGTTAATGAAAACCATACAGGTATACAATCTATTAGACATACCTAAGCAAGCTATCAAGTATCTTTCAAAGCAATATAATGCAAAAGCCTCATAGCAATCCCGAATAATTTCACAGTTAAATGCTGCGCTGGAATCCAATAGTGACAAAAACTGCATCAGAAAAACACCAGAACTTAACAATGTGCACAAATAAACACACACACACACACACACACACACACAAACATGCTTATGTACAGAAAGCAGACATACTGATACTAATGTTTATTGCAACTCACTACAATTGGTCCTTTCAAGAAAATAAAACCAAAGTTTTTCTGATTCAGTTAAACATGAACAAAATTTGTGAGTACGTTAAGAATAAAAACAAGAAATTCATTCTTTTTCAGTATCATATCAATTAGATATCACAAAAAATCACTCTTAGTTAATGGAATTTAAAAAACAAATTAACCCAACATAAAGATGCATGTTAAGAAGTTAGAGGAGCAGTAAATCTGAATTTGTGAGACTTTTAGGTCGTTTTTGGGACCCAACAGGCAAGAACAAATAAAAAGGATTTAATAAGTAAAAAAGGATATTATTGAATAAAATCAAGAGGCTGGTTCCCCTTCAAGAGCTGGTTCCCTCAATAATTCAATAATAAATCCATACCCTCACCTAAAGAGGATACTCCTATTTATAATAGTTTTTATTCCTAATTTTACTCATAAGATAATAACTAGCTAAATGCTAATAATTAAAGATAAACTAATAAAGATAAAATAGAGAAACTAACTAGTTGTTTTCTTATCCTTCCTAGTATAAACTTTCCATGTCGACGGTTTATCTTTTATCTTAACAATACTACCCTTCAAAGCCTGAACCTTGTCCTCAAGGTTGAATTTGGGAAACTGCTCCTGAATCACAATTAAATCCTCCCAAGTTGCCTCTTCCACGGTTTTGCCATGCCATTGAATCAGAATCTGATGCTTCACGCCATCTGGTCCCTGCACTTCTCGCAACCTCAAAGCCTGAGTGGGAACATATAATTCAGCATCATGTTCCAAATTCGGGGGTAACTCAGCCTGCACTAGATGATTGCCGATAGCATTCTTCAGTTGGGACACATGGAAAACTGGATGTATACGGGCTTCAGGAGGAAGCTGAAGCTGGAAAGCTACAGACCCAATTTGGCGAGATACCAAATAAGGACCATAAAATCTGGTAGCTAATTTAGGATGCAGGCGGAAAGGCAAAGAACCTTGGCGATGCGGTCGAATTTTCAAATAAACCCAATCTCCTACCTAAATGTTATGAGGACGATGATGAGCATTAGCATAATGGACCATAAGGTTTTGTGCCCTCTCTAGGTGATGCTTCAATTGCTTCAATGCCTCATCCCTAGTCAATAGATCTTGTGCCACTGCTTCTACCAAGGTCTCCCCAAGAATGAATCTCGTGAGAGTGGGAGGAGGCCGACCATAGACCAGCTCAAACGGGGTGCTTTGGGCAGCAGAGTGGAAACTGGTGTTATACCAATATTCCACCCAAGGAATGAAATCGACCCATGTCTTGGGTTGCTAAGAACTAAAACACCGCAAGTACGTCTCTACTGTGCGATTTAGAACCTCCGTTTGACCATCGGTCTCTGGGTGATAGGTTGTACTCATCTTCAACTGTGTGCCCTGTAAGGTGAAAAACTCTTGCCAAAATTTGCTCAAAAAGGTCGGATCTCAATCACTAACGATAGAAATAGGAATGCCATGCAACCGAACCACCTCTCGTGTAAAAACTTCCGCAATAGAGCAGGCAGAATAGGGGCGCTTAATCAAAATGAAGTGAGCATATTAGCTGAGTCTATCAATCACGACTAATAGCGCGTCATACCCTTTGGATTTCAGAAGCCCGATAATGAAGTCCTTATTGATTTCTTCCCAAATTGCATTAGGTATCAGTAATGGCTGAAGCAAACCCTTAGGAGAAGCTGCTTGATATTTGTTCTGTTGACAAATGTGACAGGCCACCACAAATTCCGTGACTGACTTCTTCATACCCTTCCAGTAAAGCGACTGAGCTAGCCTCCTGTAAGTTTTGAAAATGCCCGAGTGACCCCCAGACGGGGTAGTATGAAACTCTTGTAAGAGCTTGGGAATCCACAACAAAGTCGACGACAAGACTAGCTTCCCTTGATAACATAATCGCCCATTCTCTAAGGTGTAAGACGGGTGAGAATCAGGATCCTTCTGCACCTCCTTAATGATACGTAACAATAATGGATCAGATTGAACCTCCTCATCGATTTGAGTATAATCATGCCAGAAGGGCCGGGTCAGAACCCGTAATTCCTTATCTTCATGCATTCTGAATAATGCATCAACGACTTTGTTTGTAGCCCCCACTTTGTAAATAATGTCAAAATCATAGCCCAACAGCTTGGCCAACCAGTTTTGCTGGTTCTGAGTGGTAATCCGCTGCTCCAATAGGTATTTCAAACTCTTTTGGTCAGTGAAGATAGTAAAACGTCGTCCTAATAGCGAGGACCAAAGCCATCAATTCCTTCTCAACACGGATTTACTCAACACTGAATCTGCTAAGCCTTTGGTGAAGTAGGCGATAGGTCGTTTCACTTGCATCAACACCGCCCCTAATCCGGTACCGCAAGCATCACACTCAATGGCAAAAGGTCCTGTGAAGTCGGGTAGAGCCAAGACCGGTGCTTGAATAAGAGCCTCCTTGAGTGTATTGAAAGCCAGTGTTGTTGCCTCACCCCATAAGAAAGCCCCTTTTTTAGCAAGTCTATGAGGGCTTTGCAATCTTTCCATAATCCTTCACAAATTTGCGATAATAACCGGTGAGACCCAGAAATCCCCGTAAAGCCTTAAGGGTTTGCGAGACAGGCCAGTGAAGTACGGAGGTGACCTTCTCTGGATCCATGGAAACCTTTTTCCCGAGAAATCAGATGCCTGAGGTAATCAATAGTGGTCCTATCAAAGCTGCATTTTTTTGCATTAGCAAAGAAACAGTGCTACTGGAGAGTATGTAGTACTGCTTTTTACATGTTGCAGGTGGCTTTCCCAATATGGACTGTAAACGAGGATATCATCAAAGAAAACCAACACAAACTTCTGCAAGAAGGGTTGAAGGACAGAATTCATAGCACGCTAAAAAGTAGCAGGCGCGTTAGTGAGGCCGAACGGCATCACTAGAGACTCATAATGGCCTTGGTGAGTGCGAAAAGCCGTTTTTGGAATGTCATTTATGTTCATGCGAATCTGATGATAGCCCGATTTCAAATCGATCTTAGAAAAATAAACAGCGCCAAACAATTCATCGAGCAACTCTTCAATGACAGGAATGGGAAACTTGTCAGGAATCGTTGCTTTGTTCAAGGCTCTATAATCAATGCAAAGTCGCCAGCTACCATCCTTCTTCTTCACAAGGATAACCGGACTAGAAAAAGGGTTGTTGTTGGGTTGTATGATGCCCTCTTGTAGCATCACATTAATTTGCCTTTCAATCTCATTTTTCTGCAAGAGCGGATAACGATAAGGTCGGACATTAATAGGACCTGTGCTCTCTTGTAAGGAGATCTTGTGATCGACTTGTCTGCATGGAGAAAGGCCTGTGGGTTTGGCAAAAACTCCCTTGTGATTAGCTAGAACTTGCTGCAATTGGAAGGACTGGCTTTTGTTCAACTGTTGTGTTGCACTCGTACGTATCCCCTCGTGATCACGGAGTAGACCATAATAAAATAACATCATAGCTGCAGCCTCGACTGAAGAAGTTTGGCCAAAAATTTGTGTTGGGGAATTTTCTTGCGACTTGCGAGACTCCCCCTGAATGCGAGAGACCTTCCCCTGAATGTTAAAACGCATAGTGAAGGTCTTCCAATTATGTCGCACCTCCCCCAAAGAAGCCAACCAATTCATGCCGAGAACGATGTCCATCCCTCCAAGATCGAATAGGAAAAATTCGCCGGTATACGCATAATCTTGCATCTCAAAAGTCAAATTTTGGCAGCAACCCTGTGATTCCTACTTGCAACCGTTTCCTAGTTGAACCCAATACCGGGTAGGATGAACGTGCCAACCAGCACGTGACACTAATTCCTTGTCCACGAAATTATGAGTAACTCCACTATCAATCAGAACGGATATCCAGACTCGTGCAATTTGGCCCCATACCTTCATGGATTTCAGAGGAGCAATTGTAGTTGAAACTAACTGGTATAACTCCATATGCTGATAATATAATTGCTCCTTGGGAGCATCTTCAATCCCTCTAGTGTGAACCTCTTCGACGGCGACGCCGTCTTCTTCATCCTCGGCCAAGATGGTGATCGCAAACTAATCTCAGGACACCTATGCCCCATTCCGAAAGCTAAACCACAGCGGAAACATTTTCCCTCGGCCCGACATTTCAGATACTTTGCATATGGCAATTGTTTGACCCCCCTGCTACGAGGTCCAGTGGACTGACTGTTAGAAAGATGGGTGTTTGATCTTGTAGACGACAAGTGGCAGTGTACGCTGATCGGAGAAGGTAGTAGCATTTGTGGTAGGTGTTGACCCTGCTGGAAGGTGAGTCGCAATCCCTCCCTTAGGCGGAAAATAGGGAGGAAAAGACCCCCTTGGCCCAACGGAACGCCCCTGTGTAAGACGAAACTCGTCATCAACATCCCGGGCAAGTTCCATGGCGCGTAGATATGCATCGACAGTACCTACCTGCGTAAGTGTTTTCAGACGCTTGAAAACGTTACCTTTGCAACCTTCACCAAAGCGCTGAATCAACAATGGGATCAATGAATTCCATGAAAGAGATGGAGTGTGACTGCGAATAAAACGAAACCAATTGACGGCTTCGCCGTCCATGCTACTGAAAGCCAATTGCATCTTCTCCTTCTCCTGAACACGATGTACCTCGAAGAATTTTTGAGTACGAGCAACCCAAGATATAGGATCCACTGCGTCGAAAATCGGAAGTTCCACTTTCTTGGTCCAAGGTCGTGGCTTCGGAAGGCCCTCAATTTCGGACAAGTGAATAAAGTTGTCAGACGTGGGACGTTCGAGCCCCTCCATCCGTTGTAGGACTTCGGTAATCAAACGTTTGATCTCTGTCATCTCTCCCTTGAGGTCTGTCATCTCGGCTTCCATTGAAACCTTCCAATTGTCCATTACGGGCAATCAGAGAAGAACAACAGATGCGGGAGATGAAAGGGCGCGGATTGGACGTCCACCAAGGAAGGAGAAAAAGGTGCAGATTGGACTGCACTGGTGGCGGCGGCAGCGCGGCGGGTGACGGCGGTGGCGGTGTGGTGGGCGGTGGCACGGTGGAAGAATGCGAACAGAATGCAACCCGCAAAGGAAAAAAAAAACGTGAACACAAACAGAGGAGGAAATCGCGAAGTGGACTACACCGACGGTGCGGTGGGCGACGACGCGGTGGGCGATGCGGTGGGTGGTGGTGCGGTGGAAGGACGCGAGCAGAATGCAGCCCGCAAAGGAAAAAAAACGCGAACACAAACAGAGGAGGAAATCGCAAAGTGGGCTGCACGGCGGCAGGCGGCGGCGCGGTGGGCGGCGGTGGCTGGAAGGAGGCAGGTCGGACCAATTTGTTAGGTCGTTTTTGGGACCCAACAGGCAAGAACAAATAAAAAGGATTTAATAAGTAAAAAAGGATATTATTGAATAAAATCAAGAGGTTGGTTCCTCTTCAAGAGTTGATTCTCTCAATAATTCGATAATAAATCCATACCCTCACCTAAAGAGGATCCTGCTATTTATAATAGTTTTTATTCCTAATTTTACTCCTAACATAATAACTAGATAAATGCTAATAATTAAAGATAAACTAATAAAGATAAAATAAATACTAATAAAGATAAAATAGATAAACTAACTAATTGTTTTCTTATCCTTCCTAGTATAAACTTTCCATGTTGAGGGTTTATCTTTTATCCTAACAGAGACACTGATTGCATTAATCCTTTAATGTCAAATGGTCAATTAGTCCTTTAAGTACACAACGGTGAAGCTGAAAAACCTAAGCAAGCACGCATTGATAGGTAAATTCCAATCTACAGAAACCAACATAGTTTAAGCCAATATTGAAAAGCTTTGCAAAAATAAAACTACTTAGATTCCATAAAAAACAGGACAAACAGCAATCTTCACCAGGATGAATTTGATAAACATAAATAAAAGATGCTATATAAAGAGAACATATATCATTTGGCCANAAAAAAAAAAAAAAAAGAAATATATATATATAGATAAGATTATGGAATGAAGGGAAACGGGAGAAATAGCAAAATAAGTTAAAGGGTGCAGTTATAAGAAGCACTAAGAGAAGGGGAGCTAGGCATTATGTAAATAGTAAATCCATTGGTGCAGGAGGAAGAATAATTAAAACCCAAAGGTAAAGGAGCACAAGTATAAACCTCTGGCTGATTATAGGCAGCTAAGTGCTCGATTATTAGATACATGGAGAGAACAAGAGCAACAAATACAAATATACTTGAACTATAGACTGTCCAGCTGATGGCTCCTGGAGACTCCACACTTACATTTAGGGACCACATATTCCCTGATCTGCTAGTGGACTCAACAAGCGTAAAAAGAAATATGGAAGAACATAGAATACCCGTCAAACCCATTAGCAGAGAAACTTAGAATTGGCTGTTACAAACGAGCTTCCCCTAATAAACTCTATGATTTACTATGTGAAGTGTTTCCACACCCCCAAAAGCTTCTATTCGCTTAATAATCCCTCCTGCTGTCTTTTCTATATGGCAACTAGTACCGCACAAGAAAATCACCCTTCTGGCACAACACCAATTCTTCAATTTCAACATGAAGAACTAGCACATGCCATCAACAGCAGACAAAGATGTTTGCTTTTGATATACATAGAAGACCAGAATTGAGATATGACAAGATCCTGCATAGACAATTAGATTGTTTAGCAAATTGTATAAGTTGGGAAAAAAAAAAGGGAACAGGGCGAAAAAACTCCAAATGCAGTCTTTCAAACCAAGTACAAGTAGTTCAATCAGAAAGCATATCTACTGTTACAGAAGATTTAGCAATGATAATCTTAAAGATAAAAATTAGAAACACAACTTCCAATATTCACATTAGGACCACACAAAATAAAATCTGAGGCATCATTCTAGATATAAATCTCAAGATACCAAGAACTCATAAAACTTCAACTACACACACATTGCCAACAATTTGAAAGAGAGAGGGCAGCAGAAAAATTCAACCAACTGAGAACTTAAACAGGTTTGCTGTTTTTTATCATGTACAGAAATTGTTGTCACAAGCCCAAAAATTTAAAGCATGCGACTATTTGATAACAAAATTGCCACACTAACAATTACTGGTGGGAATCATATCAATTACCTTTAGCAAGATGACAAAGAAAGTAAGGGAGACAAAATAGCAAACGCTTTCCATTGATAAATTGATTAGTTATAACATCTGGTAATATTCTTACATCAAGTATCTTACAAACACCTGTTGCAACATTGCTGTCATTCTATGCAGCAAAAGAGACAAGATGACAACACCAATATGTGCTCAAACCCAAAAAAGGGGCCCCAAAAAAAATGCTACTTAATGATTCTTTAGTTTTAGGCACCAGAAATTAGAAGCAGATGTTGCTCAGAGAGATTAACAGGTGACATACAGAATGCAAATGTCCAATATTAACATGTAAACAACCCGTGCACTAATTTTTTGAAGGCGTTAGCAACTTAGGTACTCCTAGGTGCTAATTAGCAGTACTAGAAGACAACTAGCAAAGAATGTAGCATTTAGAAACAACAACTCTACTTCCCACTAGCATTAAAGGTTGTCAATAATCACACATATAATTGCAATACAAATTAGGGCATAACTAATGAAGTAGATACTTGAGCAAAGCAGAGGAGAGAAGACTCCGATTTCAAATGAAAGCCAAAACTACATAACCAACAACGCATTCATGTAAAACAATGCTCTCAGCTGACAACCAACCTCGAATTTTCAATTTTCAATTACATAAATTCTCGGTTCATTCTTTCATCGCAACGGTACGAACCGGCCGTGATTATCAAAGAAACAGTATATATTCGTCGTGGCACGCAAGAAATGTCAAAAGAAAGAAAAATAAAGACAAGGTCAAAACCCTAGACGTGCAGAAGGGGAAAAGAAATGCGCCAATGCAACGGAACGAAAATCGGTGCAAAATGACGGGAAGAATGGATGATAATGAGTTTGCAGAAAGCGTGGAAGAAAAAAGGATTGAGGAGGGAGTTCAAACCTGCTGAAACAAAATTTCCCTGCTTTTTCCGGGAAAATCAGGTTGGATATTTTCCGGGAAAATAGAAGTCAAAGAAAAAGGAGAAGCAGAAATCGCATATCAAGGGAAAGAAAAACAAACGGAATTTTGCTTCGGCGGTTGGGAAACATAAATCGCGAAATTGTATTATTATTATTATTATTATTATTATTATTTATTATTTATTATTTATTATTATTATTATTATTATTTATTTATGAATTCGATAAAAAAGATATAATAAAAAAATGAAAAGGAAAGAAGGAAGATGTTAGCATGACCTATCACTAGAAGGTCTTGCCGTGACAGATGCGATCTGAGTCGTCCATTTGAATGATTGTGATGGAAAGGTTTGTAGCGTTGAAGGCTGTGACCTCGGTGTTTGTAACTACTTGGTATAAGTGTGAGGTTTTGATTGGCCCACGTCAGCAGTGTGTGCGTGGCAAATGGAGAAGAGAGGTGAAATGTAAAAGTTAGCAAAGCACATCAAAAGGTGGATATCGGGACTCTTGATAAAATTTATCACATAATTATGGAATATATTGTATAAATTTTAAATGGGTATGAAATTCAATAAAAAAATATATATTGAATTTTGTTAATCTTTTCTTAGTTTTCCAGACACTAGTTAGGAAATAAATATTGCTACATATAAGTTGCTATAATTTCTATTTATTATTAGTTTCTGGCGGTGTTATCCGTCTGCCAAACAGTCAGAGAGCAGGCTATTTGGTTCATGTCCTGTCTTGAATATCCGAATTGGATGAAATACCTTATGATCTCTACTTTGACAGTTTGACTGAGAAATCATACTAAACACGCACACGGGCAAATATAAATACATGATATCTTTTTGGTAATGATTCTCTCACATAAATTTTTTACCTAATAAAGTTATGTTTACTATCTGATTATTATTAAAAATAAAAGTGAAATTTATGCGTAACATAAAAGAATTAATGTGAAAGATCACGTATAATAATTTTATTACGTGAAAAAACCACACAAAATGGTGCATTCTCATTTCTTTTAATTTCATAAAAGAATTAATGAGAAAGGTCAAGCATAATAATCTTATTATGTAAAAAAATCACACAAAATGGTGCATTATCATTTCTTTTTTATTTCACCTAAAATTTTTTATTTAATCAAACCATTTTATAAACATAAGTTTTTAAATAGTAAATAAAAGATTTAATTATTTTTGTTTATATGATAAATTTTAATTAAATAATAGTGTAAAAAAATTATACTATCATTACATAACAATTAAACTTTTATATTAATCGAACCTTTCAATTATAATTACATATCATGTTTATCACTTGGGCCAAAATTTAAAAAAATTGACATCATCAATAAATAAGAATTTTATCAAATAGTTCACATTTACATAAAAAGTATACTAAATGATCTTGAAGTAATCTGAAATTTGGTATACATACCAATTTCATATAAACTTTCTATCAAGATTGTAACTCCGAATAATTGTTACATTATTTAATAATATTTTAATAATTTAATTTTTTTTATTTTAAATTTCATTGTTAGATTGAGAATTCATATCTTATATATCATGTCTATAAAAGTTTATATTAGTCTAAAGTCGTCGTCGGATATACAGTAACAAGTGCAAGAATAAAATATTAATCACAACTCAATCTCACACCCTAAACTTTCAAAAATATGACGCCATGATTCTACAAATGGAATACATTTGTCAGTATACAAAAGAATGGGGCATTCATTACAACAGTATACAAAATTGTTGTTATCAGTCGATGTCAATAAAAACCATTAAGACTTTACTAGCGAAAATGAAGAAGAAATATTGCACAAAACAATAAGTTTCACTTCTTTTCTTAGTTCCTATATGTTGCGTGTCTACCTAATACCCCGCGAACAAAAGATGGGGGTGGGGTGGCTTGCTCTTGAAGTTCTCACATTTCAACTCCAATAGCATTCATCTGCAAGCAGCCAACTACTACCTAACCTGATTAATGGTTGATGACCATCTTCTGCAGCAACAACGAATTGAGTTGGATACCCACATCAAGCTTCTTCTGCAACCTTTTTTAATACATAAACATGGTTCCCAAACTAAAATTCCCAGCCTGAAGAGCTTTAAATATTTTATCCATATAGCCCTCAAAATGCAGAATGTGCCAGGATATACTTCAAACAACAGTGGTGCTAGAACGAGCTACCCTTTGAGCTTCTTCCAAGTCCTTAAAAAACCTGCAAATTCAAATAACACACACCTCTATTGCTAAGAATTCCGGAAAGCTACCGACTACATACCAAAATAACTAACTAATTAAGCCTTAGCGATGACTATTTCCAAGTTTTGCAGTCAACACAAGAACAAAACCAGAAATATCAATTCAAAAATTATTGTCATTGTTAAGAGTCTCAAATGCAACGCACAATTGGATTACAAAAACATGAGCACTGCCACTAATTGAATCCAAACTATCGAATCAACTTATTATACCTCTTAGAATTAAGAACAGAAGAGCCACCAAGTATAAACCGAACTCCAGTATTGCTGGCATTTTGTAGAGCAACAGATCGTGACTCCTCATAAGTTGTCCCACCAACAATGAAGATGATCACTTCCTGCGGCCTGCTTGTCATGTAGTCATCAGCAACACAACTCAGACTTTTCCTCAATTCTATTATATCAGCCATTAATAAATATTAGAAACTTTGATTTGACATTTTTGTGGTTAAATTCCCTCTTATGGACAGAACACCATTCCAAGATGATCTGTCCGGATACTTCCTTCTTGTTAAACAGATAAGAAACAGAAAACTTTGCATTAAAATGTTCCAACCTTCTAGACATTATTGTTTTGGGAAATGCAGCACAAACGACTCAGATAATCCTATAATAGTTATCAGATATCAGACCAGATCGCACCAGGTTCACCTCAGATTATAGTTTGCTCTTTCTACTGCTAGCAAATACAGGACATAAAAAGGTTGTATATTTAACAGATGCAATTATGAGATGGGGTGAAAGGTAGAGTATAGTGGCCAGGATCCATAGCCACCAATCTACTACGAGGTTCCATCCCATTGATAAAATACAGAAAGACTTGCAGAATTCTGAAGACATCAAGTGTGTGAAGCGACTACCAGAGCTCCAGCAATGATAAGGCGACAATACTCTAAATGGTGCACCCTCGCCAATAGAATCCCAAACTCAAGCCTGTCCTGACTCCTACCCAATTACATGCTGAATTGCTGATACAATTTATTATGCAAGTGGTGCCACATAGCCTTCTAGACAACTAAAATAATATTCCCCACAGCTTGACTTAGTAGTTACTAGTTAGTACTAAAATTTAAAAAGTTTTGACAATATTAATGTACTTCAACTAACAATCACATTATTTTAAAACCAGGCAACAATCTAGCAGCATAACTATTTTTGATAGAAACCAAGTGATGTCTAGAAATTCACAAATAAGAAACAAAGAAGAGTTATATTCAATAGAAACAAACCTTCCTTGTTGAAAGTGATTTCCAACAAATGGGTACTCCACATCTCTCAACCGTCCTTTGACAATGCTTTCCATGGTTTGGAAAAGAAGTGGTTGGTGCTGGGTGTACACATTCTCAACTCCCTGCAGCAAAACACAAAGTTTCTTACTATTGGAGACACACATCATGAAAGACATGGTATAGTAATCATAATATTTCTATGCAGACCTTCAACCCACGAGCCATATTACGAGCAATATTCATTAGGTCTCGATTTCCAAAAAGATCGCCAGTTCTCTTGTCAACACCCGCTTGCTTCAAAAGAAACTGGACAAGCTGTAGTGTCACAATCAACATAATATTAGTGACTATCTCAGGTAGGTAGGTGTAGCAACATTAAGAAAACAAAAAACCAGTAGTTTCCATCTTTATGAAATTCTTCATAATTTAATCTAGCCAATTGTAAACTTCTATTCTAAAATCCAAAGCCAAAGATATGACCAGACAACATGACCCAAAACTGATTTTACCATGACTATTCACCTGTCCAAGTGGACAACATCCCCTAGAGATTAAGGACAGACAATCATGCATGAGAATATAAGGATTCAAGAAAAAAGGAAAAAGTATACAATAGTCTACCCCAGGTTTATACTTGGCAGATCGGGACGCCAGTTTGTTGAAAAGCTGCATTAATTGCACAGGACTATCTTTCTCATATCGCAAAGCATATAGCATGACCAAACGTAGTTGGTCCACATCTGATATGCTATCATTGTTTAATAGATTTGTCACTGCCTGAAAAAGTGTACATTAGAGACAAATTATCACCTGGATCTCAGGTTACCATTGTTAGTTTAAATCTGTCAGTAGTACATATAGTAACAGAATTGCTTTCTTATATGAGGGGGCAGACAATAATAAGATTTCTTTATGCATCATATAGTCTATAAGGTTAAACAAGGTTTGTTGACCAAGTGAAACTAAAGATGGATAATATTCAGGGATTTGTTTACCCTTATATACTACACCATGGATCCTTGACCTTAATATATCATTGCTGGGAACGCAAATATGAGTCATGAAGTCCCACATTGCAAAAGAATGCACTAAGTGAGAACAGCATAAGCCATAATAACTCTTCTAATGCAAACAAATCAACTTCACATGAAAACAATATGAAGCTTATATATGAAGACAAGGGACAGAGTAATTACAAGAAGGATGAGATATCCTTTCTAACAAAGAGCAGCACTGGAATCAGAAAACTACTGTGATTGAGTTTTCTACTTTAGCAGAACCATACAAAGGAATACCACAGAAAGTCCCATGCGCAGAGCTTAAAACAAACATTGCGCAACTTGAAAGGATTCCTGTTCCATCTCCATAGTGCTTTTTTTGAGTGAGGGAATTCGTTAGAGATATTTGCTACTATGTCAGAATTATATCAAATCTAACATAGAAACTCCAAGTGGAATTATCAAAATTGGTACAACTAATAAGCATGTTTCCATACTTCAATGGTCATGTGAAGAAAAAGCAAAGCAAAGCAAAGTGTTTCAATAACCAAGGCCCTTAAATATATACCTCAAAAGCAGCCCCTTGTCCACCATTGCAGGCCAACTCCTGTTCTGTTTGTGAAACTAACATAAGCTTTCGCTCTTCAACTATCTTGCTCATTTCTGTTACCAAAGTCACATGTTTTGATACATTTCCATGCATTTTTCTGTACTCAGGGTAATTGTCAACAAATTTGGCCATGTCCTCTGACAAGAGTCAAATCATAAAATCAATGAATTATATACTGTGCCACCATGTAGAAAAATAAGTTTTTACATTTGTAACGGCTGAAGGAATTTAATTACTCTGGCATGTGAGAGAATAAGTACAAACCTACAGTTTGGATGTTCTGATTACTCTTTGCCACTTGCTGAAATTCATCGACCAGCCGCTTGATATTCATTCCTATATCTCCAAAATTCTCGTACATGTTAACTTTGAAAAATGAATCTTGTTCTGACGACAGCACAACCTCCTGTGACAAGAAATATCACAAAATTGTTTTTCAATGAGCATAAAATCTGGCCTGAAATATAATGATAACAGAATTACCCAACATAAGAAATGTAGCCAACCTCCTGATCCTTTGAAAATTTACCAATGGATTTCAAGTCCACCTTGTTGTCTTGGATTCCTATCAATTCATGAACCATAGCCTGTAAAGTACAACGACACAAAAAAAGAATTACTTTATGAATAAAGAGCTAATCAAATTAAACAGGTGTAAGTTTTTCAGTAAGCACTGGACTCTAGTGTTAATCTCACAGATACCTGATAAGTCCATTGGTTTAGCAATGGGGTTACAGGATCATCTCTCCTGTCAATCACCAACAACAATGGTGAAACCTCTGTTCGCCTAAAATCAAAAAGACCACTTTCCTGTTGGTACATCAATTTCTGTTTCAAACCCAATAATGTAAATTAGTTTTCACTATGTATGCCAACACAGTCATTCCTCATTAATGATAAATTATGACATGCTAGGATACACATATTGCCAGCCAAAAGAACATACAGAATGCCTACAATTGACTGCAGAAGTATGCCTACTATTAGAGATAGGCACTGTGCGACTAGAATCATAGAAATGACAAAGATTTTTAAAATAATAATTAAAAAAAAAACCCTTAAACTCATCGCAGAAATAAACAACCACAACACTTTAATGCATATACAATTATTTAACATAAACAGAAAAATGAATATATATATATATATATATATTTATTTAATCAGTTAGACAAGGTGGCTTATAGTTTTGTTACAAATTTTACTCACAGATGCTTCATGTGCTATCCTTTTTGCAATGTCAGATGTCCTTTGATATCTAATTACTGGTCTCCGTTTTAATGCCAAAAAGACAGCTGCTAGACCATCAACTACACGATCACAGAAGCGTTGCAGTGTTGAAGGATCTACCACAGCTGGGAGCATATAAATGTAATTTGAAGGCACGTGCAAAGTGAAATGATAAGGATCAATCGCAACAAAGTCTGCATAGAACTCCTGGATAATCAGGACAACAACTACATCAGATATAAAACATTGCAAGTATAGGAGGAATAAGAAAGAAGTGGGCAGTGAATATAAAACATTGCAATTATAGGGGGTCCAAGGATTCAAGCTCAACAATGCGTGTAGTCATTTAACAAATAAAGAGGTGGACAGCGAATATAAAACATTACAATCAAAGGAGGAAAAAGAAAGAAGAGGATATCCTTGGATCCAGGACTTATTTCATATGATACTTATAAACTGACCAGTGATTTTCTTATCCATGTTAAAATTAGCGTGCAGTTCAAAAGTCATAAAATAGTAAGACAGAAAAATTTCCAAGTCCAACTAGACAAAAAAAAGGTTGAGAACAAAGTGGACACATAAGCTGTTACCTGAACTTGCTGGACAACTTCCTGTTCATCTGAATCAGCAAGTATGTGAATCTGAGTGTCCTTCAATATGTTGGAGAAAACTGTAATTTCAGAATGGATTCACAAAGTGTCTTCAAATCAATTGGAGAAAATTACTGCTTAACTTGGGAAAACTACAAATCAAATCCCTAAGGAAGGATTGCACTCTACTACAGATTCTATCCGATTCAAGCGAAAAAAATTTAAAGCACGTACATAGGTGATACTCTCCAAATCTAGGATTTGCGAGCTGGCGGCGCAAATGCTGTATGTTCTCTGATGTAGGCCGAAGGAAGCAAACCGCCTTGAGGTGCGACATGGATTCATTCGACCTGGAAATAGAATCCACCAACTCCACCAGGAACACTTCTTTCTGAAGAAGCTCTGACTGTGAATACACAACGCTCACAATACTCACCTGCACCACCAATTTCAGAAATATACATAAAATAGACTCAGTACCATAAACAGTAACGCCGATTTCGCCAAAGCCACACTTACATTGATGTTATAAGCATAAAATATTCAACGATGCCAGTGCCGATATCAAAATAATCAACGAAATCATCAATAATTGAAACAAAAATGAAAATGAAAATACAATAATTAAAAAAAATCAATCGAATCGTTGAAATTTCGATAAGATTTGTCATCAAGAGAGGCGTACCGTTTGGGAATCAAGGATTAGAACCTTCATGCCGGAGATGTCCTGCAACATGCGGTTGACGTAATCACGTGCAGAGGACGTGAGCACCATCTTTCTATGGTTACTTGAATCTCGATCTTGTTCTAAGTCTAGATGAATCGACGAGGAACCAGTTCAATTTTTAGCGGGTGCGAATCTGGGTAGGAGCTGAGAACAGAGAGAGGGAAGGGGGTCTTCAGAATCAGATCCACGACTGAGCGAAGGAGCGAGGACGACGAGCCTTTCGCTCTAACGCACCGTTTTACACGTTTAGTTAATTGCGTAGTGATGATGCCAACCACTTCACTTTCTCTCTCCTTTTTTGACGGGTAAACCACCTCACTTTCTTTCTCTATGTAGTTTTGCTCTTCTCACATTGTGAGCATTTTATTTTTAGTACATTACTAATAAAATCAACTAATCTAATTCCATTATTTTTTACACTGATTTTTTCGTTTTCAAATTCGAGACTTCACTTAATTAATCTTGTGTGGTGCATTTTTTCTTCTTTTAATAAGAAAGGTTCGTAGTGTCGCTTTTATTAAAAAATAAAATATCCTTGTTCGCCAAAATGGTAAAAATGAGTTTGCGTAAATCTACTTGGTCCCTTAAATAACTTATTTTTAACATTTAATTAAAAAAAAAAGATTAAATGCATTTGCTTTACTCCTTCGAAGATTTCATGTTATAGGCATTATATTATATAGTTAACATTTTATTTAGACATTTTTGGGTCCAATCAAAGCATGAGCTTCTCGTGGAAAACCAATACCCCTGTATGGGCTTCGGCCCGTTGGATTGAGGAGGAAAAAAAACCATCACCAGTCAATGTAAACGTATCTAGCAAGATTATTAAAATTAGGATAAAAAAAGTAAAATAAAAATATAAAACGTGTAATAATAATATAATTTAATTTGTAAAATTGATAATAAAATCGGTCAACCTTTTTAATAAAATTTTGAGATTTAAATTGGCATTATCCTGTATCCGCAGTAAGCCGTAGTTTGAACACAATTTAACATTATCAACTACGCTAGCAGCAGCAAACGCCGATTGTGCATTGCATTTGGCACTAGCTAAGAATTGAAGTGCGTATAGGTTCTGGAAAAATCGAATGGATTTGATTAAAGCTTCGAACTTGATACCTTCACCCTTGCCACTTTTCACTGCAACCGCCACAACTAAATTTTCTTCCCTCCACTGCACATTCCCATGTATTCCCAGAAAGCCCCTCGCGCTTCGTGCCAAGAAGAGAACCGCCTCCGATTCAGAGCCGCTTCTCGAACCTTCTTTCGTAGAAGAAGTGTCCATCGACGACGAAGAAGACGAGTTCCTCGATGAATTTGATTTTGGTATAATGCACCTGTTTTCATTCTCTATATTGTTCCTCTACCTCTCTGTTTCGAGCTTCCAGTTCATATCTTTATAATTTTTTTTTCTTGAGTGCATAGAGGCATCACTTGACGATGATGATGATGTTGATGTTGGTGCTGATGAGGTTGATGAAGAAGAGGACTTTGAAGATGGGGATGAAATAGTCTATGTAAGTTGTGTTGGAAATTCCATTGGTTCTGTTGATTTATATGTGTGTATGTTATTGATAGAGAAAAATTGTGTGTATGTTATTGATAGAGAAAAAATAATAATTTTTTTGGTTGAGCAATTATGGTTCTGTTTGTTTTGGTAGGTAGGTGATGGCGGCGCAGGTGGTGGAATCTCCCTTGCTGGAACGTGGTGGGATAAGAAAGCCCTAGCCATTGCTAAGGAGGTTACTGCATCATTCGATGGTGACTTGCAAATTTATGCTTTTAAAACTTTGGTCAATTCCACCATTCAAGTTCGCATTGAGAGGCTTACCAACAAGTAAGGCATTGCTGTCTACCGTCTTGTCTTACTGTCATGTCCAAAATAGATGAGTTGCCACTATCTATTTACTGTTTTATCTTAGACAAGGGAAACAAACTTAAAAAGTGCACAGGGGAAGTTTGGAGTTTTTGCTGTTTCTATCACATTTAACTTATTTAATCAGATTAAGCAATAAGGAAACATGGTCAACAACCTCACATGTGATGTGGTGGCAATGTCAGCTAGTTTGTGAAGTGTATAATTCTTGATTCAGATATGGTTGAACTCCTTGAAACAGATAGTCGGGTTTATTGGATATTGTGAATTTAATGCATATCTATTCTGAGCGGTTTGTGATGAATCCTTACTTATTTCATATGTTGTTATTTTATGAATTAAATTTGCATGATTGGATACACTAGGCAGGCCAAGATGTCCTTTAAAAGAATTGACATGTCTAATTACCATTGAACTAATGCATGCATATATCTATCTATCTAAGAAATTTTAGTGATAGATGCATATATGACTCATGGTGAAATTTTTTGGCTAAATAACGGTGTTTCCTTCCCTGAGAAGTAATGTTATGTTCATGTTTATCTGTCGTTTAGGTCATTTTCTTCAGTGACTAATAGTTACTCCATGGCTGATTTCCTTTGTTCATATTTAGTATACTGAGATAGAGTGTTGACTAAATCTCAGACTTAGGAACCATTTGGTCAGGATGTGAGCAATTGTTGCAATTTTATCGGTAAAGTAGGTCCAAAGAAAAAGGAAAGGTTGAATGCATTTTATTAGTATTTGGTATTCCTATCTCTTGTAAGATGATGAAGAGGCTTTTACCTCTGTAAGTTAGATGGCAACTAAAACAGAACATTGACTTGTTGCACGTTCCCTCCAAAAGCAGAAAGAAAAAAATGTGGAGACAATGATTATGGTCTTTTGTCATTTCCCAAGAACCTTTCCATGTTCCGCAGGAGCATGCTGAAGAAGAAAAACAGCCCCCCCTCCCTTTAGTCATCCCCGTGAATGCCATTTGTGTTCGAAGGAATCTCAAACATATACACTATATGTCATAGTTGTCTATGTGCATTGGATGGATGCAAGGTGCCCGATTTATCACAGTTTCTGAATGTAAACCAATTTAGTGATCCATAACCATCAGGGACGTTTTACCTTATAGTTAAAAGCAGCTGATGCTATTTGTACATTGCTCAATATAATCTGGCTTCTGACTGAAGACGTACTGACTAAGTATTTAAAATATGCACCATTTTGTGTTTCCTACTTTCCTTCATGCAATGTGTTCTTGAATTCCGATTCATTTGAGCTTGAACTGCCGAAATTGCTATTAAAGTGGATATATGTTTAACTGTTGAGCTGTGACTTCCATATACATTAGGTCTGGCTCCCCCAGCATGGAAGATATTGAAGCCTTTTCTACAACCTTTAGAACAAAATTAGATGAAGCAGAACTCGCCAAATTTGTTCCGGATAATCTAAGTTTGGAGGTACTATTTCAAGTATCGCACTACCTTTTTTTGTTCTATGTTGGAGAGATGTAGCACAAGACTATCTCGATGAACAATATTCGAGCGTGCAAATGCAAATTGAAGTGCTCTTTTGTCATATTTGAAGGATAGTGCTAGCTGCTAAGGGACTGAAATTTTGATTATAAATATATCTTCTTCTTCTTATTATTATCATCATCATCTGATGTGTTTTTCTACAGGTGTCTTCTCCTGGTGTTGAAAGGGTAGTTCGGATTCCAATTGACCTAGATCGATTCAAGGACCGGCCGATGTATGTGAAATATTCCATTATTGATGATTTAAATAATCCATCGGCAGAAGGCGATGGCGTCTTCAGGCTTGAATCCTTTGACATGGAAACAAAATGTTGCACATGGGGTTTAGCAGATGTGAGAGTCAACAGAACAGGGAAAGGAAAACCACTGAATAAAAAGCAGAGAGAATGGCGTTTAAGTACTCCCTTCGATTCCTTACGTTTAGTAAGGTTGCACTCTGATATTTGAATTATTTATATTCCCTTACAAAAGAGGTTCCAAAGCTGCTTGTGGATCCAAATCCAAAATCTTGCTTAGAAGTGATGTTAATTTGTGGGCAAGCGTAGGAACCCGGTAGCACATCACTTTCACATTAACTCTTCTTGAGACCCACCTATTCTCACAAGACGTGGTGGCTGAAAGTTTGGTCCATGTCTCATGGGTTTGTGCTCTTCACGTTATTTGTTATGTCCAATAGAGATTGCAGTTTGGCTGCCGTTTGATTTGAGTTTCAGCAGACTTTCATGGCTTAAGGATTAAAATTTGAGGCTTAGGGGTTAAGTTTTAGAGTAATGTGAGCATCAAAATATACTACTATGTTGAAGAGAAATAATCATATTACATGTTTGTGTAATGCAAAAGTTTATCTAGTGTCAAACTTTGTTATCATAATAAAAACGTGTCAAATTTTTATGTAGAAATTCAAGACATTTAGCATTTGCCACATAATAAATCATTTTCAGTTGTTTGGTAAAAATAATTTATTTATTTATTTTTATCCAAGTAAATCCGAAACTTATTAATATGTTAATTACTGCATATTGTCAGTTTAAAAATCATATTAATTTAATATTGAGGTGACGATTGACAAATTACCATTGATGTACATTAATTGATTTCTATGGACTATTAAAATCATATTTAATTTAATTTTTTAATAGGTTTGAACAAAGCTTCTTTAATTCTTAACTTCGTGTATAAACTATGATTTCTGAAAATGTTATTTATACTTATTTTGAGTGAAATATCATGTTGATTCACCATTATTTATTATTGAATTATTGGATAAGATTTAATGAAATGTAAGTTTCATTAAAATTTTATTCAATGGTATATAATGAGTGTATCAACATGATATTTAACATGAAATGAGTTTAAATAATATATATTTATTTTTTAAAGAAAAGAAATCAAGGATCCCTCAACTAATGGTATGACAATGGTGATAGAAATTAGATAAACAAAACAAACCTACCAAAGAGTTAATAGATGATTATATTTTTTAAGTATTTAGTTAGAAGTTTAATTTTTAACTATGGGTACTTTAGTTACTCAAAAAGATTAGTCGCTATAAAAAAATGGCGTTAGAAATTAGATAAACAATACAAACCTACTAAAGAGTTAATAGATGATTGTATTTTTTAAGTATTTAGTTAGAAGTTTAATTTTTAACTATGGATACTTTACTTACTCAAAAAAGATTAGTCGCTATAAAAAAATGGTGATAGATATTGGAAAGTAGTTGACATATATGTCAGCCAACTCGTTTTTGTTGTTTGGACTTTACACAAGGATCCAAACAATTCCTTCAGGTTGGTTTCCTGATGAGCACCGACAGTTTTAATTTTATGGGTTATACCCTGGTGGATTTCTAAACTTTATATCCTTGTTTTAATTAGTAAGCAGGTCAATCCTTAGTTATTTTAAGTAGCATTTGAATATTGATAATATTATTTTAAGTAATTCTTAAATAATTTAATTATTTTTTTTGAACATAGAGTAAAAAAGTAACAAGTTCAATGTTTATAAAATCTAAATATGAACTTGTTAATTTTTAAAGTTTAGAAACCAATTAAAACACAAGTTTTAAATTGAAAGGCCAAATAAGATATTAAAAATAATTTTATTTTACAACTTCCTCTTATTTTACCTGTTTTAATGTTTTTCCCCTTTAATTCTCTTCCCCTTTTCTGTTAAGAAATCGTCTTCTCAACCAACCAAGAAATTCTGGCCCCTAACATCTTTTGAAAGACCGAATTGCCCTCACCATCAAATTCCATTTTCTCACTTATTCCTACACTCCTCCACCAACTTGTTCAACCACAGCCACAACCAACCACCACCTTCTGCATGCCATTAATTAACCTTTCTCAACTCCACAATAACGCCCACTTGATCAAAATGCAATCTTTTTATCTACTTGCATCTCCATTTCTGTTCTTCTCTTTCTTCAAGAAGCATTTCTCTAACTTCAAACTTGGCGTTTTCTAGTCTTAGATTTGGCCCATTTGGGCTATGAATGTTCCTTTTTTTTGTTGTTAAGTAAGCTGGTTTACCTCATTCTATTCTCGATTTCTACATTGAATGCAGTTTATGTTTGTTCTAGCTTCATTTTTTTCACTTTTCATATTTCCTTCTTGGAGAACCTATGCTTTGGTTAGTAACATGATACTACAGTTGTAGAGCCATATTGCTTCCTTGCTGTGTGCTTTCACAAATGGATATATGGGATAGTTGGTGGGTTTTGCAGTTCATGCAGATGCTGGGTTTGCTTAGTTTTTGGATTTCATTTGCAAAGTTGAGGACTTTACTCTCCAAAGCTTTTGGGGTTGGTCACAAAATTAAGGGTCACTGCAACATCTGGATCTTTGTTTCTTTCAATGGACTGGTCACAACTGGGTCTTTGATAACCCTTTTCTTGGTCTTTTCCTGGGCATACTCATATGCATTTCCCAGTTCTCTCTCTGTGATTCAGAGTTATGAGAAGATTCCTAACAGTACTCATCCACTAATGAATCAGAGTTATGAGAAGATTCCTAGCAGTACTCATCCACTACTGAATCAGAGTTTTCAGATTCTAAACACCAAAGTTTCAATGGGAAACTGCAATGTGTTTGAGGGAAGTTGGATTAGAGATGATAGCTACCCTTTATATGATGCTTCTCACTGTCCATTTGCAGAAAGGGGTTTCAATTGCATGGCTAACGGGCGTCGAGACAAGGCTTACACAAAATGGAGGTGGAAGCCTAAGAACTGTGACATTCCAAGGTTCAACGCCCGTGGAATACTCGAAAAACTTCGTGGGAAAAGGGTGGTTTTTGTTGGTGATTCCTTGAGCAGGACGCAATGGGAGTCCTTGATATGTTTGCTGATGACAGGTGTTGAGAATAAGAAGAGTGTCTATGAGATCAAAGGCAACAGGATCACGAAACAGATTAGGTTTCTAGGTGTAAGATTCAGTACTTTCGATTTAAGAGTTGATTTTTATCGATCAGTGTTCCTTGTGAAGCCTGGTCCGGTGCCTAGTAGACATTCGCCTCAAAGGGTGAAGACAACACTGAGACTGGACAAGATGGATGATATTAGCCATGAGTGGGTTGATTCAGATGTTCTGATATTCAATTCAGGTCACTGGTGGACGCGGACTAAGCTTTTTGACATGTAAGTAACTTAAGTTTTCCATATAGATGTCATATGAATTTTTGGTAGATCCTAGGAATGCATTTTATTTCTAACTCAAATTGAAGATTTAGATTTACTCATTGGTGCTTTTTGTTTACATGCTTTGTTGTAATGCATTTGCACTTAATTTTCATCCTTGGATCCGGATAATGCATGCTTTTCTGGCAGGTCGCTAAGAAGGAATCTTTATTACTTATTAATGGCAACTGGTAAGAGTTTAGAAGAAGATAGATCAAACTAAGGGAACATTTCTAGGTGTCCATGTACTTATTCCTTTTTCCTTTTTAAGAATGTTATTTGAGGATGTTAAAATTTAAATCAGTCCTGCTTAGGCTCGAAAATTTGGAATTAATCCTACAATTTGTAGAAACCTTCAAGATTGAAATCAAGTATCTGGTTTGGAAAGATAGCAAATGATGCATTTTGAACAAATCTGTTGAGTTTGGGGTTTGGAGCTTTTGATCTCCATAGTTCTTGAGATGAGATGTACGTATACCATCCAAAAATGACATAAATGAACTTCAACAAGATGGATGCCTCATTAACATGACTATGATGAAGCCTCTAAAAATTAGGCTTATTCCAAACGGTCTCTGATAAACAAAATGATCATTGAGCAGCTGTGTTTGAAAAGTTGGGTTGATTTTCACTTAAATTCTAGCAATTTTGCCAAGAATTAGAAGATTGTTTCTTTTTGGATTTTCTTTGGTTCCTTGTGATCGGATAAAATTTGAGAATTTTCTGATGTGCTGGGTCAAAGTCATGTTAACAGAACAACTGAGGAGATGGAATGATGTAAAACATCACAGCGGAGATAATTTCAGAGTCAATAAGCAAAATTTTGAATGTGCTTCATCTTACCCTTCTTTCCTGACTGTTTTTATGCATGTGACTTATTAGCTTTCTGTGAATTTGTGCCTCTACAATTTCGGTGTTGGATTCATGAGTAAGACTAAACTTCGCGCCAATAATAATCTCTTGCAAAAGCTTATACTCTTGGGTAGAGGAAATTGAAAGATTTTATATCTGAACACTTTGTGTCAACCGTTTGCTGCTAACGTGATCTTCAGACAGGGGTTGGTATTTTCAGGTTGGTAACTCGCTGAAGCACGGAATGCCAATTAATTCTGCTTTCAACACAGCTTTGCACACCTGGGCATCTTGGGTACAGAACTCAATCAACACAAACAGAACAAGAATATTCTTCCGTACTTTTGAATCATCTCATTGGAGGTGAGAGTTCTCCAATTTTTATTTATTTTTTTGCCAAGTTTCAACTATGAAAAGTGGCTAAACAAAAACATTAACCAAAGTGCAAAACAGTAATTTCAGTATTCCTTTGGGAGATATGTTATTTGGACTTATTTTTTAATAAGTCACTATGTCATCCAAGATGTGAGGCGGCACAATGTCTCACGTAAAATGAGTACAAATAACATTTTTTTTGGTTTTGGTAAATAATATTGAGGACAATCAAACTTGATGGGAAGTGTTGAGTGTTTCCTGTAATAGTAATGTTATTTGTAGAATCCAAAAAAATTTAACTGAATGCAGTTGAATGTTTTTGGGTTGGAGAAATAACATTTTTGTTACCGAAAAAGGCTTAAAGATGCTTGTGGTATGTGGCAGTGGACACAACCGCAATGCTTGCAAAGTGACTCGAAGGCCTTGGAAGAGAAGCAATGGAAGGGACCGAAGCCCAATTTCAGACATGATCAACAGAGTTGTTAAAAACATGAGTGCTCATGTAACAGTTATGCATGTCACAAGCATGGGTGCATACAGGAGCGATGGGCATGTGGGCACTTGGAGTGACCACCCTACAGTGCCTGACTGTAGCCATTGGTGTCTACCTGGTGTTCCTGACATGTGGAACGAAATTCTCTTCTCTTATTTGCTACCTAAAGATACGTAGCAAATTATCATGATACACCTCTGTATTGTTTAATCCACCTAATTATCAATATTCTATTACTGTTTAACAGGTTAACCGGATTACAATTTACAACGGATTAACTTGCATACCTATGTACTAATGTACATACTAAGAAAAAGAGAAGTGCAAGGGTTAAACTTTTGCTCAGCTAAATCTTTTTAAGGTAAAATTGTATTGACCTGTCACGAGGGTATGCGATATTGTATTGTACAGGTGGTTGTATGATCCTTTGGGATATTTATTATTATTTCATGTTTCACATTATATTAACAAATTGAGTTAATATTCTATTTAGTCTTTGAACTTAACACTTGTATTTTAGTTGGCCCCTCAACTTAAAAAATTGATAAGTTAGTCGTTAGACTTTGTAAACGTTGGACTCGTTTAGGATTTTCTTTGGGTCGCTTTTATGACTTGTTATTTGTAGTTTTAAGGATATCATTGGTCGTTTACCACAAATTAGAACATGATAACTGTAACATCCCGCTTTCTCCTTAGTGAAAATATCGCTAGATAAATGCCTAGGAATTTCTAGTGAAGGATAAACCATTAGAAATATGACCTTTTAGATTAAAATGTCTGTAGAAATAATTCTGTATGTTTTCTCAGAATTCTGCAGACACTAGAATAAACCATTTTTGTCGTCTGAACACAACCGCGTGTCTAAAGTATCCGTAAAAGGTACGGCTACAGTTGAGAATTTATAAATACCTACGTGACCCTAGAATATTACTTAGGAAATATTCAGGGATCACAAGGATGTGATCAGAATATTTTTAGAACAGCCATACGCGAAGTACCGGGACCAAAAATGCCAAAAACCTGATCAAAAAGTGATATGCCAGAGCCGTAAAAATTTTGGCGACAAAATCAGCCAAGAAACAACAAAAGGAACGGCCATGAAGCAGCCCACATAGCCAAGTCAATATTCAAACCAAATGAGTCATGAAAATGACATTTGGAATAAGGACAAAATAAGGGCATTTTGGGAATTTTGCCCCAAGGGCAAAATTGGAAAGCAAATTTCGTGCAAGAGGCCTATAAATACCCCTCAAATCAGAAATTTTGGGCAGAAATTGGAAATCCTAGCCAAAGCTCTGTCCGATTACACAATCGACTGTTATTCAGTCAAAACAGAGACCCAGACGCTTCCTGTTCACAACCTAGTTCCTGTTCTTCAGAAATCCCCTAACCTAAGCTCACAAAGAACCCTCAAAATCCTTGGATAAAGCTTCAGGAAACTCATCCCAAGAGGAGTTAGAAGGCACCATAGCAAGCTAGACGTCGTAGGAAGCAGCGACA
>QANU01067139.1:868711-965436 GCA_003254905.1 Nissolia schottii | reverse complement strand
TCAACCTTCACCCCACCCCAGTGACTAAAACCAAATTTTCAAATTTTACAGGGACTAAAACTTACACAGAGGGACCAAAACCAAACTTTCCTAAATTACAGGGACTAAAAACTTAATTAACCCTAAAAATTTATCACTTTTATTTATTTGACAACTAACAAGTGTTTAACTAATGTCTTAAGGGAACTCGTTAATCGAATCCTTTTATTTGTCCCTCCATCCATTAATATTTTTTTACATTAATTAAGAAATCATTAAAATTGCATTTAATAAAAAAAATTAAATATGTTTTACAAAAGGGTTCTGCAAACCAATAGTAAGTTTTGAGTTAATAAAGCATTCAATGTTATTGAGAATACACACATTTTGAATTTTTCTATATAAATTTATTTGTGTTTTCTTAATAAGTGTTTTTAGGACACTTATTAACAAAATCCTTTGCAAAATTGCCTTTATGAATATTTAGAAAATTGTGAAACAGTGATGAGTATATGAAAGAATTAAATAAGAGTAAAACTGAAAAAAATTTAATATTATCTTAAAATTCTAAAATTACATACACTTATGAACAAAATATTTTTACTGAACGGATACACTACTATTACTACTAAAACAAATCATTTTGACTCTGTTTCTTACAACAACAACAACAAAGGAAGAAGACACCTGTGAGTAGCAGTAGCAAGGATGACTTGTACCGCACCAGCAACAAACCCACTCAGAGCAGGGACAATGACCCGTGCGCAGCCCCTAAATGAATCGCTCTATTGCCCGGCGATACACAATTTGGGGCAGTGGTGGGCGGTGCATGGTGGGTGGCGGTGGGCAGTGGTGTGGACGATAGTAAGAGGGTAAGGTGATACGGATAATGATGAGAATGAAGAACATGAATAAAGAATGTTAAATTTAATCTAGAATTTGGTAACAAAATTAATAATATACAATGTACTAAGGGTAAAATATGTATGCAAGGGCAGATCTAAACATTTCAGTCAATTTAAATAAAATATTCAGATAAAAAAGTGGAAGCTAAACAGTACAAAAGCATACCTTCAGCCACTGCAAATCAAACACAAAGCCGAAATCAGCTTTGTTTTTTCAGGCTCTCACTCACTCAAAAATAGATGGTGTATTTTTGTAAATAAAGGAGTAGGATTGGTGATCCAAAACTGAAAGCACCCCCATCGTATTTATAGAGTCAGCCTTTGACAGAGCTCAACCAATTTTGATCGGGTTTGAGGATAAGAACGTAGAGATAAGGGTTAAACGTGAAAGAAAAATGGACAAAATCCAAAAAACTAATTTTTCGAAAAAATTGCAACGAAAAAAGGTAGGGAACGTGGGTCCACCCAAAATTCTATCATTAAGAACCCCTTGGGCATGACAACTTATCACGATGATTGTGTGACAAAAATGAATAAAATTGATTTCATGATATTAACTAATAGTATCCAACATTAGAAGAGTAATTAGGTGTGACAAACAGAGTCAAAATGGGCAAGTAAGTGCATGCATGATGAAATAGCCATCCATCGTTTCCACAACTCTTAACCCAAGAAGGTCATGCCTTATTAAAACTTCTCAAAGAAAAACTCAATGTGACAAAATCCTTTAGAAAAAAGTGAACAACATACATAATTTAAGGGAAACAAAAATTACAAACTGAAAAATTATTGTATAGACACAAATTTAACAATTTAGATTTAGGCACTCAAAAAACTTGATGAGACTCATTGTTGATCCCATATTGAGTACTCAAGGAAACTTAATGTCAATGTGGTACTTAAGATATGAAGCTCTCCCACCTAATGTACTCGCTTTTTGGGTTAGACTCTTTCCATGAGCTTGAGTCATAACAATGAGTGCTTTCATTGATGAATTCTTAATAAATTCGACAACGCGTTTGGCGAATCTCAACCCAGAGTGTCACGTCAACAGAAACCGTGGTAGTCCTGTAATATGTTTCCAAGCAAGGGTATTTCGGTAATATATTTTTGTGGCAGGGGTAATACAGTAAAAAAAACTCACTTACGTCACACATAACTATATGCAAAATAACATAATTATAAATTGATAAAAAAAAAAGATAGCATGACTCTGTAAAATAATGGTTCTAATTAGAAATTAGGCATTTATAATTGTTTCTTAAAAAAAAACAAAGAAGTTTGGCAGGCTGCGCAGCCTCTATTGCGCTTTTTTTTTTAAGGTCCATTCACGTATAATCAATTTATGCATTGATTCTATCGAAAAAAAACCAAAACTTATGTATTGATTGTCTCTCTCTGTCTGTGTGTGTGTGTATATATATATATATATATACGTGCTTCTCTTTTACAGGTTCATCACGAACAAGCACAACGCAATTGCAAACAATGACGACGATGTTCACCCCCCAAAGCGTAACACTTCAATCGGCCCCAAGTGCTGGCTCTCATTATACACGCTCCCAAACCGCCAAACTCCATTCGCCACGTGCTATGATCTCCACCGCACCTGCACCTGCACCTGCACCTGCATCTGCATCTGCACGTGCACCCTCGAGAATCCAAAGGACACACTCAATGCCACCGGAGAAGGTAGAGGTGTTCAAGTCACTCGAGGGTTGGGCTTCGCAGAGTATCCTTCCGCTCCTGAAGCCCGTGGAGCAAAGCTGGCAGCCCCACGACTTGTTGCCCGACTCATCCCTGCCGTCGGATGAGTTTACCGATCAGATCAACGCCCTCAGAGATCGGACGGCTGAGCTTCCGGATGATTACTTGGTGGTGTTGGTGGGTGACATGATCACAGAAGAGGCTCTTCCCACTTACCAGACATTTCTCAACCAGTTTGATGGAGTTAAGGACGAGACGGGCTGGTCCGAAAGCCCATGGGCCGTGTGGTCTCGCTCTTGGACCGCCGAGGAGAACCGGCATGGGGATTTGCTAAGAACCTATCTCTATCTGTCGGGTCGGGTTGATATGCCCATGATTGAGAAGACTATCCATTACTTGATTGCAACTGGAATGGTGGGAGACATGCGTAATCATTTATATCATTTTCTCCTTTGGTCTTCTTTTGTCTTAGGGTAAATCAAATTATGGGTAGTGTTTTTAAATTAGCGTAATCACTAAGTCACTTGTATTACAAACGTGATGGAAGTTACATTATATGAGTGTAACTTCATTGTGAGAGAGATGACTAACTACAAATAAAATAAAATAATTAAATAAATGTAACTACTTGAGTTGTGAATTAATTTATATTATGGTGCAGGACTGGAAAACAGAGAACAACCCATACATGGGTTTTGTGTACACATCATTTCAAGAACGAGCCACTTTTATCTCACACGGCAACACAGCTCGGCTATCCAAGGAGAGCGGTGATCCAGTGCTTGCGCGCATATGCGGCACCATTGCAGCAGACGAGAAACGTCATGAGAATGCGTATGTGAGGATCGTTGAGAAGCTTCTAGAAGTAGATCCCGTTGGGGCAATAACGGCTATATCAGACCTGATGCGCAATAAGATCACGATGCCAGCACACTTAATGTACGATGGGAGGGACCCACACCTCTTTGATCATTTCTCTGCAGTGGCACAACGTCTTCGTGTATACACGGCAAGTGACTACGCTGGCATCATAGAATTCTTGGTCAAACGCTGGAGATTGGAGGAGCTGGAAGGTTTGACGGCAGAGGGAAAACGTGCACAAGAGTACGTGTGTGGACTTGCACCTAGGATTAGGAGGATTCAAGAAAGGGCAGATGAACAAGCACATAAGATGGAATCGCATAACATCAAGTTTAGCTGGATCTTTGACAAAGAAGTGCTTTTATGAAAGAAAGAAGCTTATTCCTTATCTTGTGTACCAGGATAAACATATCTAAAAACTAAAGTGCATGTCATATATCAAGATGTGTTGCAAGCAATCAACTATGCTTTTATAGTCAAACCACCAAGAATGGTAAAGTGGTGAATGGTTTGAAAAATATTCATGAGATGATTCATATTTAAGTGTCACTCATATAAAAAAATATACTTTTATTGTATTAAAATAATAATGACAATGTCTACTAATAGAAAGTTGTATGCCAAAATTGTTAAGTTGTTTGAAAAATTTATAGGTTAGTTACTTTAAAAAAATTAAATGCCAACAAGCACTACTAGAAATTTGACTATTTCCGTCCCCGAAATTACTGTCGGCCGATTCCCGACGGTCTTTCCATCGGCAACTAAAAATATCCGACGCTAAACGAAGCTGGAAAACAAACCGGGTTCCGCGCCACGAGATTACCGTCTGGTTAAAATGGACGACGGTAAAAGAGACGGTAACATTGCGCGGGATAAAGCGGGAACCAATATACCGTCGGTTTTACTCGGAGACGGTAACGTCGATATACTTATCGGCGGATATAGCCGACGGTATTTGTCTCGGACCCACCACCATCTCTATCTAAAAAAGAAAGTATTTTTTAATGGGATATATTTTTTAATGGGATATATTACAGTCGTATAATACCACCGTTAAAGCACTCGAGTATTGAGACGTCGTTCCTTTCTCCTATACCGTCGAACATATAAAATTTACCGACGGTAATAGCTTCAATAAATAAAACGACACTGTTGATCAACGGTTGCTGGCGCATTCATTGCTCCAACATTGTTACCTTCGGATAGTTCGGACGGTAAAGTGAGCGGGGAATGAAACGACGCTAATATTCAGACCATTACCGTCGGAAAGTGCGGACGTTAAAGTGCACGGGGAATGAAACGACACTAATATTCAGACCTTTACCGTCGGACAGTGCGGACGGTAAAGTACGCGGGGAATAAAACGTCACTAATATTCAGACCTTTACCGTCGGTACTGCCTATCCGACGGTAAAACCCTCGAGTAATAGAACAACGTTGTCGTGTAACGATTACCATATTTATTGCAGTTAATTACCGTCAGAAACAGCCGACGATAAATATTGACTATAATGAACCTCGCAGCGCAGAAACCCGCTCACTTTCACTCATCTCTTTCCCACTCTCACTCACTCTCAGTCTGTCCCTCTCCCCCTTCGGCCGCTCCTCCTCTCTCTCTTCGGTGCTCCGGCTCCTCCTCCTCTCTCTCTCCGGTGCTCTTGGTCCCGCTCCTCTCTCTCGCTCTGTCTCTCTGTCTCTGCTAAGTCGTCATCAGACCCCGTGGTGGTTGCGAAACCCGCGGCCACCATCACCGCTGCCTGCCACCACCAACCACCAAGCTTTCTCCGTGGTAAAAGCCCCGTTTCGTTGTCGGACCCCATGGCGGCTGCGGAACCCATGGCCACCATCACCGCCGCCACCGAACCCGATGCCATCACCGCTGCCTGCCACCACCAACCACCAAGCTTTCTCCCCGGTAAAAGCCCCGTTTCTTCCGGTTTATGTGCTCTTTTAATTTGAACCCATGGCTGAACCCGTGGCTGTTTTAATCTGCCTTGTAAATTTGTTTTGTGTGTTTATTTCCCCTTATGTGTCATTGTCACTGTACACGAACTCAAGCATAGCAAATAGTTATTATTATGTTGTTCTTTGTTTAGCGGATGGTGCACTCTGTTCTTTGCATGACTGTATATGATATATATTGTTGTATGTGTGTTTGTATTATACTGTATGGCTCTAGTTTTTGTTGTGCTATTTGGTTTTAAAACTTAAAGGTTAGAACAACTCAAAGAAATGTATAAATTAGAAATTATGACATTTATTCTTTATTTTATTTATTAAATGAGCTTAAAACGTATAACCTTTTAGATAAAAATATAAATTATAGGTTTTGTAAACTTATAACCTTGGTCAAGATATGTAACATACATACACACATGTGGACAACATGCAGGCATAATTCATTAATTAGAGGGAGTTCACAATTTAGCGATAAGAGTGCAATTTTTTATAGACAAAAGGCAAATTAATTTGTATGCGCCCTAATAACCCTAAATTTATTACTAAAGTCTCACAATAAAGCATTATTTTTTTATTATAAGATATTTAAAACGTATAGGTTAGGACAACTCAAAGAAATGTATAAATTGAAAATTATATATGACATGTATTCTTTATTTTATTTATTAAATGAGCTTAAAACTTATAACCTTATAGATAAAAATATAAATTATAGGTTTTGTAAACTTAATATACTTGGTCAAGATCTGTAACATACATACACACATGTACGAAGACATGCAGGCATAATTCATTAATTAGAGGGAGTTCACAATTTAGCGATAAAGAATGCAATTTTTAATAGAAAGAGGGCAAATTAATTTGTGTGCGTCATAATAACCCTAAATTTATTACTAAAGACTCACAATAAAGTAGTATTTTTTTATTATAAAAGATTTAAAACATATAGGGTTAGGACAACTCGAATATAAAGTGAATATATTTTTTTTGTTAGGGGAAACAGTATTTTGTGAGAGCCTTTTATATTGGTGCTTATATATTTAAAAAAAAAATTAGTGGACTGATTTATGGATTAGTAGACGTAAACAACAAAAGTCAAACCACGTTAGTTTTTTATGCTCTTTTGCTTAATTATTTGTTTGGTTTGTGTGTATACAGTGACCAAACTTCATTAAAACATCTCCTAAAAACCCTCGCTAAGGTAAGACTCGAGAGGAAAAAGAATGCGGACGCAAGAACATGAGAAGGGATGGAGATAAAATTGACTTTGACAATGACTTATGATATGCGCTTCTTCCATATGATAAATGAATCAGACAATCAAGATTTAATTGGGTGTTAGTTCCATGGTTAATCTTCTTACTTTGGTTCTATTGTCGAAGATTATTGACTTCTTAGACAAAAAGTTACATGTGTATTTTCTCCGTACTAGGAGGGATGGAATCAAAATTGTTAATTATCTAACTAAATTAACTTATACTAATAATGACTATGTGATAGAGAAGGTGTCTCCTTCTATAACTCTTCTAGTCCTTTTTAATTGTATCAACATTTTTTATCATCAATAACATTAGCAACTTTTCCACGTAAAAAAAAGGAGGAGGAAAAAGTATGCTTAGCCAAAGCAAATTAAGGAAGTAAAAAAGCCAAAAAAAATAAAAAATTATAGAACACAAGACATACCCAAGATGCATTACAGTAAAGTACCAAATGCATACCATCCCAAAGAAAATGATATTTTAACATTAAAAAAAATGTAGACACCTTATTAACTTTTTCATAATACATCATAAAATCTACAATGTATTTAATAAATCTCATGATATATTGTGAAATGAGCGATAATATATCTATACCTTTTAATACATTTGAATATCACAATTATCAATATCACAAAACAAACAAAAATAATTATATTTTAATTACTCAAAAGATAAAGGCATATTGTCACTCCTCTCACAATACTTTATGAGTATATCATATAGTTTATAAACTCCATGATATATGATCATAAAAAAATATCTACATTTTTTTAGTAGTTCAAATAGCAGTTCTGAACAAACAACCACCTCACAATGACCCAAATTGGTCTCCCAGGAGGCGAGCATGCCACGACTCCCCCACCAATCAACATGAGGCCAAACCGTAAAAGGAATCAAAGTGACCAAAGAGCCAACATATGTTTGCATGTTGTCCCAAAATAACTGCAGCAAACCAGTAACTGTACCTGGCCAAACGCGTAGGGAGTCAACAAACAAGACCAACCCAAAGGCTTCAAAACAGAAGCGCACAGAGAATCATCTCAGGACCAGAACTTGTACCACTAAAATGTGACTTTTAAAGCAGTGGGGAGAGCCCAAAAATAACTGTAAGAGATAAAATTTAATTGGATGATTGTGTAAAAATATTTAATGCATAACAATTAGTCATTAGACTCTTTTATTAATTATTTTAAAAAACAACTAAATTGAAGGTCAAGTAAAGTTGTAAATAGGTGATAACAAGGTCTAAACTTATAATGTCATATAAATTACTCAAACTCTGTCATTATACTACTTTCAGTGACTTACGAAAATGTTAATTTAAACATATCTTTATCTTTTTAAATTAGAAAAGGAAAAAATTGTATTAACGACACTTGTTTGAAAGTTAAAAGTAAAATTGTTTAATTAAAAATGTAAATTTTAAAATGGTTAAATATGTTTTTAATTTTTGTAAAATTAAAAATTGTGTTTGGTCTTTGAAAAATATTTTGTTAAGAATTAGTACCAAAAAATTTTTTAGTAGGTTTTAGTTCCTGTAATTAGAAGGAGACATTAAGTGCTGGCGTGGACGTTAAATGTGCCACAAGCACTAATTCATAACAAAAAAAAAATTGAAGACCAAACATAAATTTTTTAATTTTAGAGAGACTAAAAATATATTTAACTATTTTAAAAATTTTTAATGCATTAGATATTCAAATCTTTTTTTTACTTTTATCTTCTTAATGAGCATTTTTAGTTAACAAAACTCTTATTTTAAAATAAATGGCATTTAATTTTCAACATGGAGTTTGCTCCTGAGTAAATGACATGCGCGTGAATATGAACAAAGTTGTGCGAATACCCAGGTTGAGTGGATGGGAGAGTGAATAGATAATCAATGAAAGTAGCGTTTGTTGAGCGAATGCGTATTATTGCAAATAGGGAGTGTGTTGAGTGGAATTAATAATGGTTCCTTCGTATAGGTTTTTTTATTGGATAATTATTCTTGCACATTTAACTATTACACACCTATTGCACACTTATGTTATTTTTGCAAATTTAAATTTGCTGACTCAGGCTCAGCACACTCTATCATAAGCACTCATGCGACTCAAATATAACAATTTCCACACATTCTCTCTCAATTTGGATCTGGAGATTTTATTTTTTCGTTTTTGTTTCTTTGTTTTCACTAATCACAGTGGTTGTATCTAAGCATATAAAAAACACAGGCACAACCTTATCAAAGTAAAAGACCTAACTTTTTATTGTTTAAGAAATAACCAGTTTAAAAAGCAAACACAACCTTTTATGATAGTTAGACACAACCTTTTCGTGAACTCATACTTAACCGTTATATATATATATATATATAAACCTTTGGTGAAAACAAACCTAACCTTTTTGTTGTTTGAAACACAACCAATTTAAATAAACAGACACAACCTTTTATTGTACTTANTTGTTCTTTGAGACACAACATTTTATTATACTTAGACACAACCTTTTCGTGAACTCAGACCTAAACTTATTAAACAACATGATCTAACTGTTCTTTATATATATATATATATAAACTCTTTGGTGAAAATAGACACAACCTTACCAAAGTAAAAGACCTAACTTTTTTGTTATTTAAGACACAACCCGTTTAAATAAATAGACACAATTCGTGAACTTAGACCTAACCTTATTAAACAATATGACATAACCGTTATATATATACACACACAATAGAGGAAAGTATTTGACGAACTTTGAACATAAAGATGGACAAAAAGAAAGATAAACAGAGGAACAGATCAAGAAATAATTAGGTTGCAAGAGCTTTTGAAAGAGAAAAGTCGTGAGAGAGCGCGAAATGTGAAGGTGAGAGAGACGGTTCTGCATATGTCATGGATAGTTATTGCCGAGGTGTACACTAGGTGTGCAATAATCACGACTGGTTTTTATTTTTTATTTTTTATTTTTTTTTATGATTCTTCCTTCGGTACCTAAGTATATATGAAGGTATGATACCTCCTTATATTTGAACGGTTATAATTTAATCACAAATTTAAAATAATAAACAATTTGAGTTAATGGGGTACTTGGTCAAATCTTAAATGTTAGTATTGATATCCTTAAATTTTGTAGAGTACTCAAAAAACAGTGGTGCTACATGTACACCCTATTGCATACACCATACATACACCAGTATGCATGTACTGTGGGCCCCACAAATAACAGCCCAATTCACTCTCTCTCCTATTCTCATCACTGCGCGTGTGAGGCCACGCTTCCCGCTTGGATAGCGATTCGATTCAACTTCCTCGCTCACTGTCTCTCAGAAAATGGGATTCCTTGAAAATATTTCGTCTTCTTCGTCCTCATCGTTCTTCATACTCCTTCGTTTTTACCCTCATCTTTGCACAAAGCTTCGTTGCCTGCGAGTTCGGTGTGCTCTCTGCACAAACTTCCACCAAGAAAAGCAATAGAAGACGAAACAAATACCTCGAACACTGGTGAGTACATTTCTTTGTCTGCTTCGCTCCTTTTATCTTCTCAATCATTTTTTCTTTTGCCTTTCACTACGTGCATTTCTCCTGAACACATGTGCTTGTGTAATGTTCTTGTGTGAACGTTATTTTTTTTTAAATTATTGAGAATAATGTTTGCATATTTTTTACATAATGTTTGCACATTTTCACATAATGTTTGCACACTCTGACTGTCTATTGCTTGCATTCCCCTTTAGACAATATTATGATAATGCGGTAATGTTTGCACATTTTGTACATAATGTTTGCACATTTTGTACATAATGTTTGCACATACCTTGTTATAAAGTTCGAGCACTCTTGCTTGATTTTGTCTGTAGCATTCTCCTTTGGACAATATTTTAATAACGTGTTAACGTTTGCACATTTTTCACATAATGTTTGCACATTTTTCACATAATGTTAGCACATTTTGTACATACCTTGTTATAACGTTTGAGCACATTTTTCACTTCTACTTGAATTAATTCGATGATGTTGATTGTTTCTTATTGTAGAAATGGCCCCTTCACATGATGTTAATTATAACGTTTTCACATGATGTTGATTGTTTCTTATTGTTTCATACCTTCTTATTTGTGACAAACACACACTACTTATCACACCACCTATGGTTTATTGATGATGATATCTACCAAAAATGTATCAAAATGTATAATATATATGCATTAGTTGTTCAAGCTGTTGGCGATGTGCCAAAATGCACATCCTCTTCCTTGTGTGTAAAGTTTGCACACATGTCCACTTAATGTTTGCATTCAAGCATATCTAAAGTGTGTACATTCTATTTTCTATCATATATTTATCAGTTTTGTATCTAGTTTCTATCATTAAATGAATTTAACAATGACACAAATCCTCCTGGGGATGGTGGGGTTGGGATATAAAATTGAGGCGGGAGGGCAATCAAATCTGAATGTTGTATCGCCTAGACAGTATTTGTTCCTGTATGTTCCTACGCAAACATTAACACATAAATGAACAAACTTTAATACCACGTGTACACAATAATTAGTAATAATTCTAACAGATTATACATCCTCAGTGGTTTACATACCTGAGTGAACCTTTCAGCCGTTTGTTTCTTCGCGTGCTTCCTATAACTCCTCACACATCTGTCAGTAGTTGATTTCTTCCTCTTTGTACTCCGTTGGCCTTTGCATGATACGTGAGGGGGGTTGCGTATGTCATTCAATGTAACTTGGCACCCATCGTTGCGACTCTCATTTGCGTTCGAAGATGTGCTTGATAGCTGGGACTCTATTCCAACCTCCACCATATCTAGTGCCCAGTGAAGTAAGCTAGTTCCTTCTTCCGTTGATACAACACGTTCTGCCACATTGTAGAAATGGGTGCATACACTGTTGTACCTATCCTTTACTACTCCTATCCTACTGATGTCATGGCTGCACTTTATTGTGCTATGTTTCCGCTTAATGTTTTTGCTCCACCGGCTGAAAATGTACTTTGTTGGTATTTCTCTAAATCTTTCGGCACCTAGGACACATAAACAATGTCGGCAGATGGTCCCCCTTGACTCAAAACGTCAGCACTGACATCCAACATCATGCTAGTCTCCATCAAACACCACATCATAAGACACCTCTCTTACCTTACCATTGACCTCAACTTCTTCAGCAATGGTATAGGTTACTTTAGTGCCCTAGTTGTCTTTAATAAAGGTGTTGCAGTTAACCTTGGCTTTAAACTCAGTATGAACCTCGCGGAACTTGTCATGTGTGTACTCTGATTAAAATTGCTTCTCAATCAATGATGCGTCACACAGGGAATTGTCATCTTAAAGCTAGCAACATCTAGCTCAAGCTCCTTTTGGGCCTTCGATGCAAGAGTATTATCGTATTGCTTTACAAATTGCTCCAATGTACTCTTTGGGTTTAGGTATCCATCAAAGAATGCATGCATGCTCTCGCTCCTCTGTGTGCTCCTTATTCCAACCCAAAATTCATTGCTAAGGTATACTGGGACCCATCTGTTGCGTTCATTGTATAGACCTAATGTGAAAACATATGTCATCAAACCAAAATAGCAAACAGAACAAAATCAATCCAAAAGTGGTCATTACATTATCAGTGCACAAACATTATCACGACTAAAACCCAAACTTTAATACTACATATGTGCAAACTTTGTCTCACATATGACTGATCGTACATAAAGTGTATCAAAATTAACACAAAATTACACAAAGGAAAAAAAAAAGGGATTGAGAATAACATACCATCCAACCACTCGTTTTCTTCAAGATGGTACTTTGTTAAGAATGCAGCCCATCGATACTCAAAATCATCGGCAGAGAGTGTTCCCACACAATGTTTTTTAGCTCAGCCTTGATGTCATCGTATTGTTTGCACCCCTTCAATTTTTCTAGTATCCTTTTCATAATGTGCCAAGTGCACCATCGATGTCTTGTGCCATGCAACACAATTTCAATCGCATTCTGCATCGCTATGCATTGATCTGTCAGTATGCAGATCGGCCGCCTCCCCGACATACATTTCACCCAAGATTCAAAAAGCCACACAAATGTCGATGTGTCCTCCCCCGATAGCAATGCACATCCAAGCAGCACTGACATCCCATGGTGGTTAACACCGACAAACAGACCAAATGGCATACGATACCTATCAAATGATACCACATCTCCAAAGTATTCATGAGCCGCTCGGCTCCTTGCATCTGCCCAAAAAACATTTTTAATCCGGTTTTCCTCGTCAACTTCAACCTCATACCAAAAGTTGGGATTCTGCTCCTTCATTCTTGAAAAGTATTCCATTAGGGCTTTTGTATCCCCATCCTCCCGGACAGAGCGCAACTCTCTGTTAACATAATTTCTGACATCCTTTTCAATGAAGTTTAATTCCTCATGGCCACCGCTTTTCTGCACAAGGGTTTGGTATGTCTTGTTCACTCTGACTCCAACTCTATCATTTAACTCAATTATCCTCTTTACATGCATGTTAATGCTTTTGTTTTCCTTGAAAAGCCTTGCTTTGGAAGGGCTCACTTCATGTGAATAATAGCACTCCTAATCACCCACAACTCAGACTCTCCGTCTTGTACCTTTGATATTGATATCCTTGCTTCACATTTAGCCATTGAGGTTGGATTAGTCTTGTCAAATGTTGGAATTTTGGAGGATTGACACCCTTTCCTTGTACACGACAGAATTTGGTACTTGATCTGTTTGTCTTCGGTGAATTTGGTACTCCTTATCCTCCATATAAATCCAACCTTCTTGGCATGATTCTCATAGAACTCTTTCACTGCCTCCAATGTGTCAAATTGCATGCCAGCCTTTGGCACCTCTTCCACCTCAACAACAACTGAACCTGTGGCCCGTACGCAAATAATGTTTGATCACCACATAAAGTAATGTTTGAGCATGTTTGATATAATGTTTGTGCATCTTGTCACACATCAGATTATGCATAATACTGAACACATAGACAAATATTATACTGGACATATCGTTAAGTATTATGTCTTGTCCACTCTGAAAATAAGCAACAGAGGATGAGGTCTGCGCATAATGTTTGCAATATGCGCATTTAATGTTTGCACATATACGCAAATAAAGTTTGCACACTTCTACAATACATCAAAATCTGCATTTTTTGTGCATAAAACACACTTAATGCATGTATTAAACCATGTAGTGTTAATATCTAAAAAATTGTGTCAAAAATGTTTACAAAGGTTGAAATGTTGAGAATGTGCTAAAATGCACGTCCTCTTCCTTCACACAGACAGGTGATGTACCTGTGCATAATGTTTGCACATGTGAGCATTTTATGTTTGCACTTACGCCCAAATAAAGTTTGCACATTCTGCCACAAGTCAAAATCTGCATTTTTGTGCATAAAAAACACTTTATGCATGTATCAAGCCATCTGATGTTTATATCTAAAAAATTGTGTCATAATGTTTACAATGTTTATGGTTTAATGGTTGAAATGTTGAGAATGTGCTAAAATGCGCATCCTCTTCCTTCACACAGACAGGTGATGTGTCTACGCATGATGTTCGCATATATGCGCAAATAAAGTTTGCACACTTTGCAATACGTCAGATCCCACATTTTTATGCATCTCTGACAACACGTAATGCATGTGTCACCCTACCTTATGTTTTTTATGATAAAATGTAAAAAAAATGTGTATGAATATTTGTCTTAGCTGTTGAAGTGTTCAGAATGAGCCAAAATGCACGTCATCTCCCTCAGCGCACACTTAATGTTTGAACATACGTCAACTTACAGTTTGTACATTCTATTTTCTGCTAGATGCATTTCAGTAACAAAGTGCATTAGAACGTGTAACCTTCAACACACCAGAAATCCACAGAAACTTCAAACAAAACAAAAATCTCCATGCAAATCATCAACAAAGCGCATAAGAATTTACCACAAAGTCATGCATTGCCGCTTTCGATTTTGATGATTCTAGCTACCGATAAGAGCTCGCGATTTTGCTTCTCTGTTAATGCTATCTGCTGAGACGGACACACGATTTTGCTTCTCTGTTTGCGATGGAGAATTTTGAAACGATTCTATTGCAATTTTGTTGAGAGAATCACGATGCAGAATGATACAATTCTATTGCAAAATGATGCGGTTTGAAAATAAGGAATATTGACGCGCGTTGGAGTGCGTGTTTTCCAAATAAGGAAAGTATACAGTATTCCGTATTAATTAACAATAAAACCGTATAATCTAGTGGTGTATGTATGGGTGTATGAATATTAGGTGTACATAGAGCATTTTTGCTCAAAAAATGCCTTATTTGTATTTAATTTTTAAACAAGAAATAGAAGTTTTCAAAATAGAAAAAATTCTCAAACTAGTAGAGAAGCAAATGCACACCAAAGTGGTATTTGTATAACTTTTTTTTATATCTCTCCAATTTATTCATTATTATTTTTTTAACTAATACAATTTTATTTTTAATTTTTTTAATAAATTTAGTTCCTATTGTTTTTTAAATCGGTCAATTATATTATTTTAAATTTTTTTAACCATTTTAGTCTTTATTAATTTTTAAATCGATTAATTTCATCCCTCTTATAAATGAAGTATTTGAGTATTTACATGATAAAGTAAAAATTATTTTACTAATTGATGTTGATGAAGTTAAAGGGGAGGTACTAATGATATTTGTGTGAGATGAAGTGTTTTTTTTTTTTACGTGAATCTTTAACTTGTCTAATTATTATATTTTTTAGGGATTAAATTGATCAAAACTTTTTAAAAATGATGAAATTTACCAATTTAAAAATAATAACAACTAATGTGACTGAAAAAATTTAAGAAAAATGGAATTGATTGATATAAAAAATAACATAAATTAACCCAACAAATTTAAAAATAATAAAATTGTCTAAATTAAAAAATAACAAAGACTAAATTGTGATTTTATCCGACTTTCTTTCTTTTTAATACTTTTTTGAAATATTAATAGTGTAGATTTATACAACTATAACAATCAATTATTGCACATGAAATCTGAAGTTCTAATTTAAGTTCGTATCTGTTGTACGATAACTTTATTGATACATTGAATATTCTCATCGACCCCAACAAGAGGAGGGGAGTAAAACAGGTACACAGATAGCACCCCGAGGACGAAAGTTATCAATCAGAAATTATTTAACCGGAGAGGCATGATAAATTTTGCAAGCTCATATATCACATTAATACATGATCTATTTTCTGACACAGACATTAATACATGATTTAAAAATGTTATATTGATTTTATGTTTATATATATCTATATATATGTTAAATGCTATAAATTAAAATCAGTAATTAATAATATTTTTAATATGTACCATGTACCATACACATGTAGACAAATCATACATGAAGTTTCACAAACATGTTTTCTTAGTCGTATATGTGGAACAACTTCCCCTATTTACAATTTTCAACATATAACCAACTCCACCAACCCCACGAGAAATTTTTATACGCTCTTGAAATATATTTAACGTGTACTCTAAAAATATTATGAATAATTTATTATTTAATTTATATATATATATATTTAAATATTATAAATTAAAATAAATGATTAATAATATTTTTAAAACACATATTAAATATGCTTTAAGAGTATACGAGGATTTTTACCTTAAGTCACACCATGTACTTTGCTTATTACTGCAACTCTCCCTAGGTTTCATAAAATTTTTGTAATTTTTTTAAAATAATTATTTCGAAAAATTAATTTATTAATTTATAAATTAGTTTACTCACTCTTATAAAAAAAACTTTTTGTATGTTCCTAGAGCATATTTAATGCGTGTTCCAAAAATATTATCAATCACTCATTACTTAGTTTTTATATTTTTTTAAATACTATAAATTAAAATTAATGATTGATAATGTTCTTAATTAAACACACATTAAATGTGTTTTAAGAGCATACAAAAATTTCTCCTGTGCCCTAGCTTAACTCTATATTTTTAGAGTTGTGTTATAGTGACTAATTTAACAAATTTTTGCACAACTCTACTTATATAGATATCAGTGGTGGACCTTTTAAATAGGGTTGTACAAATTGTCATCTTATATTTTTCATAGTTTTAAAGTTTAATTACTTTTATTTTTTTTTAGTAAGTATATCTGTGAAGAGGAAGAAGTAATAGTGATGACAAAGAAAGATAGCATCTTTGGCATTCTGCATTTTGGAAACCTGCATTAATCGTTCCGGATACCAAACGTCATTTATTAGTTTTAACTAAAATAGAGTGAGTTTAGTTTTTCATCGGTTGTTTATTGAGTACTATACATAACATTTTACTATTTTCAGGGAAAGTTCCTAGGTAGTTCTTGGACTATTTATTGATATTTACATTAATCTTTCAATAAAAAATAAGTTTTTAATTAATATATAAATATTTTAAATATTATCTTTGTTAATCTTTCTATTTAAAATAATAAGAGGTTCCTTAACGATGATAACATTTAAAATATTCAAACATTAATTAAAAATGTTGAGAGATCAATCAAAGGCTTTATTTTATTAAAATACTAATGTAGACAATAATAAAAAATTCAGATATCAATTTAAACAATTAACCTTATTTTAAACTTTATCATCCCCATCTATCTATCTGCATATAAAGGGTTGTGGAATGTGGAAGATGATTTACATACATCCTATGTGTAATACAAGTCTCATTTTTTCCGAAATAGAAAAACTACCCATCGCTACTGCTACAACGCTTCATTGCAAACAATGATGATGATCTTCACTCCCCAAAGAGCACCACTTGCATTGAGCCGAAGTGCTTGTTCATATTATACACGCTCCCAAACCGCCAAACTCCATCCACCACGTGCCATGATCTCCACCGCACGTGCACCCCTGAGAGTCCGAAAGGCGCACTCAATGGCACCGGACAAGATAGAAGTGTTCAAGTCACTTGAGAGTTGGGCTTCGCAGAATATCCTTCCGCTCGTGAAGCCCGTGGAGCACAGCTGGCAGCCCCATGATTTGTTGCCCGACTCATCTCTGACGTCGGATGAGTTTATCGATCAGGTCAAGGCTCTCAGAGATCGGACGGCTGAGCTTCCGGATGAATACTTGGTGGTGTTGGTGGGTGACATGATCACAGAAGAGGCTCTTCCCTCGTACCAGACATGGATCAACCAGCATGATGGCATTGGGGACAAGACGGGCTCGTCCAAAAGCCCATGGGCCGTGTGGACGCGCTCTTGGGCCGCTGAGGAAAACCGGCATGGGGATTTGCTCAGAACCTATCTCTATCTGTCGGGTCGGGTTGATATGCTCGCGATTGAGAAGACTATCCATTATTTAATTGGTGCTGGCACGGTAATTGTGTGTTTGTGAAAACTTTAAAATTAAATTTATTTTAATTATCATTTATTTTAATAATTTTTTTACATTTAATTATATAAGAATTAATTTATATTTAAATACTTTAATTAAAATAGTAATTTTAAGATATTTTTTGTATAAAAAATATTTTTATATGATAAAATTATTAAAAATGGTATAAAATAATTAATTACATGATATATATAATGTTTGATAGTTAAAGTCAATTTAGTAAAAACATGAAAATATTTTTTTTAACAATAAAAGTAAGCAATTTTTCTTTTCATAATGCTCAAGAAAATAGTTTAACCTTTTTTTTTCATCATAAAAACAAATTTTATTTTACGAAAAAAGCTTTTGCTTAACTTTGCTTATGTTGTCAAAAGAGACAATTTTTTTGGAAACAACTTTTCTTTGAGAGAGAAAAAAAAAAAGAAGCTATTTGATGGTGTTCCCAAACACACTCTAAGACACATAACTTTTCTTTCTTTTTAGTTATTTTCGTATTGCTTTTTCATTTTATGATAGTGCTACAATAAAATAATTAACCAGCATTTTCACCTAAGTTTGGAATTAACTTATTATGATGTAGGCTGTAAAAACAGAGAACAACCCATATATGGGTTTTGTGTACACATCATTTCAAGAACGAGCCACTTTTATCTCGCACGGCAACACAGCGCGATTGGCAAAGGAAAGTGGTGATCCAGTGCTTGCGCGCATATGCGGCACAATTGCTGCGGACGAGAAGCGCCACGAGAATGCATATCAGAGGATCATAGAGAAGCTTCTAGAAGTGGACCCCACAGGGGCAATATTGGCCATATCAGACATGATGCGTACTAAGATCACGATGCCAGCACACATGATGCACGATGGGAGGGACCCACATCTCTTTGATCACTTTTCTACGGTGGCGCAACGCCTCGGTGTGTATACGGCGGGTGATTACGCAAACATTGTAGAGTTCTTGATCGGACGGTGGAGGTTGGAGAAGTTGGAAGGATTGACTTCTGAGGGGAAACGTGCACAAGAGTTCGTTTGTGGACTTGCGCCGAGGATTAGGAAGTTGCAAGAACGAGCTGATGAACGAGCACATAAGCTAGAGCCATATGGCGTCAAGTTCAGCTGGATCTTCAACAAACAAGTAGTTGTATGAAATAAATTAATTAATTGCACCAAAATGAACTGATTTAAATCTTTTAAAATTAAATTCTATAAACTCTTATTATTGTTACTTTTATTCGTTAAATTTGATCAGCAAAACATAATTTGTTAGATTCACGTATGTATGTGTCATGTCAGGATCGATTATGTCTGAAGAAAAAAAAAAAGTTACGTACATATATAATTTTTTTTTTGTTGTTTTTTTCCCTTTTAATTCGATTTTACCGCGTTAGTCTTTTGTCTCGTCTCATGACTGCGTTTTTACCCTGCTATGGATCAATAAAACAAGTCGTTAACCATGAAAAAAAAAAATCCGTTTTATCTCAAACCATTTTAGTGAGATAAGAGTTAAGAATAGTGTAATAGAAAAAATATATAAACAACATCACCGGAGAGGCAAGTGTAGAAATGTTTGATAAACCACATGTAGTGGTGTTATTACTGCAATTCCACTCATTTTTAAGTGCAAAATACTGCATATATCAAAGGCAGCATAAATATTTATTGATAGAAATGAAGCTCGAAGAAACGATGATTCCTTGCACCAAGCTACAGAACATGTACCTTAGACGTCTATCCAATATTTTTGCAACCCAAAAAGAATGGAGAAGAAGGAAGCAGCAGCAGCAGCAGCAGCAGAAGCAAAACAAGGTAATTAAGGGAACTACCCATATGAGTGTTTTCCACTCACTGCAACCAACCCAACCCTTGGGAGTGAGAGTCAAGTCACTAAACTCCTTGCACAATTCATTTATTCATTCATACCCCAAAGTACTAGCTCTATATATATGAATTCTCTCTAGAGATTGCAAGCCACCACATCTTATATTATTACTCACAATTCACAAATCATAAACTCTTTTTGGGAAACATTCATCAGAATAGGACATAACAAAAGAACCAAACCAACCAAGATGGCCTCAACTCAACCCATTCACTTCAACTTCCCTCAATTCTCTCCCCCACCACTCCACCCCTTCAATCCACCACCGCCACCTCCTCCCCCACATGGACACCCTCCAACGCCGTCACCTCCACCACCACATGCCCACCCACCGCCACCACCACACCATCCATTGTCCCACCTCCTCAACACATGCATCCGCCTCCACACTCTTTTCCACCGCCACCCTCCCCGGATAATCCCCACCCCATAACCATTGTGATTGTGTTTGTCTCCTTGGGCGGCCTAGCGTGCCTCTCGCTGCTGGCCTTTGCCCTCTTTTGCTTCATCAACAAGAAGAAGAAGAAGAAGAGGACACAAGAAGCAGAAGTCATTCATGTTGATGAGCATAAGCGTATCACTGAAGCCATTGTGCCTGGTCCTTTTGGAGAGAAGGTGGTGGTATTATCGGTTGAAGATGATGTGCACATAGAGGAGGAAATCAACAAGACTACTAATGAGGAATTTGGTCGCAGTCACGGATTGCATGCCAAACCATCCACTAATGAAGAAGCTGCTTCTAGCAGCATTGATGTAGAAACTACTACTTCCCCTGATCATGATCCTGATCAGCAGCAGCAGCAGCTTGAAAACAAGCATTGATTGAAAGATTTACGTTTCATGTGTCTACAATGTCACTCAAATGTTTCAATTTGAAGTAATGTAATTTTAAGTTACATAGTATTAAATATTAAGATTGAAAGGTTAATTACTTGACCTGCCCTGTATTCAGAGAGAGAAATCTCTGAAAATACCACAAGCACAATAAGATATTAACAATAATGACATTTTATTTATAAAGCATTACTCTGCATTCAAAAAACGAACTCCACAAGTTCAGAAGACAAAAAAGGAACTCCACAAACAAGATGGGATTACATATGATGGTTTTTTATTTTCATTTTTCTTTTCACAACCAGAGAGAGATAGAGAGAACTGTGTCCCCCCCAAGCAGGGACAATTTCATCATCATTCCTTTGTGGTCTTTTTTTACTCTTCCATGCGGATGATACACCTGATGGACTGCCCCTTCAGCATGTAATCAAAAGCCTTGTTGATCTCTGAGAATGGAACTGTGTGAGTGATGAATTTCTCCAATTCCAGCTCCTGCAGGCATACCACAAAAAACTCACATTAGCAACACGAATAAGATTATATCATAATGCAATATCAATTCTCCCAAAAAAAGAATGCAGAACTCAACATACAAATAAGCTTACCCCTTTCATGTACTTCTCCACAACAACAGGAAGATCAGTTCGGGGCTTGTAGTTACCATAGAAGGTACCCTTGAGAGTCCTCTCATTCAAGAAATTCATGGGATGAGTCTTGAATGCATCATCTTTGCTTGGCACTCCAACAAGCACAGCAACACCCCAACCCTGAGAACAAGAAATCAAAAGGTTTAGTCTTAGTTAACAGCTTATTATCATACATAACATTTTAGCATCAAGCAGAAAGATTGAGTTCTGGTTTAAGTACATCATGGACGCATTCGAATGCCGAGATCATGGCCTGGATGCTGCCGGTGCATTCAACAGCACGATCGACACCTCCATTGGTCATTTCAGCAATTACCTGTTCACCAACAACATTCACATCTCAGTCTTTCTTGTACCAAGAAAAGAGACAAACATGAAACAACATTAAGCTGCTTAATAAACTAACCTCTTGTACAGGCTTGTCATGATCTTTTGGGTTCACAAACTCATTGACTCCAAACTTCTTAGCTGCAATAGATGAGAAATAACATCAATAAGTAAACATCCCTTGATTTGTGCTGTGCTAAATCTCTTTAACATTTGAGATAAGAAGAACGCATCATACCTTCCTCGAATCGGCTGGAAACTAAATCAACACCAATGATCCTTGATGCACCAGAAATCCTTGCCCCTTCAGCAGCCTAAAATTCGGATTAGAAATAACAGCAAGAGTTAACATTGCTCTTGACCAGTAGCTATAAAAACTACAATACAAAACAAAAAAAGGGTATCATAAACATACAGCAAGGCCAACAGCTCCAAGTCCAAAGATGGCAACAGAGGAACCAGGTTTTGGTTTAGCAACATTGACAGTAGCACCAAGACCTACAATGCAAAAAAGAAATCTGAAATTGTCAGAGAACAGAACGCCTTATACTATGTCTGCACTACAATCACAAGGTTAAAGGGTATTATTATCTTCCAAACCTGTGCAAATTCCACAACTGAGAACACAGACTTTGTCAAGTGGGGCTTCAGGATTGATCTTAGCAACGCATCCAGCATGACACACGGTGTACTCACTGAATGTGGATGTCCCTACAAAGTGGTAAATGGGCTGTCCCTTGATGGAGAACCTTGACTCTCCATCATGGATCATGACGCCACGGTCGGTGTTGATCCTGAGAAGGTCACACATGTTGCTCTCCTCCGACTTGCAATGCGAGCATTCCCCACACTCCCCGGTGAACACAGGGAGGGCATGGTCACCTGGCTTCAGATGAGTCACACCCTCGCCTACGCTCTCCACAATCCTGAATTGCAAACACATTGCATTCATTGATAATGTTTCTTCATCTTCTTTGATAATGTGTACATTGCACTCATTGTGCATACTAGAAAAACATAGGACTTAAACCATAGCAGCATACGGCAAAATCAAATAGGCATTCGAAAAAGAAAAATGAAACTATGTATCAAAATATATGATATAAAGCTGAGATTTACAAACAATGTGATTCTATAGGGGGAATATTTAGAAGAGAAAAATACCCTCCAGCTTCATGACCAAATATACGAGGGAATATTGGAGTTTGGCCCTGAAATTGGGGAAAAAAGAAAATCAAATCAAATTATTGTTGTGCATTAAACAAGGAATGAGAATCAAAATCAAGCTACATAAGCTAAGTGGCTCAAATAGATAAATACTAGTATGTTGTTACCTTGGCTTCCCAGAAGTAAACATCAGTATGGCAAAGAGAGGTGTAGAGGATCTTCAAACGGACTTCACCAGCCTTTGGTGGCGCCACCTCCACTTCTTCAATCACCAGCGGCTTCCCTGCCTCCCATGCAACCGCGGCTAGCAAATTTCAAAAGAACACACAATCAAGTCCATTTAGTCACACATTATCAACTTAATTAGGGGTAGAAATAAATCAAGAATCAAAAGATAAAAATAAACAGAAGTAATGTCACATCCTTCGAAGTACAAGCAAAAGCAAGAAAATAACAATCCCAGTCAGACGGATCCAGAGAAAAACGAAAGAAGGGTCACTGTAAATTTCTAGATACAGAACAAAAGTTGGCAAAATAGACCAACAAAAACTGAAAGCTAGGGCCCATATTCCTTTCCGCAACCCCGATCAGATATTTGATCATGATGCAAACCCGACAAGTTAAAGCTCGACCAACTTGTTAGTAAACAGAAAACAGAACAATACAATGATGATCAACATGCAACAAAAAAAAATCATGTTCTGTTTATCAAACAAAAAAGATATAAAATTTTCCCTTCACAGATCAAAATAAATAAAGATCAGTGATGAATGATGGATCACCTTTGCACTTGATGACCTGGCCAGCTGTGCTCGACATGGCTACTGGTTACTCAGAACACAAAATGAAGAATGTGACAAATTGAGAGAATTGAGAATTGATGAGAGTGATTTGATTAGAGTTGGTATTTTCGTTGATGAAATGGGAGAATTATGCGGACTCTATTTATATAGTGGTGGAGTATAGTGGTGAAACAAAGATGGGGGGAATATCTAAAACCACTCACTGACCTTAAGATTCTACAAACCACTCTGGTAACCGCCGCTGTGGTTTTATTTACAAGCGGCGCCTTATGGTTCACTCTGCAACTGTTGCTGGTTTCTCTTTTTCTTTTGTTTTACTACTACTTGACAATCTTGCCTCAATGCTTGCCCACCTGTTCGCTAGTTTTTTTTTCTTCTAATCTAAAGTCTCAGTAGTACTATTAATTTCAAGTTGTTTTTTTTTTAAAAAAAATAATATTTTGCTAGGAAGTAGTCAAAATTTACTCCTTCCGTTTTTTTTTAAAAATAATTGTCTGCTTTTTTATTTTTTACGAGTATTAAAAATATTTTTTTTTAAAATGATAAAATTTAATAATATTTTACAAAATTATTCATGTTAATTTTTATATCTATTATTTTATTTCTCTTTCACTTCTTTTATTAAATAGGACTATACTAAAAAAAATTAATAAATGTTGTTTAGATTTAAAAAGTAGTTATTTAAAAAAAAATATCAAGATGAAAATGTGAATAGTTATTTAAGGGGAAAAAATTGTTAAAAATGACTGAGAAATTAAAAAATTTACACTTTTAATTGAAAAAAGGAGGAGGAGGATCAAGTAACACTAATGAACAGGTTAAGGGAAAGCGATATGCCACGACAAACTATACACAATCTCGAAGATGAACCCCAGCTACGCGTTTTCCTAGTGTTTCTCACTCTTTCCTCTCTTGGCTTGTTTGTTTGTTTGCAAGAAATAGTGTATTAATTACTCTTTATCTAGTTAATTATGAAATAGTGTAGTAGTTATTCTTTATCTAGTTAATTATTATAGGAAACAAATTTTAATATTATTGGGTTTTACTATCAATTGCCATTTGTTAAGAAAGAAAGACAAAAAAAAATTATTGAAAAGATAAAATTGTTAGTTATTTAATGTATTAAATGCATTAAAAAATTTTAAGTGTTAATACACTATTTGATTCCTATATTTTACATATGTGCTTTAGTTGGTCTCTCAACTTAAAAAAATGAAAGGTTAGTAGTGCATAGAGTTTGCAAACTCATTAGACCCTACCACATGTCTTAAGAGAAAATAATTAGATTTTTCATGAACTACTTATAATATGAGTATTCAGGAACTACTTAGGGCAAAGAGTCTAATATTTACAAAGTTAAGCAACTAACAATCACTTTTTTAAGTTGACTGACTAATTAAAACAAAAGTATAAAATTTAAGAACCAAATAGGACATTAACTTAACTTTTAAATTTTCACCTTTTGAACATTTTAAGAAACGCCCTTACAACAAGTATTAGCTTTTTGCTTACTAATTTGATACTAAGACTTAAAAAAAGTTATTGATTAGCAACTAGTGACTTGCAAGCAGCGATAATTGATGGAAATTTTTTTTAGGTGAACGCAAATCAACGCATACAATAAAAATAGACACTACTTAATAGAATCGAAAAACATTTGATGGAATACATTATAAAAGTGATAAAACCAATTTTTATTGAATGTACCCACTTATGTCCACCAAAATTTCTCGTAATTCATCCACTTGATAGCCAATTGATTAATTTTGTCTTGGGGCATTTTGTTCCTATGAATAATTTTGCAGCTCAAGAAGAGCAAACAAATTTGCCGTGGGCCACCACCCCGCGTTCACGAGTGACAATCGTTTCTTTCGCACTTCAAGAAAATGTTGGATGAAAAAGAAGATGCTAAGCAAATCAGAAAAGCTTATGGCTCTTCAGTAAAAATGGAAAAGAAAATTATATTTGTAGTTTTATTAATGTGAAAAGATATAGTCGCACATTTAAAATAATTCGGAAAGGTTTCTACCACTCAGTACAAGATTCTTTGTATGCCCTCTTAAATTTACTCACCATCCTTTAATTTCTTTCACCTATCAATCCCATTGACTACAGTTTTTTTTTTTTTCAATATGTAAAAAACCCATCAAAGTAGATTTTAACCTTTTTATCTTGTTTCACAAAATATAAACCTTCAAAAGAAGAAAACTCTTGCACAGCATTTGTCTAAAATGGAGTTTCCTACTTAATTTTCAAAGACAATCGGTACATCTGTTGACCCAAAAATAAGATAATTGGTAGATCAGTAGTAATACCCCTAGAGATTCCACCCTTGCATGACCGGGAGGAAAAAAAATTCCACCTTTGTTCTTCTCCAGTCCCTCTTGAAAGGGTGTAGTAGTAATTATGAAGGTACTTAGCAGGTACAAAAATTTATCTACAGTTGGAAATTGACAGATATCTTGGACCGACAACAAAAATAGGAAATTTTATAAGAGAGGTGTGAGACGAGCTAGTAACAAATGAGGAAAATTTTATGGATTAAACGATGTTTCTACAAAAAAAAAAAAAATTATGGTTGAGCTAGTTTTGCCAAAATAACTAGGTCTAAAATCTTCACATCCAACGTGTCATCTACCTTTACAATACCATCAGTACCATCTACACCAATCAACTTTCCCGTAGCCCCTCGCAATGCCCCACCCATGATCTTTATTTTGTCCGACTTCCTTGGTACCACAGCCTCCATTTCACTAGGAAGAGCTGTTACGGTTTCACCATTCCCACTAGACCCAAGAGCTACCCTGCAAGAACCATCCTGAAGAAACAAAACTGCCAATGTCAACAACACCAAAAAACAGTAGCCAAGTAAATTGTTACAATAGACAGCTTACAACCCTAGTATACAGATCTAAAAGCACCAAACAAAAATACGCATACAACCAAGCTTCTAGGGAACCATACCGCAAGAACTTCTCTCACAACTCCAACTGATTCTTCTCCAGGTTTGTGCACATTGACTATAATATCAGGCATAAACCATGGCCCTTCGTGGTCCCCACCTACAAAAAGGTTAAACCATCAAATTGGCAAACTTATGTACAAGACATACAATGCCATTTAAAATCTTAGCCGATTAAATAATCAAATAATAGATCAAGGGAACAGGCTTTGGCAGATAATGTCATGAGAAGCTCCACTAAACAGCAGACTACCGTGGCTGATTATGCAAGTAATTGCCCTTATCGAGGTATTTATTTGGGTCTCTTGCAATATCATACGCATTAGGCACATATAAATATAAAAAGTAAAACATCCTACCAACTTTGCAAAAATTAATTGGAACGAGAGATGTGATATTAGAACTAGAATGACCACTTCATCCATGGCTACACCATTGATTGGTGCCTATACCCAAATGAGAAATATTCAAGTGACGAACCAAATACTGTGGGGAGTACTAATTACTACCATGACAAGTATGCAAAATTAATCACATCATACACTATAGTAAGCTTATCACTAGTCCTCCTTTCTAGAGACCATGTTTGTCATACATTACTAACCACCAACATAGATGATGAAAATTACGTACATCACAAAGTTGCATGTGATGGGACAACCAATATAGAAATACCACAACAAGTAAACAAACGAGTTAAATTTGCCTGAAATAGACACATCAATAAAATGCAAATACTTGCCTAAAACTGGGGACATCATGTCCAGACCACCAGTCCCTGGAGTCATAGGCTGTCCAGGGGTGCCAGGAAGATACGATGCCGAATTTGGTGTCATAGGCTGCCCACCAGGTGTTGATGGTAAATACGGGCTTGGAGCATTGGCTGCAACACACAACCCAACCCCCAAGATAGAATATCAGTATTAACACTAAATATATTTCTCATTTCAAGGGGCAAGTAAGACATACTACCATAGGCAGAACTGTCCCGTGGTGTCCCAGCCTCACTATAATTGCCACCAGGAGTGCTAGCCCAACCAGCACCAGGAGTTGGGGCTTCATATGGCCGTGAAGGAGGGCTTCCTGGCTGAAAAAGATTAAGAGATAATAAAATATTATGTCTACATTTTATCCCAGGAAAAAAAAAATATTATGATGTCTACCAATGAGAATTCCAAAATATCTCAAAATTAGGCAACTTTACTGACCTGGTACTGTGGGCTGGCTCCCCAAGAGCCTGGATTTCCATCTTCCCATTCCCTGATTTATTTTCATCATCAGTATTCATAAAAGAGACATATCACATACACCTTACAAAAAAATTGATAACATCCACATGCAACTGAAGTACTGAACAGTTACTATAACCTACAAAAAATGCCTGACTACCAAGTTCCTTACAACCCTCATGCTCTAGCAGCTTTTGCTTTGGATATTATCGAAACCTATTAAAATATTGAATCATTCACACGCATCTTTTCACTTTTCTGTTGGATAAAAGAAATCCATCAAACTACCAAGTTCCTAATAACCCTCTCGCTCTACTAGCTTTTATTTTGGAGATAGAAATCTATTAAAAAATGGAGCAATTTACACATCATAATTTCACTTTTCCATTGGACAAAAGAATAAATCCATTAAATAAGCCATGGCATCCCTACAGGCCCAATGTCCATAAATATACGAGGGACAGGAGGAGGAGGAATGCTGGGCTGGTTGGAAACAAGCTTGAGCTGGCATGAAACAAGCCCACAGAAAAGATGTATGAGGTTGGGGTGATTGGTGGGGAGTAGTAACGGAGAGTTTGTTAATAGGTAGAAGGAGGAGAGTAACAGGAGGACAGGTGTCAGGCTGTGACGGGAGAAGAAAATACTGCAACGATAGGAGAGAAAAATGGAAATGTGATCAAAGAGGGGCCAAGAGAGAAGAAGGGAGGAAAAAAGTGAAGGGAATTGCAGGACACCTGCTGGCCTGGGGATAAAGGACTGCATACTGAAGTGTGGATAGTCATATTTTTCCTTCAATTTTGTCAATATTTCCATCTGTTTTCTTTTCTATTTCCAGAGGATTGTCTGTCTAGTAAAGACTTTCATTCCCTTGGTCATATTAATAATATTCTGAGATTTCCAGTTTTAACAGCAAAATCAGAAGGAAGAGATCTTCCAATTAAAACAGTAAAGGAAAAACAAATCAAATCAGAGAGTGGTATATAATGTCAGAGTAAAAGGATGGTGTTAGAACAAACCTTGGAGGACTCATTGGTGTATAAGGATTCCATGCTCGGTCACGCATAGGTGTCCTCATTCCATCATGAATAGGAGTTGCTACAAATAGCAGTACATTGAAAGAATATTAGCACTTAAGCCTATCAGTCAAATACAAGACTCTAGTGTCAACTCTACAAAAATAAATCATACCTCCAGGATCTCTCATTGGAGTCATGTATGGATGTAAGGGGGTTCGAGAAGGATGCATTGGCGTTTCACTTCCCATTCCATATCGAGTTTCGCTGGAGAAACACACAAGAGTCAGATTCGTGAGTATCTTCTGACGAACACAATGAATCAAACAATACACACACACACACACACACACACACACACACACACATGGATTGGGCTCCACTAAAGTGCATTTTGCACTTTAGAAGTTAAAGTACACACATTTTAACCATTAAAATGTAATCAACCGTGATGGTAGATGCACATAATTAGATTTTAAACAATTTTAATTAAAAAAAAAACTGCCACTATTCTTTGATATCCAATTCTAAAGTGCAACTTGCACTTTAGAGGAGCCATTTCCTATATACATATAACTTACCGATATGGGGTAACAGCTACATTGTCAGATATATGGTTGCGGTCAACTGCAAAAACACAAGTCAAAGAAAGCACAGATACAAAAATACAATCAATGAAGGTGTTATGCAAAAAACTAGAAGCCCTACCTGTCACAACCTTCATTTGGGACTCCAATTCAACCCGAACTGACATGCCTTTAACTTCTATTACACGCCCCCGGTAACCTTTATAGGGACCCTGGCGTACTTTAACAGTCGAACCAGCCAAACCATCATGCCCCCTTCCACCCCTATGCCTTCCTCCAGCTAAATCACATCCAAAGTAATTGAGATCAAACAACTCTTTTCATAAAAGTAGGGTATGTCAAAATGATAGACAAGTTCAATGTTCAAGTGATGAAACAACACAGATTTTAACATACAGTCAATGGGAGGCCCTCCTCGTGAAAACCTCTTTGGGGACTGTGGAATACGAGGTGGAGTTCTAAGACCGGGGAATCTTGAGTAGGCATCACCCTAGAGAAGGCAAAGAATAAATTAAGCAACCATTATCACATGAATAAAACCAAAAGTTTAAACAGCATATAAATTAAAAGGAGAATTGGTTACACTTCTGTCGCCACTAGAGCGTGAACCTCCCACAACTACACATGACTGGGCCTTAGCACATATAAAGCCTGCATGTTCAAGATGATGGCGATCAAAGATGAACAAGACTCCCCTATATATGTGCTCCACAGGACCTTGTTTCCCCTAACAAAAAAGTGATAATCTAAACAACATGAACTCCAAAGAAATAAATTTAGCCAAAAGTTATAAAATCTCACTTTGCAGGGACCCTCAACAATCCGCACAACATCCTTTGATGAAACAGTATTTTTAAACCTATCCTGCACACTTATTTTCTTCTCTATCTTACACTTGATCTCTCTTAATTTAACAAGAACAACTTCAGGCCTGTCTGGAACCCCCTTAAGAATCTGAAAAATGTAACAATAATCTAATGACAAAGGTCTCAATTTAAATATTAAAAAAAAATGACTTGATGTCTTGGCTCATTAAGATAGTAACCTGAAATGCCTCACTTTCCACACGAATTATCACACCGAAGCTATTACTGCAACACAAGTAGTTAGAAGTGAGAAAAGTCTGAACCATAGCATACAGAGGAAAGGTGCTATGCCTAATCTCACGAATAACAAAGGGCTTACTCTAGCAATACAAGATCACGAAGTTCATAGTCCCCAATTTTTGTAACTCCAGTGGTCACTTCAGAACTCTCCACAACATCATCTGCAAACACACGGATCTGAAGAAAGGATATTTCTGTCATTTTTGCACTACAGATAAAAGCAGAAATTGACAAGTCTTTGAGAGAGTCTACAAAGGGACCGTGCTCACGTGTTCTTTTGTTGTATCAGATATTAAAATCAACACATGCTGCTCCACCTTCACAACCATGCCAGTGGCACCCTCTTGAGCACCAGAAACAACCTTAACATGGTTTCCAGGTTCAAAATATTTACATAGTTCCTTTTCATTTACAGCAAGGGGATTCTGACAACAAAAAAAGGTAGATAAATCATCATGGAAACAATTCATAATTAATCACCAACATGCAAAACTTTGGAAGGAAACCAGCCAATTATCAATTTATACTTACTGGAAGACCCTTAATTTCTGGTCTTATATGAACATTATCTTCATCAACTTTCTCCACCCACCCCTTCAAGTTCTTTAAATCTCCCTTGACAACAATAACAGCGTCGCCCTTCATAAAATGCCCTTTCTTTCTGTTTGCAATCAAACTCGACAGACTAGCTACATCACCATCACCACTCTCACCAGGTTTGCGAAATTTTTCAAGTTCATTCAAAGTGGGTTTGATGTTATTAGCGCTAATCGATTTTATTGATACGGTCTTGTATAGGAATCCATCCTTGAACATCATTCCCCCAATTGCATCGAATCGTTCCCCGTAGGCATCACGTCTATGCTCTACCCGAATATGCAATTCCCTGTATAAAACGCATAAATTCTATCAGGCCAAGAGCAAGGAACAACAAAAACAACAACCAAGCTTTGTCCCACTAGGTGGGGTTGGAAACATGGATCAAACAATGCTATAATGTTAATCATAAGCCATGTCTACAGTCAAACCATTAAAATCTAAATATTTTTAATTGGCTTCGTTAACAGTTTTTCTTAATCTCCCTCTACCTCTAGCTATTAGGCTACCCTCCATACGATTTACTCTTCTCACTGAGAGTTCTGTAGACCCCAAACAAGAAAGTTTCCAAGAAATAAAAGACATTCAGCTACAGAGAGGAGACAATCAGGGATACCTAGCTTCTTCAACATTCAGAAAACGAGGAGGAGGAACAAATGCCTTCTTTTTTACAACTTCTCTACCTTCCTGCATGATACATGTGTTTTTATAATAGAGACTAAAGTTGGTACAACTTTCAATGATAAACAAAGCATGAATTTAACAAGACAGTCAAGCATTTCATACCAACTTGCTTGCAAGGGCCTGTAAATCAATCCTTGGAATCAATTTCACGGTAACCCTCTGTCGCACATTATCTACATCCACTACCTGTAAAAGAAACAGCTGGATAGTAAATAAAGAAAGCAAAAGGATGGTGTCAATGAGTTTTATCAAATGTGATGCATACTTTGGCCAGGTCCCCTTTGTATGTCCCAATCTTCATTCTGACCCAAGTATCTCGGGCAAGATCAATAGCTTTGCTTTCAACAGACAGAACATCAGTCATTTCTCTGATTGGAACAAGTGTTATTTTTTGGCCAAATATATTGCGCAAACCTTTGCAAGCCTGAAACATATGCAAAACATATATATGTATCATTCAGATTTTTCTCAATTAAGATATGTGTGATCAGTGATGAACAACTAAAGTTTCAAATGACAATACCTCTCTCACGTGGGCTTCTTTATCTGCTTCCACATATATATAGTTTTTGAGATGGTCGAGAGCAATAGCAGATCTGATTTGCAATTCAGACCCCTTGTCTATATACTTTTGCATGAGGCAAACAGCTGTTTCTCGCTCACGGCCAATCTAATGAACATCAACCAACGAATATATATGACCTCTACATTCTTGCCAAAGAAAATTATCATAAAATGGATAGGACCATACCGCACATTTCACCATCCACAGCTTTGGATCTCTAACAGATGGCAAGAGAGCTTGCTGTTCTACATCTGTAGTTTCTTCATCAAAATCTGTCTGGCGCCTTCCATATCTTTCCTGAATTCTTCTGGCCATATCCTCAAGATCTTCCTGTTCTTCTTGATCATGATGAGGCAAGATACGCCTACCGCCCATCCTCCTACCATCTTCTTCCTCTGGTAGATCAGCTCCACCCTCAACAAAGAAGTCTGCATGATCATTAGCTTACCAACATGATCACTAAGGTAATTATGTAAGGTAGCGGAGACTTAACATTTGTATTAAAATTGATCAACCATGTAAAAAACGGTAGAAACACAAAAATTCAATCCTTCCCCCAGAGTTCAGTTATTCATGGAAGCATAGATGGGATTTGTAGCAACTCATACAATCTGAACTGATATATAAGGGATTCGGAAGTAAGAGACATCTATATATCCTACTATTAAACTCTTCATGGGGATAAAGTAAAAACAGCCAGAAGAATATCTCTTTGAAAACTATGTGTTTTGTAGAGATCCTGAAATATACCATAGTTCAGGTTCATGGGACAAATCAACTCAAACAATCAAATCTAAATAAGTACAGGGGCATAGAGAGTTCAACTACCAATTACAAAACCAGGTCTTTCGGCAATTCATGCTCACATGATTCATTTACTGACTACCACATAATTCATGTTTTTGGTTTGATAACCTTATTCCTCTCACAAGGGGCAGCTCGGCAAAATCCAAATGAATAAAAACATAACTACAGAAAGTCTCCATAACCAACCAAAATCATCAGAAGAAATGACTCAAAAGAGATTAAAAAAAAAATACCATATAGCTTAAAAACAAAAATAACTTGAGAACCGAAATCGATTTCACATCTGAACACCAATAATAACAGTATACACGACAATGCTTCAGAAAGCGAAACCCTAAATCCCCAGCTGTAACCTAATTTCTTCCACCCTCCCTCTCATACATGATGAGATTTGTTTTTCCTCTAATTGAATCGCAACTAAAATTCAGAAAGAGTAAAAAAGGAACGCACCCTCCTCGTCGTCGTCCTCTTCCTCTTCATCATCGGAATCAACCACCGCCTCCTCATCGAAGAAATTGGAAGCGGAGACCTTCTTCTTGTACTGTTTGCGCCCGCGGCCGCCGGTCCGGCCGTCGAAATCTTCGTCCCCATCGTCCTCCTCCTCCTCCTCGTCCTCGTCCTCCTCGGCGTCGTCGTCGATGAAGCTAGATCTCCCGCGCTTCCTGCTGCCACGGCCTCTGTCCTCCGGCTCCTCCTCCTCCTCTTCGGCCTCGTCGTCGAAGTCGGCGACCTGCTCCTGCTCGTACTCCTCGTCGTCATCGTCGTCCATTCCTCCGCGGTGACTCATGGCGCAAACCCTAAAATTTCGCGATGCAAGTGATGGACGGTGCTGCTGTGTTTCGAGCACAAAGGCTACGAGAGAGCGATTTTATTATTGTAACCCGAGCAATGCCAATAGAAAGAGGAGAAAAAAAACAATAATTGAGAAATTGGTAAGAAAACAAATTGGGGACAAATTAAGCTACGTAAAATGGTAGGAACCCTAGAAGCGAAGCGGTACTCTGGTTTTTCAATACTGTTTCTCTCGGTAGGCCTATATTATGTGGAGTATATAATCAAGTTGGTAATGAAATTTTCATTTTCCAATCAACTTAATTTTCTGCGGAGTTATGATATTGATTCAGTCTGTGCTTTAAAAAATATTTAGCATCAATTAAATATTAATATTTTAAAATATTTTATCAAATTATCACAATAAATTAAATTAATGTTAAATTTTAAAATATTAAAATTAAATTAATATCAAAACTTTTATTAAGATTAAATTGATATTAAAATAAAAATATTAAAAATTAAATTGATATCAAAATAAAAACAAAACAATAGGATCAAACTATATATTTACTCCTATTTCTTTATGATTACTCACTCTTTATGTTTTATTGTCACTTAATTTTTTTTAAATAAAAACTTAGGTGAAGACAGACATTGATGTCTCACCAGGCTTTTTGAGCACTTAATCATCTGTGTTATTTCTTTTTAACACTTATTTTTTATTTATTATTTTAAAATATCTTTAACTAAAAATTTATATTAAATTTTTTTAAGTTTAATTAGTATATATATTAACAATGCTATCTAATTATATTTAGTCACGTAATAAAAGTGTTTAATTGAATGATAGTAAAAAAAATCACATTATCAGTACATATTATACACAAAAGTATACTATTTTGAATTTAACAAATTTTCTACTAAAAAAAAAGTAGAAAAAATTTAACTTATAGTTAATAATTAAAATCCATTTGGTAGATAATTCTTTCTTTTTCGATTACAATTAAGACTAGTCAACATGATTCAAAATTCTATAATTCAATGTTTAAGCTGAATCCTGATAAAAAGACATTTTACTCAACAACAAAAAAATTGATGCCGGGGAAATTAAAACAACAAACAACTACTTTTAAAATAAGATCCCAAAAAAGTCTTATCGTAGGAGGCGTTGCATCTCGTGGAGGAACTACTAAAATAAGACCCCATATTTTAATACACCAACTACTAATTTGTCATTCAAAATCAATTTTAAAAAATTGCTTAAAAAATATTAAAGAAACAATAACTTCAAAGTTTTCTTAAGTAAATTATTAATTTACATAACAAAAACCACTATTATTGAAAGAAAAATACCTTAAGATGGGCTTGGTATGGGGAAATTATTCATAAACTTAGTCCACAAAATTTGTTGACACTTTTAGCAAAAAAAATGCGTATATATGTAATGTTATGGAACAAATATTCGAGCTTCACTTAATCATTGCCACGATAGCACCGCATGTCCACACAAATCTAGAGCTTTGTAACCTTAGCCTTAAGACCACAACATTTCTACATTGATCTTCCCAGATACATCCTATGATTTTCTGTAGTAAATTGCACGTTGGCAAAACCAAATTCCATTTTCTTTCTCTGCAATCCTAAGCCAATAAGCACATCAAAATCTTCTGTGGACATGGCAATGGCCTTGTCCACAACCTGTATTCTTTCCTGGAGGAACCCGCAGCACGTGCATACCCCACTACCCTCTTCACAATCAATTTACCATTCTTCATTCCAAAATGGAACTCAAAGTGCAACTGCTTCAGCCTCAAAAGATAGTTGTTTGATCAATGAAGAAAGGGAGAAAGGTTCTTCGTTGTTGATGAACAGGAGGACAGTTTTGGCTTCTGGGGTCTCCTTGCTGGGTTTCCCTGGAGAGAGTTTGGCAGTGGTGAAACAAGGCCCTCTAGCAGGGAGAATCCCTGGCCTGTCCGAGCCAGATGAACAAGGTTCTTTTTATTTTGTTTAGAACATCAATGATTATATCTATCTATTTGGAGACGCAAACCATTGAACCAATATTCTAAAAATGAAAGAGACATTTGAAGTTCCCATAGAAGATAAAACATATAGTTGTTTGGTATATCTGTGGTTAATTCTAATTCTTTAGTTGGAATTCCAGTTGTTTGTTCTGTTTATTGATTTTAAGTGAAAGTGACATAATGTAGGCAAATGTTTGATCAGACAGGTTGGAGAACATACCGCAGGCCAGATGAGAAGTCAGGAGGACATGGTGTTGGATGGAGTCCTATTATACCATATGCTTTCTCAGTGCCTCAAGAATGGGAAGAGGTGGTCATTTCTTTAATTTTTCTATTTAAAGTTGGAAAAGAATCCTACAAGATATCTGTTCTGTCTCAACTCCTTGAAATCAATTTACTTTACAGGTACCAGTATCAATAGCAGATCTTGGTGGCACAGAGATAGATTTGAGATTTGCAAACTCTAAGCAAGGACGTCTGTTTGTCATTGTTGCTCCTGTTCTAAGATTTGCTGATGGTGAGTTTGCGTAATTTTCGCTACCCTTTTTGGTTTTTTGGAGACAACAACAAACAGAACATTGAAACTTTTTGGTAGATAATTTTTTTTGACTATGCGCAGATCTTGGCGACAATGCTAAGATAGAAAAAATAGGACCTCCGGAGAAAGTGATCAGTGCATTTGGTCCGGAGGTGATTGGGGAGAATGTTGAGGGGAAGGTTCTTAGCACAAGGGTAGCAGAACATGATGGAAGAACATACTACCAGTTTGAGCTAGAGCCTCCTCATTTCCTTATTACTGCCACTGCAGCTGGCAATCGCCTGTACTTATTTGGTGTAACAGGCAGTGGTATGCATATATATTCTCTGCTAAGTAGTCATGCAACATCAAGTCTGAACAGCCATTTTAAAAATAGTATAAAAACTAACCTGAAAAATTAGCAGAAAATAACAGAATGTTGTCTAAATTGCAGGTCTTCAGTGGAAAAGACACTATAATGATTTGAAGAAGATAGCTGAATCTTTTCGAGTTGTATAATTGAGATCTTCTGTAAATTGAGAGATCACAAACATGCAGTTTTCTGAATGTGTAGTTTATTATATAACACAAAAGTTGTTTCCCACTGCTGTGGATGGGAGTTATGCGAATCTGAGAAATCATGTATGTAAAGTCTAGTATACATTGAATACACCAAGACAGTTTTGTTACATTTTTAATCTTAGTCTGGGGAGGAGATAAATAATCTATTCTGAGTTTAGCATTGCTTAGTAGTTGCCAATCGAACTATAAGTACACTCCAAATGCTATTCTTTCAGGCTTATCATGAAATTGAAATTTTATAGCTATAATTTATTCCAAGTTGATGGCATTGCCACCAACCTTAGCAAGGGCTTCTTGTGATACATACACGAGACTTACCGATGAAGGACATCAAGAAGGAAATTGAACCCAATACCCCTTCGTGGAAGCTCTTCAAAGTAACTAACTCAGACAACTCCTTGATCACTAACCATACATTAAATAGCTTCAGGATATTAGCCCAAAATTGAGGCAGCAACCAGGGATTGGTCTTGGCATGGTTCTCAAAAGTTATTCGTCCATGTATAGAGCAGCGTTTTTTCTAGTGTTTATTCACTGTAGATTGCACTTAACCCATGTTGTAGTTGACGTTGGAATCCTGCACTCACACATAAACCTCCAACAGAGTTATTAGAGATGACTGAACTACACCCGGGTGTCTTTTGGGACCTTCCATCTACCGTGATCCTCCTCATGCTTTCAGCTTTCTCCCATCTTTCAGAAGCTGCATACATATTTGACAGAAGCACATTGTTAGAGTCTTCATCAGAAACCAAGTCCACGCTGATCTCCTCCATTACTTGTTCAGCCATTTTCTTATCTGAATGAATCCGGCATGCACTGAGCATTGCCCCCAAAACACTGTCGTTGGGTTTCATTGGCATTCTCTTTATTAAGTCATAAGCCTCCTTTAATCTCCCTGCTCTTCCCAAGAGGTCAACCAAGCATCCATAAACCCTGATGCCTATTTCAATTCCATACGCCTCCATTTTTGATACTACTTCTGAAGTTTCACTGATCAAGCCCCCATGAGCACAAGCCGAGAGTACAGTAAGAAAGGTGGTAGAATCAGGCCTTACATTTGAATCCTCCATTCTTCCGAAGAACTCATGAACCTCCTTCCATTTGGCATTGGTGGCAAAACCTGAAATCAGAGCATTCCAGCAGATGATGTTCCTCTCAGTGGACTCTTCAAATACCAACCTTGCATTGACCAAATCCCCACATTTTGCATACATGTCAACCAATCCACTCACAGCAAAAGGGTTCAATCTTAGTCCTTTAAGCTTTATCATGAGATGGATTTCCTTACCAGCATCCAGGAGGCCAAGCTGAGCACAAGCAGATAAAACACTAACAACAGTAAACTCATCTGGTTCAATCCCTTCAGCTCTCATCTCCTCGAAAGCTTTCATTGCTTTCTGGCCAAATCCATTCTGGGCATACCCAGCAATCATGGAATTCCAAATCTCCAGATTCTGGACCGGAACACGGCGGAAAATGGCCTCAGCCTCCTCGACACTGCCCTTCTTGCAGTAACCACAAACCATAGAGGACCACACGAAGCAGTTCCTCTCCGGCATCTTCTCAAACATCTCCCTGGCAGCTTCCATCTCCCCTTTCCTGGCATACCCATCAACTATCACAGTCCAAGTCATCACATCCTTCAACTCATCTGGAACCTTATCAAACAACCTTCTAGCAGCAGCAGTGTCCCCATTCCTGGCGAACCCGCCAATCATCTGATTCCAAGACACCCGCGTCTGCCCAGGCATTTCCGCAAACAGAACGGAAGCAGATTCTGTGTCACCGCTCCTCAAGTACCCGCTGATCACGGCATTCCACGTGACAGCATTCCTCTCAGGCATTTCGTCAAACGCCTTGCGGGCATCAGCAAGAACACCGCATTCCGCATAGGTTGCAACCAATGCCGTTCCAACGATGACATCGCCGTAGGAACCTGCCTTGATGGACTCTGCGTGCAAAGCGTTGCTGTAGCGGAGAAAGGAGAGGGCGGCACAAGCCTTGAGCAGGAGAGGGACCAGACGGGGATCATAGACTCCTCCTTCATGGCGAGCTTGTTTGTACACAACGAGGGCCCACCTCAATGGTCCGTGTTGAACGTGGTTCCTTATGACAGAGTACCAGTGTGATGGGTATGGTGCGGACTCTGCAGATGTGCAAAGGTGAATGCTTTGCAAGGTTCTTGTTGCTCTTGCAGGGTGGAAAGTGGAACACAATTTGGTGAGTTGCATGTTGAAGTAGAAATTTTTATTTTTTTTTTCTCTTCTTTGATTTCATGTTATTGAATATCAATAATGCTGTTGGACCTTAGATGGGCTGCTACTGGTGTTGGTGTTGGGTCAAGAGTTCAATTTCCCAAATGCTCGTCCATCCCCCATTCTCTAGCTCCTCTAGAAGCCCCCAAGAACAAGAACAAAAACAAAAACAAAAAACAAAAATTCTGATGTTGATTTTCTTGTACGACCTTCTCATCTATAATCTTTCACAATTATTTTTTCATTTTCAATTTCGGATAGATATCTTGTTACCAAAGAAGATGACAGATACAAAATCTTCTAAAACTGGTTCCTATTAAACCTATTGTTAAGCTAAAAAAGTACTTCCAAACATTAACCACAAGATTAATATTTGACTGACTATAGAAATACGAGGATTGAGTAAATAAAAAATTTATAGAGTTGTATTTGAACTTGCATTTTCATCTTAAGGATTGAAGTTGGTCACCACTTACTACCTGTGTCAACCACAAAAACTTTGGTTAGCCTTTATCAGTGATTCTCTCTGTCCAGTTTTGGATACTCTAAAACTCTTGGATCGGTGTAGTAGCAGTAATCAATGAAAGCATTAAGCCTTTGTTCTATAAAACCACCTTCTCTTTTGTTCTGTTTCTATTTCAGCAAGTCTTTCTTTTTTTTATTACTAACACAAACTGTGCCACCAGTTAGTGAAATGAAACTTTATGAATCACAAAGAAGTTCTTCTATTCATCATTGCTCATTATATTAAGCTGTATATTAATCTCTTTTGATTCTATCGTTGTAAAATAATGAATTTTTATCTCTTCTAGAACCCACTAATTAGTCTGCCAAAGAATTTTCCCTTCCTTTTTCCTTTCAATAATGCATTACCAAGTCTTTTACACCATTATGATAATAATATCGTTGTGAACTTTGATGTCAGAAGAACAGTAGATAACTCTAGCATCAAATCCAACCAAAATTGTTCCCAAGGCAACCTAAAATCCTTGACAAATCATTTCAGTAGTGAACAACATGCTATCGATGATTACAATAATGAATTCTTTTACAAAGAAAAATTATGACCACGAAGTTGCCTCAAAATGTCAATTTAGTGGGTAAAGTCTTGCCATTCCACACATATATCCCTTATTATTCCCTAGTTTTCACGGCATTAAAGCAATATTCTGGTTCTTTATCTATTTAATTGATATTTTAATTGTTGATATCTTAATTGTTGATATCTGAATAGCAGGAATTTTGGGATTGTAATGACTAGTGAAATTCTCAAGAAATGAACAATTGTGCTAATGTGGATTGTGAATTGGCAATAACTGTTGGTAATGGGAAAACAGTAAAATTATTTTTGGAAAAAAAAAAAACTTAACTAATGTAAGAAGAGCACGTAGGCGCAATTAATGGTGCAAACTATGGACCCTAGTGATGGAATTTGTCTTTGATACTCTATCTAATTTTACAACACAAGGCACTAATTCTCATTTTTGTGGGGGAGCCTTACTATGAAGTGCAGATTGCTTTCAAAGGAGCAGAAACATAACCAATCAGAGATAGACAAGTGAAGGGGTTTTGGGGTTTGCCCCTGATTTCCTTTCGAGAGCTTTAAATTCGGCTTTTCATAATCAACTTGCGCATAACACTGTCGACTGTCGAATGTCGAGTCTCCGTGGATGACTCTTCTTTATTGGTGCTTGTCATTTCCTTGGCTTAAGTTTTTCAATAAATCATCAAAAAAGACAAGACTTACGTGAAGGAGGCACTTGCATACATGTGAGTGGGGATAATATCATGATTTAACTCTTAAAATATTATGATCTCCAAATTTTAAAGAGATCAATTTCAGTTAGGTTGAATGATCTTACAATTTAAATTATATTATGATTTTTTGCTTTATGTTTTTTTTACACTTTCGATCTTATGTAAAATCTTAATGTTAACAATCTTGTATGTAAAGAAAAATATTCTTACTCTTGCTGTTTACAAAAAAGGTTAACACCTTATTTGGTCATTAGACTTTACACGTGTGAGACAGTTGATCGCTCAACTTAAAAAAATGATAGCTTAATCTTTGAACTTCGCAAACGTTTGACTTATTAATCTCTATCCCATGTGTGAAAATGAAATAGTTGGAATTTTCATAGACTACTTAGGATAGTCTTATAAATGTTTAGATATTAAGACAATGAGTCTAACATTTACAAAATATATAGACTGACTTGTTACTTTTTTAATTTAAGAAATCAACAAAAATAAAGATGTAAACATGGACTAAATAGAGTATTAACCATTTCAAAAGTACATGGCCTTGAAATTTTGATTGTGGTGGGGAGACCACTGTTGACTAGGACGGTGCTCTATATTCCTTGGGTTGGATGGTTATTTCCTCGTATGGAAGCTCAAGTGGAAGATTCACAAGTCCAGGTAAAAAAAACCTAGCCATTTAAATCAAGGAATATTTTGTAACATACTGACTTTAGACCCTAAGATAAGGTATTAATAGGTTAAAGTAGATAAATTATGGATAGTCACACGATATTAAGGTAGATTCTCTGTTCCACCTCCTAATAATAAATTAGTATTTCATATAAAAGTGTATTTTACGACTAATTAAAGCTTAAATGTAAGTCATTTAGTAAAATATAATTCATCTAATACTTCCCGATCATGTAATAACTTTTTAAGAAAAATGAGACTTCACTTATTTTAACTATTGGCTTATTTCTTTTAAAAATTTAAGTTAATGAGAAAATATAATTTTAATAGTCATTTCGTCACCAAGCGAAAGGGAACAAGTACAAAAAGGAATGGTGAGAAACTGGGAATGATGCACGAAGCTAGGTAGTGATGTGATGCCTTAACAAGTTGTGATCACTTGCTTGTATGTCACAAGGTCGTTGTCTATGCTATTTGCTGATGAAATGCTTAACCAAGTAGCCTACATTGATTATTGAACATGTCCAAATTGAAGTTTGGGTTTACTGCAAGTTTTTGGTCATAAATTTGCTCATGTAAAGTTTACACTTGGGGGTAAGGGTTAAGCCCAAGGAGACTAGAAACTGCGGAAAGCACTTTGTTTTGGAAAGGGTGGTGGTGAGCCTCCCTTCAATGTAGGTTGGTGCGATCCATAAAAATCCAAAGGCATAATATATATAGAAGACGTGTCACAATGAAACGTGTAGGCCTAAAAGTTTCTTCACTTTCGGTGGGGACACAAGAAAAGGTAACAAAAGACACAAAATCTGCTATGTGATGGAAGTGGGCAATCTGAATTTGTTCATCACCACCCCAAGATGCTTAATCCACAATTAGTCTGTTCTTGACGTGTGGCTTCATAACTTTGAGATTCACTAGTTGCTTTAATAGTTATTTTGATGTGATCTGCATGGTCTCGAAGTTTTGAGTTGAAGTCAGAAAATTAAGATTGCATTATTGAGAAATTGTCCATGTTGTTCTGTTTTTACGTAAAAGACGAGGGTAAGATAAATTATTGTGTGGTTAATTGTTTGAGTGTCATGTTAAATATAATTTAAATCACATAATGAGTGATATTTTAATTTTTTATTTTAAAAGAATTTATACTTATAATTGAAATGTCATCTATATAATATAATTTAATGTATATCTTAGACTCTTTATGATTATACAAAATTTTCTTCACATACAATTTATTTTTTCTTATTGTCTATCTGGCAATTTTTGCCCATAGTAAAAATAAAAAATCACCTCAACAACATAATCCATGCATGTAAGTCTGCCATATGGTAAGGGTTAAGACTTTGTAAGAATATTAAGAGCTGAAGAGCTGATAATTATTCTGTCTACTACTAAATATTTATGAGGATTTCAGTCTGATTCTGATTGATGTAACACCGTAATAAATAAATAAATCCAACTGTTGACATATATTCTTTATTTTATCCCGCTTTTCTGATGAAATTCATGCACCAGTGACTTGAAAATGGAAGGTGGCTAGAACTTTATGACCTTGATGTTGGGTAAAAGTTCAACAGGCTCTCCTAGTTGTTTTTATTTAATCCTAGCCGAATCTTAATTGATATTGATACAATTAATAATCATTTTCCTTTCATTATTCTTAACGGATTGCATAGGGTAGATTAGAGGGCAATTAGCTAAAGTCATGGGTGGAATAAGCAACCGTCAAAAATTGAGTAACGACGTGAGAGATTGCGTGCACATCTTTTGGATGCAACTGAGTTATGGTTGAAACAGAACAAGTTGGTTGTGTTATGTCCATGAACTTTATAATGTTCATATTGTATTTGCATTATTAATTATTAATGCTTGGCCTATATGTATATGTGGCCAAAAGGAGATGGAAAGCACCCACTTATCCAGCCACACGCATTCAGGGGAAGGGTTCTCCATGGGCTCAATAATTTCGTTAGGTAATTCGATTTGAAGAATGGCCCCATGAAAAAGATGGTTACTTCCATTGTTTATTTTCTATCCTGCTTATACTGATTGCACATTAAATGAACATGATTAACGTGGGTTTTTGGATGCATCGAAAGCCTCCAATTGTGAAACAATCTTTGAACCGATGTTGAAAAGGGTACTTCTCATCTCAGGTAAAGAAAAAGAAGAAAGTCATATTAGGTACCTTATTCCTTGGGCCCCACTAATTTTTGGAGTGTTATTTGTCCTATCTTTTATAAGATAATTTTTTCACTCCCATTTCATATATTATTAGATAAAATTATAATAAAATATAAATGATAAAACTATGAATGAAGTGAAAATAAATTCTCAACTTAAATTAGAGCACTTTGGCGCTTGGAAACTGTTCCAGCGAGATCTTCCACTTGCCTCAACACAAGCTTTAAAGCTGACATATGTAGTGTGTTTTATTTTCTGCTTGAAGCTATCATAATATTACATGCGAGTATTTTTTATTTCCCTAATTAAACATTGATTTTAACATTTCGACTAAGAATCCAAACATGCAATAAATTGATAACTTTCCAGCAAGTTGAGCGGACTCTATGTTCAAATATCCCACATAACAACTTATATATGAAAAATGTTATTTATACATATTTATGTGTAAAATATTATGTTAAACACATATATTTACTATTAGATAAGACTTATTTGAAATGTAAACTCTATTAAAATTTTATTTAACAATAAATATGTGTATGTCAACGCAATGCCTTACCTATGAATCAACACAAATAAGTCACCTCCTGGTATATTCATGCGTACAGCTGTCAATTCCATTGTTAGTAGTACTCACAGTGTTCTGTATCACATTAACATATCTATTGAAATTAATTACGTGTGTGAATTGAAAGAGAGAGCAATATTCTTCCTTGTTCAGATGATGTTAGAAAACATCACATAAATCCCTGTTACGTAGTCTGAATTTTTCAATGAATTAATTTTCTCAACCACCGTTAATAATTTACGAGGGATAAATAGAGTAATATTTGGATCTTTTACCTCATCTTTCTAAAAATAGATGTTTTTAAAATTTTAAAACATTGAATGCATTAATTTTTTCTTTATCTTATTTAACAGTTAAAAAAATGGCAGTGCTACGTGTACACCCTTAAAACATACACCATACATACATCGGTATCACAATACGGTGAGCCCCTCAAATAATTGCTCCGTCCACTTTCTCTCCCACTCTCAGTTACACGCGTGTGAACTCACGCACATCACAAAACCTTCCCGCTTCCACTTCCTTCTGTTTTCTCTCTTCTCTCTCGTCGCTCTCATCTCTCATCACTATCATCCATATGTATTTGCTTACATTCAAATACATATGAATGTAAATAAATATATGAATGTATGAATTAAGAAGGACAAAGCTTATGTATTTCATTGGTATTTATTTGTAGAATTTGGTTGTATAAATACCAATCTATAATGTATTTGGGAGAGTAGAACAAAACTTATGTATTTCAAAAGCTCTAGTATTTGAGAGAAGTAGAACAAAGCTTATGTATTTCAAAAGCTCTAATTCCACATTGGTTACGTCACAAACCTTTTAAGTGTTTATATACCTTTAGTAGTTGTTGTTTTGGTAAAAAGAGTTGAGGTTTTATATTACTTTGTGCACTCCATTCAGGTTTTATATTCTACAACATAGACCCTTACCACCATTATTAAAGATAGATTTCATCTATTTTAAAAAGAAAACTAACATTTTATCATCTTAATTTCATTTTAATCAAATTTGACATGATAAGAGGATTAAGATGAGGAGGATGAGAAGGATGACAGGATGAAAGAATGACGAGGATGACGATGATGAACGTAACAGAACAAGGATGAGAGGTTGAAGATGATANTACCTCGGTACAAGCTCTGAATCCTGAGACTGTGGAACCGAATGAAAACTCTGACCTTGGCACGATCGATCTCTGGACACGCAATCGCGGTGTGTACCTGCAATTACTCCGACGCTCAAGTAAGCAAGGGTCGAAGAAGTATAGTGAATGATTATGTGATGTCTTTGTACCTGGGATATAGGCTCATTATATAACCGGGGTGATGGAGGAGATTTCGGGTATCGCGGAGGCGGGGGGATATCCGTGATCTGCGCGCTGTTCCCGGACATCGCGGAAGGCGACGAAGATCTCGGAGCCGTTAACCCTGAGCGGCTAGAGAGTGGCGACCTTGTCGGTGATCGTTTGTGAGAGGTCGGGTCGGGTCCGCGGATATGGGCCTGAGTGTTGGGTCGCCGGGATGGGCCTTTATGGCCCAGTCCGTAACAGTTCTGTATCACATTAACATATCTATTGAAATTAATTACGTGTGTGAATTGAAAGAGAAAGCAATATTCTTCCTTGTTCAGATGATGTTAGAAAACATCACATAAATCCCTGTTACGTAGTCTGAATTTTTCAATGAATTAATTTTCTCAACCACCGTTAATAATTTACTAGGGATAAACAGAGTAATATTTGGATCTTTTACCTCATCTTTCTAAAAATAGATGTTTTTAAAATTTTAAAACGTTGAATGCATTAATTTTTTCTTTATCTTATTTAACAGTTAAAAAAAATGGCAGTGCTACGTGTACACCCTTAAAACATACACCATACATACATCGGTATCATAATACGGTGAGCCCATCAAATAATTACTCCGTCCACTTTCTCTCCCACTCTCAGCTACACGCGTGTGAACTCACGCACATCACAAAACCTTCCCGCTTTCACTTCCTTCTGTTTTCTCTCTTCTCTCTCGTCGCTCTCATCTCTCATCACTATCATCCATATGTATTTGCTTACATTCAAATACATATGAATGTAAATAAATATATGAATGTATGAATTAAAAAGGACAAAGCTTATGTATTTCATTGGTATTTATTTGTAGAATTTGGTTGTATAAATACCAATCTATAATGTATTTGGGAGAGTAGAACAAAACTTATGTATTTCAAAAGCTCTAGTATTTGAGAGAAGTAGAACAAAGCTTATGTATTTCAAAAGCTCTAATTCCACATTGGTTACATCACAAACCTTTTAAGTGTTTATATACCTTTAGTAGTTGTTGTTTTGGTAAAAAGAGTTGAGGTTTTATATTACTTTGTGCACTCCATTCAGGTTTTATATTCTGCAACATAGACCCTTACAACCATTATTAAAGATAGATTTCATCTATTTTAAAAAGAAAACCAACATTTTATCATCTTAATTTCATTTTAATCAAATTTGACATGATAAGAGGATTAAGATGAGGAGGATGAGAAGGATGATGATGATGAGAGGATGACAGGATGAAAGAATGACAAGGATGACGATGATGAACGTAACAGAACAAGGATGAGAGGTTGAAGATGATACGTGAAAACGATGACGAGAACGGGTTCGAGATTGGGCCCGCGTTGTGTATAATTATACATTTTACGTATAATCATCATTAATTGCGTATAAAATCGCATAAAAGAATGGTGTATGTACGGGTGTATGGTTTAGGACTGTACATGAAGCATTTCTGGAAAAAAAAAATGAATTAAGAGGCTCAAGTAACACATCTTGAACCTAAAGCCAATATTACACAAACAACTTGTCAATGGCGATAATACGTCATTACTAATCTTGGCAAAATTGAAGTACGGTCAGAAGATATAATGAAGAGTGTTGCGTTGATAATGGAAATTAGGTTTTATTGCAGGTCAGAAAGCACTATCTCTATAGTAGTAATAATGGCTGACATGGCATGCAGACATATGGTGATATTTTGTTGACTCATCAAGAGGAAACTTGGAAAGCTTATTTTTTGGGGGGGGGGGGGATAAAATTCAATTTGAACATTATAAAATACAATTTTTTTATTGACAAATATAGTTTTTGCAAAATTAATTGTGAAATTTTATTTTTGAAGAAAGAAAACATATAATAATCTGCATAAATTTACAAATATAAAATAACTTGAATAATTTCTTGTTAAGGACTTAACTTAGTCCCAAATGCACAACATGTCATTCATCATCACATCTCAAGACAATTAATCGGAGTGTCAACTATCTCGGGATTATCTAGACCAGAAACGGTAACCGTTACACAATAACAAAGGTCATAAATAGTCACCCACAGATTTATAACGAAGGTTATACGTTTCAATAATATCAAAAAGGCTTCAAAACAATCATTTACATCTAATTATGAGTTGTTACACACATTAACTACCTACAAACGGCTAGGTACAAGAATAAACTATATAAAGCAAAAACATAATATACAAGAGGTACGTTTTGTTCATTTCTGATACCTATATACTACAAACATTTATTTAAGCGTCAAAGTGTCTTTTGCAGATACCCACCAACGTCTAAATTCCAATTAAGACTAAAGATCAAATTCATCATCTCAAGCACCCGACTTGTGCTTAAGGACTGAGTTACAAGCCATTTCAGTACTGACCCAATAGTTCGTAACACTTCTCACTAAATTCAAAGACATACTCTCATCTTAATTTGAGATAAATATTCTCTTCACCTAAATTTTGATGGAGTATTACAAAAGAGTAATATTATTTATATATTAACTTTGACGTAGATATTAAGTCTTCACTTTTACATAAGATTCACGCTCACATCATGTAATATGAATATAAACTTTATAATATGTGGAAGAAAAAATATTTGATGTCTATATTAAAATTATTGTATAAATAACAATTTTTTATTATAAAAAGATAAATTCTTGAACGCGTCACTAGGGAATCTCTGCCAACAGTGTAACGTGCATACTGGAGCATGAAAGGACGAGGGGTTACGTGTCTTAGTCGTTTCAAAGTCTTCTAATTTTCTTCAATGGATGTTGACTTCTATGTGCAATTCTTCAATGAATTCATTATTTAGTGTTTAAAGTAGTACTGTTTAGGTTTTGCGTAGGAGTTAGGATGGAATTATTCTTATTTAAAACAAAAAATATTTAAAAAAAAAACGATCGATTTTAGGGAATCAATTTTTTTATTAATTTTATTTATTCTCATTCTATATATGGAAGCTGCCGAACTTCTAATTGGATTGGATTAAACATTGTCACTGATCCCCAGGCATTCTTAAAATCCCGAAACTATATATTATGCATAAACCTCCCCTCTCTTAAGTCAGATCATAAAATAATACTGAGAAATGCGATGTAACTATAATATTTAACATTTGCATATTTATTTATAATATCATTGAGGATTAACTGACTTTACCTCTTTGGCGTTCCACTCATGAAAGCTTTATTGATTCACCGTTGTGTAGTTACAAAGTCTACACTTTTTGTTTATTTGGTTCTAAAATCTTGATAGTATACAAAATGTTCAGACTTCAGCCTTTAAAAATAAAATGATCAAAAAATATGCGTTCGGATATTTTTAGCTTGGGAACATTTTTTATAAATAGTAAATAAAAATCATGCTTGTGTTTTGTACATTATACCCCTATATTGTCACAATATCGTCGGATTTATCCACCGAAATGGATATTCGTGAAAATCTATGGGAAACTGCTTTGGGGAAGAAACCTATGAAAAAACTACGCAGATAATTGATCATACTAACCCTCTTATTCTTGCAATGAACACAGCAATATTCCCCATTACTATCTCCAGCTTCCAACTCCAATTCCCATGAAGTTGACATAATTTGGAGCATGCGTGACTCTCTAGTCCCTTCTGTGTGAGTTTGGTGATTTGTCCCCTGCAGGTAATTAATCACATAAATAGATGGTTAATTAGATAAAGAGTTCATTAATTAAGCAGAGAGCCCATCCCCAACCCATAGAAGTAGCCTTGGTGTGTGTTGTATGCGTTTCACAATAGGTGTACTATTTGTACTCATTCATGTGTGAGACATCTTGTCAACACACAAATATTCGTCGTTAAATAAAATTTTAGTAAAATCCACCCTTTAAATAAATCTCATTACACAGTGAATATGCTTAAACTGGTATACTGTCTCTCACCTATATAAATACTAGTAACATTTTTAGCTTTACAATAACCAGAGTACAAAATTATTAGAGTTTCAAATTATTTAGAGATAAAATCTAAATAATTTTCATAAATACAAAACAATCTTTTACAACTCAATTTTCATTTTAATTAAAACTTATCGTAAAATCATTGCTTCTGATGTTCATTCCTAAACTTGAAGGAAGGGTTGAGTTAACCCAACTCAATTTTCAAGTCAAAAATGCCTTTTGCTGTATAAATTCTCCCCAGTGGCCATTGGCTTCTTTTTGTGATCTTTCTTTCTTTCTTTCTTTTAAAAAATAGGGTGTTAAAATCTGATATTGGAACTGTTATTTTGTTTCTTTTTATAATGTCAGAAGGGTTGGCAACAACATGTCTCGTGTCAATGTCATCCCGTGAGCTATGAATGTGACATCATACAAGCAGCATCTCTGCCCTCTGCTCTCATTTTGATCATGAAGGAGAGAAAATTGATTCTAACCATGGGAATCCAACGGAAAAGATCAAATATACAGTATTACTACTGTGCTGTATTTAACAACCGTATAGTTTAATTACCACCCTTGCACTTCTTTTGCTTTCTTTTTTTTTCCCCCTATATAAGCACACTCTCACTTGTGCTCTCTCCAATATCAGCTTTCACCTTAGCCTGTTACCATAAAAGAAAAACTAGACATTGTTTGAGCACTTTGGTTCTCTCTATCAACTTCTGCAGATTCTACACACAAGAAAGGAAAAAAAGAAAGGTTCAAGAAATCATGGAGGTTGCACATTTCTTGTTTGGCATATTTGGTGAGTTTAACCATCCTTCTTTTCTTTTTTTGTTTTGGGTTTTTCCATGTGTTTCTCTTGTCTTTATGTAAAAGCCCTTCTTCTTCCGCTGTTCCTCACATTGGTTGCTCTGCTCCTTTGATGTTATTGCAGGGAATGGTTCAGCTTTGTTCCTCTTCTTGGCTCCTGTGTATGCATCATCACATAGCTACCTCTCTTTTCAAACTCTCGTTCCATGGCTTTGTCTCTTTTCTTTTCTTTCTTTTTTCCTTTGTTTTTTTTATTCTTTTATGAGTGACAATTTTGGGTTTTGTAGGATTACATTCAAGAGGATTGTTACCAACAGATCCACGGAGAAGTTCTCAGGCATTCCATACGTTATGACACTCCTCAATTGTCTCCTTTCAGCTTGGTCAGCTTCTTCTCTTCCTTCTTCCTTCTTTTCTTTTCTTTTTGGCCTTTATCACCTCTTTTTCACCACCAAATCTTCTGTCAAATCACGTGTACTTCCCTTTTTATTTTTGTGGTGCTTATTCTTCTTCATTAATTTCATCCACCCCCACTTTGTTGTTACCTCACTTTGGTGTAATTTCATAATTCAATAAATGTATGTATGTAAATTAATATTTAATTCCTGCTTGGTATTTTAATTGAGAAACTTTTCCATATCACAAAAAGCATGTTTGTTGGTTAATTCTTAAAAGGCAACTGTCTCTGTTATAAATCCCTTTTTTTTTTGGTCTTTTGGGTCAATTTCTAGGACTATAATTCAATTATGTATTGAATTTTCCCTTTCAACTGTTAAATCTTGTCATATAAAATAAAACTATGCCTTTGTGTTGCTAGTTTAATGATTTTTAATTCCAATGGAAGATTTCAAAGTGATTTTTTTACTTTAATCTAACAACGCAGGTATGGTCTGCCTTTTGTGTCTCCAAACAACATACTAGTATCAACCATCAATGGCACAGGATCAGTGATTGAGATCATATACGTTCTAATCTTCATCATATTGGCACCAAAGAAGGAGAAGGCTAAGATTCTTGGCCTCTTCACCTTTGTCCTCACTGTGTTCTCTGCTGTTGTCTTTGTGTCACTCTTTGCCCTTGCTGGCAGTTCCAGGAAGCTCTTCTGCGGTTTAGCTGCCTCCATATTCTCCATCATCATGTATGGTTCTCCGCTCTCAATTATGGTAAGCTTAGTTTTCCAATCAGATCAAATCATTGTGCTTCTGTCACACTTAGTTCCTTAGCATATAATGCCTTAATGAAGTTATAATAGCATCATGATTTTCTAGCAAATAGTGACAAATTTCCACAGTTTTTTTAATCAATTGTGCTTTTTGATCTTAGTTCGTACTTTGTACACCAACATTTTTATATTAGTAATTGATGATTCAATTATGAATTATCAGGAATCAGGATGTATAGATTGGTTAACAGAAATAACCTGTTACATATTGGAAAACAGTTAACCAATTCATATACCTTGTTAACTAAATGGTGTAAAAATTATGGTAGAAATATTTTGGTGGAAAGCATGGAAAACATGTTACACTACCAAATAGACCATGCTATTTATTGGTTATATATACTTGAAGATTCATATCTTGTTTGTTTTTATTATGGATTTGAAAATTTGTGTGTGCAGAGGCTAGTGATCAAAACCAAGAGTGTGGAGTTCATGCCCTTCTTCCTGTCGCTGTTTGTGTTTCTCTGCGGCACTTCCTGGTTCATCTTCGGCCTTCTAGGCCGTGACCCTTTTGTTGCTGTAAGCAGAACAGAACCAGAACTTTGCAATTTCAATTCAACCATTTGCACTTTTCTATGATATTTGCATTGAAATGGATGGTTTTGTTTGCAGGTGCCTAATGGTGTTGGTTCTGGTTTAGGAGCAATGCAACTAGTATTGTACTTCATATACCGCGACAACAAGGGTGCTCCAAAGAAGCAGATCCCAACAGAAGAGGGATCCATGGAGATGGGAAATGCAACACAACCACATCAAGAGAAGGAATCCAATGCAAATGGAACTCAAGGATGACATGTTTTGGCTCAAAACATTACTGGTCAATCAGCAATCAAGCACCTATTTTCTTTTGGAATGCTCTTTTTTTAACTTTGTTCCCATGGAATGCTTGTGATTTTACTTCTTGCTAAGAAGACATTGGCAGCTTTAGGCCTATGGTAATGCATAGAAAACAATGAGTTTCAGAAGCTTCTTAGTTCTTCCACTGGTTGAGACACTTACCAGCAATTTTTCAATTTTTAGTGGCTTTTTCTTATTGACTCTGTGACGGCCCCATTGTAACATACATAAAAAAGGAAAAAGGTACGCAAATTTGTCACTTTCTATTGGAAATTTTTTACTGGTATTTTAAGCTGTGAAGATGCTAAGAAGAAATATAGAATTTTTGAGGCTTTGGTAACACAAGTTGAATTAACCACTAGTGATCTTCAAACTCTGCTTGACACATCTTTAAGGAAAACAAGTATTAATTCACTTGAACCAACTAAATATCAATTTTCGAAACAGATTAGTTAAGAATGATAGTTGATTATAAGACACTTTTTGCTCTTTATCCGGTAGTTTTGAGTTAGTGATTGATGTCACATTGTCACCATAAGAGTCACCGAGTACACAGGGGGAGCCCTGTTTAATTAAGTTGAAGTGGTATTGCTATTTAGCACAAAAGAATCCACCCCAAAGTGCAGCATTCAATCATTCAGATGTAGCAAGGATAGGATAGCATGATAATAGCTTGTTTCACTTAGAACACTTGGTTGCGGTTTTAGCATAGAATTAGAGTCACGATATCATGATATTATGACAACCCAATTTTGATAAATCACACTTACCAAAGTGTGGGGCTCATGTGGACCCTGTACTTTTGTGGAGGCGATTGTGCAAGAATTGTGAAATTGAGTTATCATAATTTCATTTCTCATATAATTATGAGATCCTCATATGCAGTGTTACTATAAATATGAGCACTGACAAAGCTAATAATGTGCAAAGCAATCAACAGAAGAATGCCATATAAAAGGTAAGGGTGATGGAGTATGGACATTGAAGTAGTAGTTCTGAAGTTCCAAAATGCTAGTTCCAAACATTTTCAACTCCTGCGGGCTTAAAACACTCCCTCCAACTTGTTGCCACAATTGAAAGAGAGATGCACTTACATGTGAGGGGCCCAAATGGCAAAAATGTGAAGTCCAAATGCTGATAATCATTTTGACCCAAAAGAACAAAAAGCACTCATACTAATGGAAGCCCCAAGAGCCAAAAACACTCTGTCCCAAACCCAAAGCCTGAGCCCGAAATACTCTTTCTCCTTAAGTTAGGTTTTAATGGGCTGATGGATGTTTATATTATGTCCAACCAATTTTTCTTTTTAATGGCAGGAAGTCTGGATCTGGGAGTATGACATGGGTTTGTCTCATGTTTTGGGGTTTCTAGTAGTTGTCGCTCTTACTTGAATTAGAAGATTTCAATTATGATAAATGATAAACCGATAACTTTTGCTTGTAGATGTTAGTTCAGTTTGTTTCCTTGAGGCAATAGGCCTCTTTCTACATCATTTTCAGATGTTCACTGTTTATACAACTTGGGGTAAATGAGCATAAGAGTTAATACTTCAAATAGATAAGAGATTTGACGTGTTCACTTAGATATTAATGAGTATTTGTAGTGTATAGTAAATAACATTCATGTTAAGAGGTGTTATCTAATGTTGTGTAGCTTTCATTGATTGTATATATTCTTGGCTTTAGTCTATTTTTTAACAAGTTGTATGTTAGTACGTTGTATAAGTTTCACTGTTGTAATTAAGTTATAGTCTTTATTTATTTATTTTTGACCATAAAATATAAAATAAAAATTAAAAAAACCCAAAGCCTGGGGTGAAGGAACCCATTAATGGGTGTTTTGGGGAGCGAGAACACTAATACCAATTGAACTAGAGTTTATTGGACAGGGAGATTATATATATTTTTAAATTTGCTATAAGTAAATAAATAATAGATAATGAGAGACCAAATGTATCGATTTTCTTTTAGGAAAATGATAGACAGCTTGACAACTATTTGCACGACCCACTACTTGAATATTGTGAACCGTTTGATTGTTATTTATTCACTTTTTAATTTGGTCAAACTTAAAACAATTGTCGTTTTTGGACTATTGAGTTGCATCATATTCGTCGTGAAACCAATGCCTGCACTAGTTGGCTCACCAAGCAGGGTTTTGTGGGTGTGGGGGGGGGGGGGTGTTTTACTCTATCATTGTTGAATCTCATGTGGGGATGCAATCCCTCGTGCATGAGGATTTTATAGGTTCTTTTGTTTTGAGGTGGTAGTTGTTAATTTTTTGACGTATCAAAATAAAATTTCCGTTTGATCACTATTCATGCGACGGTTGGTTATCTGGTGTGCACCTACAAGCAAAATAATATTATATGTGCACCCACTCTTCACAAACAAGTTTAGGTTAATTCTTTAATAACATCAAATAATGTTTCAAGAATAACCTTGTGCGTAAAGACTCAAATAGCCCTAACAACTAGTGGTTGGAAACTCCGTTAACCTCTCCCACTTTCCCCAGGTTTGCTCTCTTTTCTTCACTTTTTCCTGTTTTAGCAATAATAATTTGTAATAAATGTACATAAAAGATTTGCCTTTTTACATTGACCTTTTTTTGTCCTCTATTTGCCAAACTATTCAACTATGTCTGCCATTCCTTTTTAACCTTTAAGGACCAATTTCATTGACAGGTAGGTTTTGAAGGTTTCAGAGGACAAGGGAGAAGATGGGTTTTGGATATGTCATGTTTTCATGGTGAAATTTGTAAAAGGTAGTGTTTGATTTTGAGTGATATTTAGCTTTTTCCCCCCACATAAAGTTCATTTTTATTTTTTTACTTTCCTTTTTGTTTCTGGGTTCTGGAAAAGAATGTGGGGTGCTAGGTTTTGGTGTGCTGGTTTTGGATCTTTGAGGAAAAGGGTATCTGCAATTGTTGATATAAGCCATGGTTACGAGGGAAAGGTTTTGGGTTTGAGGGGTGTTGCTGGTACAATGGAAAGAGGAAGAGGGCTTGCATCTTTATCAGTTTTTGTGATGAACTAGATCAAGAAGAGGGGAATATCTTCGTCAACCTTGGTTTTGTCTCCTGATAATAATAATTATTATGCCATATGTCCTTACATGTCATTTTACCAGTACTATACATTTAACATTTTATAAAATTATGGAAATGTATTACCGGCTCCTTTAGTGGAATCGGTGGGTTCAGTTGTACCATTTGCACACCATAGACCTATCTCCTATATTTACAACCATTAGATCAAGTGTCACAGTTATTAAACGGTTCTCAATGCATCCAAAGAAGGTGAACACTGAAATTGCAACTTGTTAAAGTGCACACCGGATCTCTCACCTCATGGGAGTGACAGTAGTTGTGGCGCTGTATGGCATCATCGTTTTCTTTTCCTTTTTGTTTGAGAAAAATGTACAATATTAGTTCATATTAGACAAAGAAACATGTGAATGTAACAAGTCGGAATGGGCTATAGGCCCAATAACTTAATTAGTCCAATTGGGGAGTTTATGATATTATAAATAGGAGGTTTGGTTTGTAAAGAGGGTATGAAAGTTGTCATTAGTCTAATCATACTCTCGCAGGAGTCTCTATCCCTATCCCTGTCCTTTCCATTGTAGTCATATGCAGAAAAATATATGAAAATACACAAAAATATACTATTCCTCCCATAATTCAGTTTACACAATTTTACTTTGTTACAAATGGTGCTTTCATTGAACACCATGCCGGCGGTTACCGTTTCCCATGGTGGTTCGGAGAGCTCAAGCCATATTCCGTTGTGTGCTGAGCTGCCGGTGTTCGATGGTGAGCACGACTATTGGTGGATCCTCTGTGCATCAACGTTTTGGAACGCCAAAGGAACGTCGGAGTTGTAGCGATTGCTGGAGGTAGAAGAAGGATTGACCGGTCGAGCCCGAAATTGGTTCACTCTGTGGAGGAGGCGCAATCCGGCAGCGGAGTGGCTCACTTTTGAAGTAGCCATCTTGCATTGCTATCAACCGAATTTCAGTCCAATTCTGCTAGAGATTCAACAGAAGCAGGTCTCAGAATGGAAAATAGATTGGGAAAAAGTAGTGGCAGATTTGAGATCCAAATTATAGTGCAAATCAGAAGCAAAAATGCCAACAAAAATTCAACATCAGATGGAAGCAACAGCAATAGATCCAGAAATTAAACACCAGAAACAGAAATCACACATGGTAGAAGCAACAATACCAGCAAATACACAGAAAAAAGTTCATAACAATCCAGAGGCAACATCCAATTCAACAGCAACAACTAAGGCATTGAAGTTCACAGATCCAGAAATTCAAACAGAGGTAGAGGCAAATGCAGAAATTCAAGCTTTAAGAGAGGTAAATCTGGACTTACTTGAACCAAATTCCAGTTTGCCTTATCCAGCTCCACCCTTAGATATTCCAGAGGAAGTTTGACAGAAACCACCACCAAAGCCACCAGATTCGTACGGTGGAGACGACATCGCAGTGGCGCAAACAACCCTGGCAAGGGCGGAGGTGTTCGTTGAGAGTGCTCGAGCGGCGTTACGGGAGGCGATGGTGGAGTCGTCGTCAACGTGGAACGACGATGTTTATGGTCACGATAACACCAAGCCCTCATCGACGACAGAGTGTGATGTGGAGGCAGCGGCGTCTGGCGGAGAGGGGAGGAAGATGAAGAGAGATCTAAGCGGAGCGAAGCCGGCGTGGTGGCTGGCGAGATGCACGGTGACAACCATGGCGACAAGCGAGGAGGCCAAACTCTGGAGGGTGGCCCAAATGGCGTCGCAGCTTCTGCAAGCCTGGAAGAAGATGGCAACGATAACAATGGAGGTAGGGTATAAGACCGAAACAAAGGCAGTGGTGGGCTGCGTGGACGGCGACGACGGTGAACGCGTTGTTGTGGCGACGACGAAAGCTCGATGGTGGCGAGGGGGCGACTGTGCGATGACTAGCAGTTTTTGTTGTTGCGGGTTCCACGTTGAAGTCAGGTGGCGCCAACAGGGGAAAGGACGGCGCCTCGACGACGGTGATCGGTGAGGATGCGCGGGTGATGGTAGCAGCAGTCGCTACCTTGGTCTTGATGGGGAGAGAAGCTTGGGTGGCCATGGCAAAAATGGAGCCGCCAAAGAAGGAGGCTAGGGTTGCATTTGGGGAAAATGAGGAAAGAAGGTCTTGTGGCCTCCCGGTTCAAGTGTAGCCTAGGATTGTGCAATTGGGCCAAGCCCTATGCGCTCAGCTTGGGCAGAAGCATTGTTTTTGGACTATGTTGGGTGACATTTACTTAACAAAAATGATTTACATGATGTGGGCTACTGCAAAAAGCAATTTGTTATGAAATTTCCAAAAATTGACTCAAGTAAGGAAGAAAATTTCAGCAATTTCCAATTTATACAATGGGATCTGGGTGGAGATAATTCTCGGACCTTGAGGACAAGGTCCATTTTGAAAGGGGGAGTAATGTAACAAGTACGAATGGGCTATAGGCCCAATAACCCAATTAGTCCAATTGGGGAGTCTAGGATATTATAAATAGGAGGTTTGGTTTGTAAAGAGGGTATGGAAATTGTCATTGGTCTAATCCTACTCTCTCTCTATCAGATTTTCTCTCTAGCTCTTAGTCATCTCCTTCCTTAGGAAGGAGTCTCTATCCCTATCCCTTTCCTTTCCATTGTAGTCATATGTAGAAAAATATATGAAAATACACAAAAATATACTATTCCTCCCATAATTCAGTTTGCACAATTTTACTTCATTACAATGAACAACATCAGTAGAAAGGACTCTAAGCAGTTTTGTTGGCTACAAAACAATTTTTGTTTGCAAAATGACATTGGTATGATCTTATTGCTCTTTTTTGCCGGACCCTTCCTTTTTCTCCTCTGCTGTCTCAATTTCAGCGGCAGCTAGTGCCAGTAACTCTACTCCATTTTCAAAGCCTCCTTCCCCTTTCACATTTGCACATCTAGAACTAGAAGCCACGGCTTTATTCACTTCCTGAACCCATTTCGAAACAATTAAAAAATGACAAAAAATAAATTAACAAAAAAATCAACTTATTGAATCACTTAATTGGAAGATTTCCAACTTACTGAGGATTTGTCCGCAGAGTTTTGCTCGTTAGTATAAACGCGAGCAGCAGCAGCCTACACGTTATTATGATCACCAAGGAAAAAAAACACACAGTTTTTTTTTCAAAAAAAAGAAAAAAGAGAAGCTAATAAATGTAACACATAAATTTAAATTTACTCACACCCTTACCCTCAGTAATTCCAAGCGATCTTCACTAATTTCTTTGGCCTGCATGGACTCCGGCCTTCTAATAAACCTTGCTGGTCGCCTGCTTAGTACCATTGAGCTAATAATTTCGTACAAAAATGTTTTATAATTAATTAGTAGTACTATTCCAATGAGGAAATTGTTAAGCAATGGTGCGACACACATATAGAATCATATATATACATGAATAAAAGCAATGAGGACGGGGAAGGCCATGCATATGTGTGGCAAAAGCCACCTCATTTTTTCTAGAACTTCAAATTGAAACTGTGTCCTGGGGGCTCAATGCCAACTCAGAGCGCACACCATGCACATGACTACATGAGCTGCCAGTTTTTTCATGAGGGTAGTGATAGTTCGGAAAGTGAACGTTATTAAATCATTATTCCTTGCCTATTGAAAACCATGTTCTGTAAATTAATGGTTATGTTTTTTTCTAGACGCGCTTTATATGATGGCTTAGTAACGTTATCTGTATTACTTTTGTGAAGACTCTTAAGTTTTGGCTAGTAGACATAAAAATTAAAACTTATTGTAAACTAATATTTAAAAGACTAGTCTTACATTTTTGTGTTTGTCTCTAAAGGTGACACCACAAGAAGGAGAGGGAGACAAAGAAGGTAGCTAAGAAAGTGTTGCGGGTACGGTTTGTTTTGGTGTCTTGAGTATAGTGTAAGCTGTTTTCAGTGTCACGCATATATATTGGCCAATGTTGCTCACATTCTACATGCATGTGTCTCTGCTTGCTTTGTACTTACCCCCGGGCACCAGCACCTCAAAAGAAACAATGGAATTTTGCACGCAGGTCCACCACTTTCTCCTTATATTGTCTGTATGAACGGATTATACGGATATATGAGTCCAATTTTAGCTGACACACCCAAACAAACCTTCAACGTTTATTGTATCTAGAGATGTTAGATTACTCATTTTGTATGGAATAGTAGTCACTATGTGTTGTAAAAAATGAATATAAATAACACAACTCGTATTAAAAGATGGGAGATATGGTTCTAGACATGATACTAAGATCGTTATTGGATTCACCAAACGATGTTCATTCCTGCAAATTAAGTTCAAAACAAAAAGTCAATATATTTAATCCTATACCCGAAGAGAATAAACATAAAATAGCTCTTGCATGAAGGGACATATAAGATATAAAATAATTCAATTATCTCTACCTAACAACTTATTGCGTGAATGAGATATGTAAAGTGACATTTATAATAATTCAATTGAAGTTTTTTAGCGAGATGGTTCTTGACATGTTATGCTATGTCTCATATTTCTGTAAAGTTTTGTGACTATTAATTTGGAGATTTGGATGGAAATCACGTTGGTATAGTTGAACTAAAGCCAAGGGGTTTATATTTCTATTACAAGGATTTATGAATCTAAGAGTTTGAATCAAGAATTAGAGAGAGATGAGAATTTAGCGCAACAGATTTGAGAATTTTATTGAAAATGAAAAGGTGAACTATTACATTATTTTATAGTTGGCTTTATATTGCCGCCAAGTTCCAGCATGTGTGATGCACGCGGTTCTCGTAACAAACTTTATTTGACGTGGAATATTCTAGAATCAGTTACATTCGTACAACGGCCTCAGATTCTTGCACATGATGAATTTGGAGGAAAAATCCTCTAAGGTGTACCCTTACACTTATACACTAGTTGTGCATATCGTGCGAATATCATTTCGGGTATTACTTATTTCATAAGAATTTGTCATTCATTATTCAACATTCAACACTTAGCAACAAATCGCTATATTTATGTTATCGAAAGTTCTTTTTGGTCCAAAGATATTTTTCGTGATTGGTCAAGTGCTACTGATTTTCTACAAGAGTTTTGCTATACAGCTTGACAATGGGGTTGTATGAAATGTTCGACATCATATATTAGCAATCAAAACAGAGTAAATGTTTTCAAATTGGTCCCACTTACCGTACATGATTAATACACATTATGTATTATTATCATTATTATACTTAAGTCTGTTATCAGTGAAAGTTAGTTAGTCTCTATAGTTAGTTGGAGTTAGTTTGACAGGTACAGTTAGCTATCATCACTGTAACAGTATCTGAAAGCTTAGCTTCTCTATGTATATATACCTCACATTGACCCAATGATAATTTAGATAAAGAATTTACACAAGTCTACAACTCTTGTTAATGATTGATTTGATTTTAAACTACATTCGCTTTTACTGTGTTGCACATCCTACTCAACATTAACCGTCAAACCAAAAATTCATTTCTTTAGCAACCCATCCTTTTCTCTCTGCGCGGTGCATGGTCAACTATTTTTCAACTCTGTAATAAGCCTTCTCGTTCATTTTCGTGCAAATGGCTTTCTACCCGTCACTTTTGTTATCCAATACTTGATATTAAAAAAGAAAAAAAAATGCAATTTATTATTGTTGTTGTTTATGCTCATTATTAAGGTTTAAATATATTATTTGACAAATTTTAAACATTTGGTTTAATTTTTTTTTTTTAATATCTTGACCAAATCTCATAAATTTATTGGGATTCAAAACATATTTAAGACAATTATTAATTCAAGTGTTAATATTTTATTTAGTCTCTAAATTTTATACTCTTGTTTTAACTGATCCTTCAACTTAAAAAAATAACAGGTTAGTTCTTGTACTTTACAAACATTAGACTTATTGTCCTAAATATTCTCTGAACATTCATAGTGTTATCTTAAGTAGTTTATAAACAATCTAAATTTATGAACAATCTAACTATTTCCTCTTAAGACATGAAGGTAAGGATTAACGAGTTAAACATATGTGAAGTCCATCGATCACTTTTTTAAATTGATGGACCAACAAAAACACAAATGTAAAGTCTAGAGAACAAATATGATATTAATATTTAATTCAATATCTTGTCACTTTATTTAGGCTACTTGTATCTCCCCTTCATTAGGGAATTGAAACTTCTTAAACCACCTATATTCTTGATCTCTTATCTTTTCACTTGCAAACAACACGAATTCAAATTTATAACTCCTAAGTTTTGATTTCTCTCTCCAACAGGGAAAAAAGTCAGATCTACTCTAGTTGTGACCGTGAAATTAAAGGGCCTTGTAACTTTGCTTGTGAATAATTAAGTTGTCAGCTTTGCGTTCTTTTGATATTGGGAACGAAAATTTACTGCTTGCTCTAGACTTTTCCGAAGTATCATTGGACGGAAGGTGGGTTAGTTTGTTAAGTGTCTATTTAATTACCATCTCTTTCATATATTCATCACTCATTTTTTTATCTTAATCATCAATGATCTCCTCTCCCACTCAAAAAACGATGTTATTACTTTAGTTAATCTCTCTCTTTGGTCTCTAATCTAATATCTGGTGTCCTATTTAATCCCTAATATTTTCCGTCGTTGCCTTTGTCAACCCGTCTGCCCAATGGGCCCATGGGCAAATAAACTAACAAGGACAATGACGAAAAACATTAGAAATTACTTTGACACTTATTTATATGGACCAAATAGAGTGCAAAATAAAAGTCTAGGGACCAATCAGAATATTTCTCCGAAATTTTTTATGAAGCAAAATTTTAATGATGAGACACATCTAAAATCAATTTTGAACTCAAACAAAAATGCAAATTTCTCACTTCTAAAACTACAAAATTAATTATAAATCACCACAACAGAAATTTAAACACACTAATCATCCTTGGACACACAATAAAAGTGAATTATATCATCTTTATTATGTGTCTCACCAAATATAAGTCACTTTTATTATGTGTTTAATGACATGTTAAACTTGTGCCCATAAAAAAATTTCTCTTGGTCAAGTACCTCTAAATGCACTTTCCTCTTGTATAGTACAAAATGATTTTGGAAACCAAAATTAGCAACAGCGTTTAATGGATTAAGGTTGGCTATTCCAATAATTTTCTTTTTGCTGTCAGTGTTTATATATTGGATTGGGTAATTAGAATTACCTTAATGTTAGATTTCAGCCTCTTGGAAATGATAATAATTAATTTAGTTTTGAAACATAAACTTTGCAATGCTTTCAAATTGACTGCTGGCATTTATGGTATCTGTGTAGAGCAAGACTCTTTGATGCTGGTCGGAAAGTCAATATATTTGATTCTACTTGAAGAGAAGACAAATTACAAAGCAAAATGGATGATGTCAAATTAGAGAACTAGTTCCAAATTAAGGTAATAAACAGCTTGATAAAAAAACACAAAAAAAAACCAGCCACATGGATAGCTCTTCAAGCTTTTCAAGCTTTCAATTTTCAATTTCCAATCTTCAATTCCAAATCCAACCCTTCATTCTTCATCATCACTACTACTGTCAAACTCAGCAAAATCTTCGGTTGCAATATCCTTTGTGATTTCAACTGGCTGCAAACCCTAACAATACCAACAAACAAAAATCTGCGCATAAGATTTAGACATTCCACATTTTCTATTTTATATCAAAGTTTTTTAATTAAAATTATAATTAAGTCTAATCTAACCGTCTCAAGAAACAAAGAACGACACATTTACAAATGTAGTTCTAGATAGAGCATCATTTGTTTAGATACTGTTGCATTCAGAAAGCCTTATGAAAAAAGCAAAAGGATACATACCCAAAAACGAAAAACAAAACAAAAATTAAGGTTATACCCATTTACTTAAAATTATGAGTAAATCGTTTTTATGAAACAGTTAAAAAAATGTCCATGTTACCTTGAGGAATATTTGTAAAGCTTCCTCTCTGGAGTGAGAGTTGAGGATTTCAATAGCTGCCTCCTGCACAAAGATATTTTTAAGAAAAATAAAAAATAAAATCATGTGAGATAGCAGAAATATATATTATATAATTAATTTATAAAAAAAATTGAAAAGCAATGGAGAATGCAAAAAAAGCAAGGACCACTTTGGTGGAGCATGCCCTTATCATAGTGGGATGACATGTGTGAAACCCACCTAAATTTTTGTACAAAATTTAAAAAATAATAATAATAATTAAAAAAAAAAAAAAAGAAGAGGGACAAACCCTGGCTACATTAAGTTCACCATGAAGCAAAGTTTTGGGTTCAGAGTCAAGAGAAGGAATCCTTTGAAGTTGAGGGAGGGGCATTGTTAGTGCTACCACTTCCCTTGATGATGGATTCTTCACATTCTTCTTCTCAAAGTTTTGGTTATCCATTCTCACTATTAGGTATAGATAGATAGACAGAGAGAAAGCACACACCACACACTACCCCTATCAAGGCCTAGCTAGCTAAAGAGGTTAAATAGTGAGAGAGAGCCCCTAGTTTCTTATGCAATGGGATTGCAAGAAAAGTGAGGGGCTGGAGCATCTTTGACTGTCATAATGGGGAAGAAGCGTGAGAGGTGTGGCTTCCAAAGGAGCAATTTACGTGGCATACATGGTGAGGAAGAAACAGAAAACGCTTATACAAATGGCAGCGTCACAGCACAGGTGAGAGTTGTAGCCCTTCTCTCATAAGTCATACAGCATGGAATCGAACAACCAACCACCACCCAGTAGAAGCCAAAATGTTGCATTGATATGCTGAGGTTGCCTTGCCCATTATTTTTATTTTTCAGCTGTGAAATTGTCTATCATATGACCAATTTTATGTTAATAATATATTTTTTTTTCTTGAGTAAACGTTGAATTTAAATTGATCTCTAATAAAAAAAATTATCTCCATGACGTTAATTTTTTTTATTTATGAGGCTCGAATTTAAGACATTATTTAAAGAAAATAAGTAACTTGAACCAATTAAATGTTACTATTCTGGCTTTTATTTTTATTATGAAAAGAGAGATTTTAATGTGAATGACACAAGTAGGGTTTAATTTGTAATTAAATGTCATATAAGAGCAAATTAAAAAATATCCGCGTTTCATTCTTCAATAAAATTAAATTTATTATCTTAGCCATGCGTAGTTGTTCGGGGTTATTTAAATTACATAAAACAACTATTTAATTTTATTAATTAAAGTTCAATTTATATTTAAATTAACTTATGTTTAAAAATAATAATAAAAGTATTTAACAACAAACTATTAATTTCAAGGTTTTTAAAATAAAATGAATTATTACAAGCATATTTATACAAGGTTTGATATGTGAATATTAAAAACTTTCTCACATCCATAAGTAATTATAATTTGCTGAGAGTTAATAGTTCAAGTGACATTTTCCTTCTTGATGTATCAATCAATCATGTGTTTGGATCACGTGGAGAATATATAATATGTTCTGTAAAAAAAAGTAAATATAATTCGAAAAAGGCAATATAATAATAAATCTTTGGGTTAATTAAGCTTTTAGTCCCTGTAATTTGGGAAAGTTTGGTTTTAGTCTCTCTGTGTAAGTTTTAGTCCCTGAAAAATAGCAAAATTTGGTTTTAGTCCCTGTTAACGGTGGATGGGTAACGGTGCTGACGTGGCGCTTGACGTCGCTGACGCGGCTTGACACGTGGACACGCCACGTAGGCGGAGCAGAGCTGTTCGGGTCCAACCAAGACCACGACCCGACCCGCCCCATTTTAAAAAATTAAAAAACCCTAACTACCCAAAATCCCCAAATTAGTCGTGCCACTCATCCCCAAGCCTGGAGCACCCACCTGCACGCACTCCCCTTCCCCACCGCTTTGTCTGCCGCCGTCGCCGACCCTAACTACTCGGGGCCTACAGGGTATTCGACTCCCCCTTCGTCGTGCGCGCTAGGCCGTCGTGCCTTCGATCGTCCTGCTCGCGAGGCCCTCGTGGTCGAGTGGCCGTCGTCGTGCTCGCGAGGCCGTGGTTGTCCTTGCGGGGCTGTCGTGGTCCCGTGGCTCCGTCGTCTCCCGTGCCACCACGCTCCGCCGAGACCCACCGTGACCTTCGCGTGCTCACTTTCCTCTTCACGCGTCGCGTGGCCATCGTCTCGTGGTTGTCCTCGCGGGGCTGTCGTGCTCCCGTGGCTCCGTCGCGTGCTCGCCGTCCTCTTCACGCGTGGGCTGTCATGCCTTCAACCAGCGTGCTCGCGTGCTCGCCGGAAGCGGAAACATGGGTTACAACCAGAAGCAGGTGGCTTTCTTGAGCGTGGCTAAGGATTTGGGTTACAACGTTGGACTCCTTGCTGGCAAGATCAGTGAGGTTTCCCCAACTTGGTGTGTTATTCTTGTTGGGATCTTCCAGAATGTTGTTGGTTATGGCCTTGTGTGGCTTGTTGTCACTCACAGGTTCCCTTCTCTGCCTTTGTGGGTGCTGTGCGGCGGTGATGGCGGCTGGCCGGAGGCGATGCGGTGGGGGTCGGGGGGGTGCCTGCAGATTTGGGGATTTTGGGTTTTGGGGATTTTGGGTTTTTTTTTTAAACGGGTCGGGTCGGGTTCTGGGTTGGGCAAAAAGATGTGCTCCGCTTACGTGGCGTGTCCACGTGTCAAGCCGCGTCAGCGACGTCAAGCGCCACGTCAGCACTGTTACCCATCCACCGTTAACAGGGACTAAAACCAAATTTTGCTATTTTTCAGGGACTAAAACTTACACAGAGGGACTAAAACCAAACTTTCCCAAATTACAGGGACTAAAAACTTAATTAACTATAAATCTTTCGATCAAAAGCAAAAGGGTTAACTGTTCCCTTTTTTCTTTTAAAGTTATTTTGGTTTTCTTTGTCATGTTGTACACTTATTTGTCCAAAACAAAGTCACCGGAAATAATTTTCGGCCCTTCCGCTGAACAGGGTTGTTTGTCTGCTACTGATATTGGCCTATATTATAACTTGGTAATAAAAATATCAAAAATTAATAATAGCCCAAACAACTGTTGCTGAAGCTCAAAAAGAAAGGGCCTACTGGACTCCACCATGAGTCTAGGCCCAATAATCAAGAAGTCCAAATTTGTTTTTAAAACCTTTTGCTCCGTAATGATCGTTAAGCTCCCTTGGGCCATGGTCAAGAAAGAAGCGCGGGGATGTCTCTGTTTTGTTTTTTGAGGTGACATGTGGGCTTGAGATGATACCACGGTGGACTGATTCAGCTGCGGCTCTGCACCATGGGCAATGCTCACCTTCATGGGTTGGACTCCTTTTTTTTTAATCTCCTTATACTAGTACAATAAGGCCAACTGATCTATCTCGGAGTATTGTGATTGCTCATTTCAACACAAATTTTCATTCTCATATCTCGAATCCAAGATTCTTTTAAAAATGAGACGTGCTTGTTTTTCACTCAACCAATCTTGTGTTGGTTACTCATGTGCAGGACTTTGATAGTTTGGTTGTATGAGTAGAAAATGGAAGAAATGAGAGGAAGATGAAAAAAATTGGAAGGAAGGAAATTAATTTTTGTTTAGATGTTAAAGGAAAAATGAGAGGACAAAACTAATAGCATAAAAAAGTAGGTGGGACCTACTTTTCTTTTCTTCCTAAAAGTGGGTGAAAAATAAAAAGAAATGTAACATTTTTTCCTTCTTTCCATTATTACTCATAACATTTGTGGTTAACATTTTTTTTTAATGATATAAAGGTAAAATTGTCATTTGGCATACTTATATTTTTCTTTCATTCCACTATTTTCACACAATCAAGACTCTCCTCTAATTTTTCTTACATCCAAACATTGAAATAGTTTTCAAGAGGATTGAAATTTGAATGATAAATTGTCTTAATTGGCACTTACCAATTTTCTTAATCAAAATTTCACTCGTATTTAATACAAAATAATCTTTTAATATTGAAAAGTTGCGATCGTACCAAAAGTTTCCTAGCTCCGCCAAGGCTTGAAGAAGGGTTTCGCCGCGCGCCTCCTGTGGCCTTGGGCTCCTTTGTGCGCCTTCACGTCGTCTTTCCAGTGTCGCTGTGCGGTTGAATAGTGCAGCGCATCTACTCTGTTTCGCTGGTTCGTTGCTTCTCTGACATTCCTGTGCCGCCGTCAATCAACATTCCCCCAAATCGGTCGTCGATTCAGACTTGTCTGAGCCATCCTCGTGCTGTCATCGACTCTCCTCAGAAGTAGATCTATCTCCAGATGCTTGTGGGGCGTTGCACATGGAAGCACGGATAGCCTGCATATCCGTCTCGGATACGCGGATACATGCATCCTTGCTCTGTTTGCTCCTGCGATTTCACACGATACTAAGAGGTTTGCAGAATAGAATAAAACATATTAATATTACTTTTTACGTCAACTGCATCTATTTTCATGTCAATAATTTATTGTTTTTATTTATTTATAATCTATTATTTTATATTTTATTATACAATGTGTCCTAACCGTGTGATATTCTATATTTTCAAGAAAGTGTCATATCCCGATATCCATGTTATACCTGTGCTTCCTTACCGTTTTAACTGTTTGCACCTGCACCTGACCGACTTGAAGATATCTCTTATTCAATCTTTTTGATTCTAAAGTCTGTCTATTAATTCCACTCCTTGTCGGGCTCCAGAGATTCGAGATCTTAGCATCCCCCTCTTAGCTTGTGGGGGTGTCGGCCACCTAGGTAGAGTTTTCTCCCCTGAGATGGCCGGTAAAACATCTCCCCTTATTGCCTCCACATAGTTTCGATGTTTCCTCTATTGCCTTGGCGCAGTCTTGATGTTTCCTTCCTCAACTACCTCTCCACATTCGTTACCTAAGATGGTTTTGCCTAGCCCACAGTTATTACCTATGTTGGTTACGTCCATCCCATTGGTTCTGTTCAGCTCATCCTTCATGTTTTCATTAAGGTCTCTCAACTAGATGAGTTTTAACTTGATGGAGGGTATTAAAAATAAATTAAGATATTATTATATCTTAAAAATATCTTAAATTTATCTTAAATTGATTTAGTTCTTATTTAGTCTGATTTACTCTTTATTTAGTTTGATTATGTTCATTATAAATTTATTATGCGTTTATAAATTAACGTTGACTATTGCAACTTTCAGTAATTCATTGTTATTATTAACGTTATTTTGTCTCTTGCTATTTTACTTTGCTTATTATATTTGATTCATCATAAAAAGTCAGATAGAAAATGATGTTTGATCTATTTGAATAAGCTCGTTCAGGTTTCAACAATCTGATACCCCCCAAATGAGTATTGAAGAGGGAATGAAAAAGTTGGTGCTTGGAAACAGACATGTACCATGAAGAAATTATGATAGTTAGTCTAACAATAAATCCCTCTAATCACCAAAATTCCAAAACATTTGGTTTGAATCTGTCAATTATTTGATCTCTATGATTTGGTGAAGAGTTTGAGGGGTTCAAGATAATTATCTCACTCCTTATCAGTTTTTAATTTTAGTTTATAAGATTGTCAATTAGGCTTGTTAACCATTAAGAGATTCTCATTTTGTCAGTATGACGTTATTACGTTTTGGTATTTTCTTATGTGCATGTTTTGGCCCTTGTGAATATTTTGAACTTGTTAATTTAGTTGAATTTTTAAAATAAAAATAATAGCTGACCTTTAGGGGGTTATTCATTTTTGTATGAATGTCATTGTGAGTTATTGCATGATTAGGGGCCAAAAAATTAATTGATATTTATATAACTTTAGACTCTAAAATCGATATAAAAGAAATCGACTTCAAAGTTTAAAAAAGAAACGAAAAGAAATTGCAGCCTTGCAGGCGCGGTTAGTGATGCTCTGAAATTGGTTCACACATGATTTTTTTATTTTTGTTTAAAAACAACTCATACGGATGAAATTTTTAAACTAAGGCCAAATCTTGCAAAATTATATGCGGGGATTTGACAAGAAAAAATCCCCCTTCCTATACTTTTGAGTTAAACTATTATGATTAAAATAAAAAAATATTATTTATATTTATCCTTAAATTAAATCATATGAAAATGTCTCGTAGACGAAATGTGGGTCACCGTACCGTACAAATTAACACAAATAACAAACTCTAAAATAACAGTCGAAATAACGGAGTTAGGCTTAAAAAAATATTAATTTAATTGAATAATAATAATAATATAAAAATGGGTGGCGATGCGAGGGGGAAAAAAAGAATCTTCTTTTGAAGCAGCTAAGGTGATGAGCGTCCAACTGTCAGGCAGCTAACAATAACATAACAGCATAACAAGCTTCATAGCATTCAGCTCTATTAACGGCCGTTATGTAACGGTGCTTTCCGTCAAACCACGTGACTCAAATCCCAACGCATTCCGTTTGCATGTGCCCAAAACCATGAGCATAATCCATCCATCACCCATCCCATCCCATCCCATCCCATCCCATCCCATCATGATGTCACGGGGATCATCCGTTCATGTCATGCTACTAATACATGCATTTACCATGCATCCCGTCGTATCGTTATCTTTTATGACTTGAGAATGCCGCAGAATGTCTCTGCCTTGTGTTTCATACTTTTATCATGTCTCTGTGCCCCTCCCCCGTTTAGGGTTTCCCTCGATCCTTTTTATTGTATTCTCAAACACGTCGTCGTTTCAATCAACCAATAAAGTATTTACATAATTCCATGTTTACCCTTGAGCAAATATTTTAAGTTTCTTCAATTTTCCCCCTTTTTAACAATACTTTAGAAACATTATTGTTGAGATACAATTTTGAAAACTTTTATTTAGGCACTGCAATAGTTAGTAAGACTCACCTTAAAATTATATTTGCGGTAATCTTTCAATACTTTTAGCTATATTTATTATAATTGAGTGAGTATAGTTTAATCTCAAAAACTACGTAATTTTTTTTTACTCAAACTAATGTCAGTTATTTAGGTCATATTCTTAGGTAATAAGACTTGGCCACCACATATTCGTCATGTAAGAGTACTAAATATTCGATGCATAAAATTTGCAGGATTCATATGCATGTGAATCAAAATAAAATCAAAATAAAGTATAGTATTATAATACAAAATAAATTAGGATACAATATTATTATTAAGGTAATCTAACTCAACTTGTAAATGAAGATTATACAAAAATATATGTTTGAGAAATAAATTGTTGAGAGTGGGATTTCAATCCACGCCCTTTTGGACCCTGAACCTTAATCTAGCGCCTTGGAGCTACTCGGCCATCTCAACTTTGATACTGCAATTCACGTGATTACCAATCTGAGCTTATTTGTTTTATAGTTAATTTATTCATCAATGTATTGAAGGCAGAGTTCACAAATAAAAAAGGAGTAGGAATGAAGGGGGGGGGGGATGTCGATTATTAGTAATAGTTGTTTTTCAAAGATAACGAGGACATGTGTCCCCACATTTATTATAAATGGGTTTGTTTTGGGGCAATGATATGAGACCAATTTGAATAGTATTATGTGATTGCGTGACTAGTAGTCTTTGCATTATAAGCATAGGGATTAATAACTTGCTCCAACTTCTTCAATTATTGGAAATTGACATCATTTGCCTTTTGTTTTGATAAAAGAATTTCCTATATATTTTGTTAAAACTTTTTAAAGACAGATTTATATTTTTAGTCATTTAATCCATTTTACTAAATACCATTATATTTATATGGTAAAGATTAAAAGTTATACAAATGTCACATAATAACTTAAAAAGTCACATAATTTTATATTATAACTTTGATTATTCATATATGATTATAAGGTCAACATTTCTCACTCTCACATTAAATACATTCTCTCATGATATATATATATATATATATATATATATATAATGATAAAAAAATTAAACTAAATTGTTCAAGTACTTCAAATTTTGTTTCACTTATGTAAAATATGTCTCAAAAATTGAATTATGTGAATGAAAAAAAGTATAGAAAGAGTTTTATTCTATAAGAGGTCAGCTGGGCTCAAACTAAAATAAGTAAATAAATTTTAGATATGGATGATTTATTTAGACAAAAAAGTTTTTAAAAAATAAATAAATAGGGAGAACCGACATAAGTATGAAGTTGTATTTTTCTTGAAGCAACATAAAATTAGTTGAAACCAATAGATTTACGAAAAATTCTTTTATACTCTATAAAGGAAATAATTTCATGTTCAACATAGTGTGTGAATCATTAAATTTTCTTTCTCTTAATTGTTTTTTATTTTTTTAAGATAGATCAATAATTCACGTGTTATGTGAAACATGAAATCATTTCATCCATAAAGCATAAAAGAATGACTTTAGATACACACATTTTGCGTTAGACTCACAATTTACTATTTTGCATCTTTAGTTGTTTACTTTTTTATTCAATGAATATATTATAAAAATACTATTTATACACCTAAAAAATTAACACTCTGTGTACACCAGACAAAGAAATAATACATTATAAAATAGAAAAATAGTCATTACAAAATAGATAAACAAACATTGCTGGCGATCATTTATACGTACACAAGTATGTGTGTGTTTAATATTACTTGATTATGTGTGTTGATAATATTTGTTTCTCTGTTGTGTGTGCACGAGGACACATATGTTTAATATTGATCATTTATGTGTTTAATAATATTTTTTCTCTACGTGATACACACAATGTGCCAATTTTTAAGGTGTACAAATAACGTAACAATATATTATATAGCCAAATGTCATATGACTTCACCAACAAAGGTGTTAGCGATAATATCAACATAATTTGTTTTTGGACTGTCATAGAGAGAGTGTGCCTTAGCTCTGCCAAGCGGTTTTCTTGCGCTGCCTTTGTGTGGTTTCCTTTGCCCCGCTTGTGTGTGGTTTTCTTGCATTGCCTCTGTTATGAATCCTAGTGTTGTGTTTGAAGTGTAAATGTAAAGTCACACTTTGATGAATAATGGACTAAGTGAATAATATATATTTAGGAGGATCCATAAATTCAATGATTTATGGTTTTTGGTCAAGATGTGAAATCTAACTTGTTGATGTGTTTCTCATTTAACTCTTTGGTTTAATCTCTTCGGTTTTAGGCTTAACCTCGCCACTTTAAGTCCAAAAAGTGATATCAAAGTTGATGTTTGAATCTGACCTAAAATTTGCTCACAAAGTTTGCACCTGGGATGCAGCGGTCCAGTTGGTGTGTGTTTGCTCAAGGTGTGATACCAGTCGTGAGAGTCGTTTGTCGTGAGTACGCAAAGCTTCCGCTTAGGGGTGAGCATACTAATGTTGGTCCTCACACTTGAAGAGGAGATTGTTGTGTTTCAAGTATGAAGGTAAAGTCTTATTGATGAATGATATACTAGGTGAAGATTATATATTTGGAAGGATTCATAAACTCATTGTTTTAAGGTTTTTGGTCAAGATGTGACGCTTAACCTGTTGATGTGTTTCTCACTTATAGCTCGTTGGTTTAATCTCTTCAATTTTGGGCTCCCCATGGCTGCTTTAAGCCCGACATCTAGTTCATCTCAGTCCCTTCTCTCCAGCAGCGGATTGCACCATGCCTGCACCTCCTTTATCATTACCCTTTGGTGCTTACTTGAGAAATCTGTCATTCACGACGACCCATCCCACCCATCCCACTATAAGGATGAGAGACTCGCTGCAAACCTTCAGTTACCGATCATTGGGGCCTTGCTCAACGCTTAATTGGAAAATCCCCATCTCCCATCTTCTTGGTATATGACTGGGTTTGGATAGGGGTTAAGTTCCTGACAATTTCTACGAAAAAGACTTTGTCAAAAGAAGCATATTCAGTTCAATGATATTCAAGTATCGAAGGAGATTAGTCATTGTCGATGGTGGATACCTATTAAAAAAAATTACTTAAAGATAAATTGCAGGGTTCTCGTTATATTCAAAATATACATCTTACAGATTTCCATCGAAGTCGCTTCTACACCTAAACTTTAGGTGAGAACAAAAATAAAGGTTACTACTAATTCCCCTAAAATTAGTGGAAGTTACTATGGCGTTAATAAGTCCATTGAGCAGTCATGCAATCCTGTTATCCTCCTCTCCATGGTATTTTATTAATTAATAATTTCAAAGAAAAACTACGTAAACCAATAAATAAATAAATAAATAATCTAAAAAGGGTTAAGGCAGATCAATTTGTACTTGTTCATTGGACCCGATGCAGGCAAGCTGTTATAGGTTTGGTCCGGTAATACAACACAAAATAAGTCAAAAAGCCAATTAATTATACGAGTGTCATAAAATGGTAAATTCTTACACATGAAGCTAAATAAGTGAGTGTGATTGATTTTCAGAGACGGTTATGTGGGAGTGGATATGGAAATGTCAAAGAACAAAAATGAAGATCATGGTGGAGCCTGTCAACATATTATCAACCATTAAGTCAGGTCATCACAAGTGTACTGATAAAATAGTGTTTATATTATTTAATCATGTTTAAAAATTAAAGTTGTTAAAGTTTTAATAAAGAATGTAAATTAATCCGCTATCTGATCCAGTGAATCAATTTCTAACAAATCAAATTAACTTAAATTTTTTATTTTTTACAAAGCCGTGTTACATGCACCAAAAGAAATTTAGCTTAAGACTGCACTTAATAATAAAAATAAAAATTTGATTTAAGGTTGTGTTTAAGTGGGGTGTTTTCAAATTTTAAGAAAATTAAAATGAAAAGAGAATTTGAATGATTTAGGCAAATTCCCTTCATTTTAAAATTTTGTAGTTTGGATAAGATAATTATATTACATCATTTATAAAATATTTTGTTTTGGATAATAAAATTGTATTACCTATTTTAGGAAGGGTTGGCTAGTGACCGGAGACTAGAGAGCGACCGACAGGGTTTGACCAAAGACCAATAGAGTTTTGGCTGACGATCGGCAGGGTCCGACGATCGGCAGGGTCCGACCAATGACGGGAGGTAGCCGGTGGGGTTGATTGACAACAAGGGGATTGACCAGGGACTGAGGGGAGCCTGTTACCACAGGTGGCCGACTAACAATCGACAGGGTTTAGTTGGGGACTTGTTGACGACTGACAGGGTTTGGCTAGTGACTGACAAGATTCGGCCAGTGAATGATGAGGTCCGACCGATGACTGATGGGGTCTAGTTGGCGACCCTAGGTGGCCGGTCAGTGACGAGGGGGTCAGCCGACAATCGGGGGGTCAATAGAAAGATTGGGGGTGACAATTAGCGGTGGTTGGACAATGATCGATGGTGGCTGGCTTACCATTAACGGTGGCCGACCGATGATCAGCTATAACCGACTAGCGATGAACAATGAATAGTAAATGATTAATGGTGGTAGAGTTTGAGGATGAGAGAGTCAAGACAATGAGTAGATATGAAGTGAATTTTATAATATTTTGTGAAAAAAAAGAAATTAAAATTCACTCACTTTAAGGAAATGAAATACCTTGAAAGAATTACTTGAAACTTTGAAATTCCTCCCGCTTGGTAAGCAAACAAGGCATTTTGTACTAAATTAATTGAAATCCTTTTAAAAATTTCATTGCCCTCTAAAAATACTCCATCCAAATACAACCTAAGGTTACGTTCAGCTACTAACTATTCTTAAAAAAATGTCCCCTTAGATGTAAGAGACAACATTTTTATTGACCAAACATTATATTTCATAATATGTACCTATGATCACCCTCAATTATGTCACCCTATAAAAATGATGCATTAGCATTAAAAATGTAGCATTTGTTAAAAAAAATACTTGTTAAAAATGTAATATATTTAGTTGTATATTATAAAGTTAAGACTACACTTTATTGAAGGGTTATTTAGTTGGGAATGGACCTTAGGCTACGTAGTGTAGTCTTTAGTCAAAAAAAATGTTTCCTTTTATAACAAAGACACTTTTAAGGGTAATTAATAAAAAAATGTGATCTTAAGTCAAATTTATCGTAATGATATCTTGGGCCGTGCCAAAAAAAAGAGTTGAAATCCAGTCGAAATAAACTTAGAAATAGAACTTATACCGAGTTTGGCTTTACTCATAATTTTGTTTAAAGGAATTCTTACTTCTACTATCGAGAAAATGATTTTATCCTCTATATTTATTATCTATCTTTTATTTTTGTAGTCCCAATACTTTACACTATTTCCAAAACTATTTTAATAACAAATAATAAATGTGGAGGATAAAATCATTTCCTCCCATAAAATCATTTCCTCCACCGTGTGTAGAGGCAAGAATTTACAATTTCCTCTGCAGTGTAGAGGCAAGAATTTCTCTTTGGTTCATGGGGTTACTGCGTACATGTATGCAGTAGATGATGTATCAGTTTCACAAGTTACTAAGTCTTAAGAGAGCACTATTGTTTGATATAAAATTTAGTGGTAACCAAGTAAATGTACTAGTATTTCAAATGTTTTTATTTTATTTGCGTTCTATTGATGTATTAATTTAAATTTTTGTGTTAAAGTTTTGTCCTTAAGAGTTTAATACAATATTTTTTAAATCTTGTAATTTATAGATAATGAGAGCAATGATTAAACACTGCATAAAATAAAGCACACTATTTGTTAAACTTGGTATAAAGTGGTATTGCCAAAACTTATATTTGAAAATAACATTGACAAAAATGTTCTATAAATTGTAGTATGCAACACTTATCACACTTATGAACATTATAAAAAAAGTAAATTACACTTTATTCCCATGTTTTTTTTCTTCACGATATCGGTACACTCCTTTCTCCTGGAAGATGAAAATATGCAACTCCTTTCTCGTGGAAAATATGCAACACTTTAATCTATTTTTATGTGTTTTTCTTTTTCCTGTTAAATCTTCGTTATTTTGTGTTTAATGTATATATTTTGACCAAAGTACTTTTTATTAACAATTATATATGTTAAAATATTTTTTACCAAGTAGACTGATAATAATCACATAATGATAATGATATTGAAAACATGTTATATTAATTATGGTATGAGAACGAGCAAAAGTAAGAGAAAATTAAATTCAACTTCAGTTTCCTATCTTATCAAACTTGATACCGTAGGAAACGCTCTGGCAAGGTTTGAAACCTATATGCAAACCTTCTCGCCTTGTGCGCCTCCGTTCCGTCATTGTTGTATGATCCCGTTTTTTGTGCGCCTTATGTGGTTTAACTTCGCTTTATGTGCCTTATTTTTGTTGTTAGTTGTGTGTTTTTTCTTCCTCTGCCTTTTCTATGCGTCCAGAGCCACCTATTGCTACTGCGGCCAAAAGTTGTCATCCAATAACTTTCTCTTTGTAAATTATAGGGTTGTTCATCATGGTGATTATTTCTGTTGGGCTTCTCATCATAAATGCACTCTCTTAATAGTGGCTGCTACCCTTGAGTGCTATTGTTGATCGGCATTTGTACTTGTGACCTTTTATCCTATTTTAATCTCTCTGCGAATAATATGGGATTCATGTGTAATGGAATTATTATAATTTGTCTTAATAAGGTTGTCCTAGACAAATTAATATCTAAAATTGATAAATTATAATTTTAGAATTTTGATTGAAAATCTTGAATCTGACTACTCGTAGAAAGTGGTGACTGAGTTTTCTAAGAGAATATTAATGATTTTTTTAAATCAATTTTTTGTTATGCCTGGTTTGCACCCTATATGTGGCCTATAGCAAACAAAGTTTAGTGAATATTATGAAAAAAAAACCCTCTCAAGAACTTTAGATTTTAGTCATTGTTTTTGTTAATAATATTTAGGAGATTTAGTCGATAATTTTTTATTTTTCTTAATTTTGATGGCTCTTATTGTTCTTTCTCTCTCGCATTAGCAATTAGCATAGTTATTAAACCCGACTCTAGCTCAACTCAGTTACCTCATTGGGTCAGTAGGTTACTTGTTGAACCAAATATAATCAAATAAATATAATGAAATGACGCAAATAATTAATAATTTAAATATTTTATACATAAAATATATATAATCATTGAAATATTATAACATAACAAACACCTATGATATGGTGACAAGTATTTATAACTCTTTTTTAAATGTCATTTGTGATAAAATTGAAAATTATGAATTTATTTTTAGTAACACTTATTATAAATAATATATATTTTAATTAGATTATCTTAACACAATAAAATATGTAGCCTAGTGGTAAATGAGTGACTACTCTTCGTCAAACTGCTAAGTTCAGTTGCTTGTCCAATCCTAAAGATGAACCGGCCTGGTATCATGAATGGGTCATTGGATTCTGAGTCGACTTGGTTGGGCCGGGCCAAATTTAATAATTATGATAGTTTGTTGTCTATGACATAGCTGTGAATCCTCCACTTTCTTTTTTATGCAATGATCGTTACAATCCATCTATATTTAATTCATTGAATTAATGAATATGACTATCTATCTTTTAAAAAAAAACATGTTATATTAATTAATTTTTTCATACAAACGGAAACAAAATACCATAATTCTCCCATTTTATTTATTTTTTCTTTTTCTTTTTCTCTCGTTTTCCTCGACGGCAAAGGGACGCTGGCAATGGGCAACATGCACCGCAAGCAATGAAGTGTAAAACTATGTAAATAAAAGAATTAAACGGGGACATTTGCGTAACTTCGCTGTGAATCAATTTTTATACCATAAGTATAGACAACAGAAGGGGAAAAAAGGGAAACTATTAAGTGTTATATACGAAAAATGAAATTATTAAATATTCTTATACCAAGAACAATTCTAATATCATTTAATGTGTAAGACTGACAATATTTAAACAGAAAAGAATCAAAAGAAAAAAAAATTAACAACACCAATAATGTAGTATTAAAATATATTATTAATATTATATTATTATTCAAACATACATACTATTTTGTTTTGAATTTTTAATAATTATTTTGGAATTATATCTATATAATAGTATATATTGAAATATGATTTTTAATATATTTAATGTTATTGTAATATTTTTTTAATAAAGATATTTTATTATCATATCACTTACCTTACAATTTTCAAAATATAAGTAGACGTGATTAATTATTAGAGGGCAATTTTTGTTGGCGTGTATGTTGACCAATTCAAGTCATATTTTGTGAATGAACTCACCCTATCAACAAACTCGATAATGAGTTGGGTGAGTCGAGTTATATGATTTTGAATGGGATGATCTGCCTTGAGTCAATTTGTTTGGTTGTCAAGTAAGTTGAACGGATCAATGAGTGATTGAAAATTTTTTTATAGAATTTTTGGGACATTTTTTAGGGACTTTGAATGATCTTTTCGGTTGATTCAGGTAAAGTTTTTATTTTTTGGGTGAGGAATGAATTGAATATTAAAAGAAAATCTTCTTTAGGTAGACGAGTCGATTCAATTTTAGAATTTAGTAACCCGTAACTCAATTAACGAAACATCGAGTCGAACAAATTTCCACGTAAGACCAATCGACTCCCAATCAAGTTGACCAAATTGACTTCGAGTTAAGCGAGTTTGACGAGTTGAGCAGGATGGTTCACTTGATGTACACCCCCTAATTGCATCGATTCAAACCCAAAACTGGCATGTATAATTAATAGTTGTCCTTTGAGTCAAAATATTATTTTGTTTTATAACAATAAAAAATAATTTTTTTATGAGTTTAATTTTGATGGGTTAATAATATAAATTTTTTTACACTGTCAACCAATCAATTCATTTTGGTTAAATGATCTTTTAAGGAATATGTGTGATAGTTAATCATATTTACTAATTTATTAGTGCATTATTAGATGGTAATGTAAAAATATTTTACGCTACTAGTGAATTTCAATTAAATTCTTATTTTATTTATTTATTTATTTAAAAAGTATAGTAATCTAGTGATAATGGTACAAAATGCATCCATGGACCATGGCACATCATCATTGAGATGTGGATGATGATGGTGGAAGAGATGTGGCATGTGCATAAGATGGGGCGTATGATGGAAGAACAAGATTTGACTTCATTTTTTTGAGAGAGAGAATAGAAGCAGAAAGAAAGAATGAAGAAGAAAAATTCAATCCGATCGAATACAATCTTGACGTCCGCAGTGACTCCCTCTCTCTCGCCTCTCTCTCTCTTCACTTTCTCTCTCTAAAGACTCCACACAGCAAAAACAAAACCAAGCAGCAGCAAGCAACAACAACAACAGGGTTTTTAGTGAAGGAATACCATGATGCTGCTGCTGCTGCTGCTGCTCAAACACTGATAGAACAAGAAAACCCTAGTTATATATTGCACCCCAAATTCAACACCCCTAGTGGAAAGTTCCAAACTTTTTCCGTTCGTCGATCAGTTCCCAGTGGCTGTTGTTCCGTCCTTGTTTTTTTCTTCGGCTTTCAACTGTTCAATTTCTCAAAAAAATTTCAAACTCTCGGTGAGTTATGACGCACTTTCAAGTTTGACCCTTTTCGCCTCTGTTTTTTTTTCCTTTGGTCTCTGTTTCTTTCAATTGTCATACCCATTCCCCTCATTTATAGCTCTGGATCGTTGATTCGCCTCAGCTTTGGCTCGATCGACGCGTTTCAGCTGCTATTTCTGGTTCCCTACTGTGTGTTAGCTTCGATATAGTTCCTGACTCATGGGTTCCAATTTTTTTTTTTCATTATTATTTTTATTTTTCAATTGAGCTTAGACTTGTTAAGAAAATGATTTTTTTTTTGAAGTGATAGCTTGGATTGTTAGTTTGGGGGTTTTTTGTTGTTTATTTTTATTTTGTTGTGAGATGCTTGCCATAATTTGGTTGGTGCTGATTTTTTTAAAGTTTTTCCCAACGCTTTGGTAATTAGTGTAATGCTATTGTTAATTGAAATGTTGGTGCTTTTTGTTTTTGTTTTTTTTTTGTTAAACTGGTTTATTGGATGTTATTGTGAAAACTGGTTGATGGGTTGGATCTGAGAAGTCATGTGTTGTACAGAGATTCATGCGAAAGGCGTGTGGAGGTTGCTCTTTTAAGGGAGGTAGCGCAATTGTAATGTTCAGAATCAAAGATTGTTTCTTGGTTTTGGTTTTCTTTGGTCTATGGCTTGTGTTTGGTAAAACTCAACACCGCATGCTTCTGTTGGATCACAGTGAAGACTCTTCTAAAGCCTTTGGCCTTGGACTTTGGGCTGAAACACTATCTGCGTTGACTGTTATGCCCGGTTTCTCGCAAGCTGTTGTGTAATTAATAGTTTGTTGAACTCATGTTTATATATAACTTAGTTGTTCTGCTTAGGTGATTGCTTGAAGACCGTCGCAGCGAAAGATGGTACCTCCAGGGCCACCCACTCCCATGGGTGGTGGTCAGTCTGTGACGCCCTCGCTTTTGAGATCAAATTCGGGAATGTTAGGAGCTCAAGGGGGCCCCATGCCTTCGCAGAACTCTTTCCCTTCACTTGTGTCGCCGCGTAATCAGTTCAACAACATGAACATGCTTGGAAATATGTCTAATGTAACTTCCATCCTGAATCAATCTTTCCCAAATGGAGTTCCGAATCCTGGGCTTTCTGGTCCAGGAAATAGCCAGCGTGGAGTTGTTGATACTGGAGCTGAAACGGATCCTCTCTCTGGTGTTGGCAATGGAATGAGCTTTAGTAATTCTGCATCATCGTTTGTACAATCAAATATGGTGAATGCTGGTTCTTCTGGTCAGGGTCAGGGTCAACAATTTTCAAATCCTTCTGGTAACCAGCTGTTGCCAGATCAGCAGCATTCCCAACAGATGGAGCCTCAAAATTTCCAACATAGTCAGCAGCCAATGCAACAGTTCTCTGCTCCTCTGAATACTCAGCAGCAGCAGCATTTTCAATCGATCCGAGGAGGGATGGGTGGTATGGGACAAGTAAAGTTGGAGCCTCACGTAAGCAATGACCAACTTGGTCAGCAGCAGCAGCAGCAGTTGCAATCATTGAGGAATCTTGCTCCGGTGAAATTGGAACCACAGCAAATTCAAACAACGAGAAGTCTGGCACAAGTAAAAATGGAGCCCCAGCATCCTGATCAACCATTATTTTTGCATCACCAACAGCAGCAACAGCAGCAGCAGCAGCAGCAACAACAACAACTACAACAGCAGCAGCAGCTCCTCCACATGTCAAGGCAATCCTCTCAGGCTACTGCTGCTCAGATTAATCTTTTGCACCACCAGAGGCTTTTTCAATTACAACAACAACACCAGCAGCAACAACTCTTGAAAGCAATGCCTCAACAACGGCCTCAACTACCACAGCAATTTCAACAGCAGAACATGTCCATTAGGTCTCCTGCTAAACCAGTATATGAGCCTGGGATGTGTGCTAGGCGGCTGACACATTACATGTATCAGCAACAGCATAGACCTGAAGTAAGAATTAATCTATTTGAGGTCTTTATTCTATATATGTATATTATATGTCCTTTTTTGGGGATAAAACAAGATATTTCTTAAGATGAGAAGTAGTCACATAGGATAAGGATTACAGAATCCTCTTAAACAAAATAAATAAAACCAAAATCCATGAAAAAAACAGAAAACTCATGTAATGGAGCTTCTCAATGCCTCAACATATATGACGTATATGTCTCATTATGGGTTTTTGCTCTTTGATTTTATGTAGGATAACAATATCGAGTTCTGGAGGAAGTTTGTTGCTGAGTATTTTGCTCCTAATGCCAAGAAGAAGTGGTGTCTTTCTATGTACGGAAGTGGCAGACAAACAACGGGAGTTTTCCCTCAGGTCTGTTGCTAGAGAAAACCTTATAAGCTCGTTTTTGATTGGTGTGTTTCATTATACTATGATCAAATATTGGCATCTTGATTTTGTTGTTGTGTTTGTCATATCGTTATGTCTCAGCACTCAAGTAATTATTGCCTTAAATGTTTAGGTCAAGGAGCCATCTATAGTAGTTTCATGAATTTCCAAGTATTATTTTAAGCTAATAGACGGATACCTATTTTCAGGATGTATGGCATTGCGAAATATGTAATCGCAAACCTGGTCGCGGGTTCGGTACGATTCATTTTCAACATTTCCATGTTCAGTTTATTTTTGGTTCTTCACCATATGAATGTTGACATCTTGAATTTTTGTCTAGTATATGATTATCCTCTTTCTGAATGGGTAATTTGTTTTTATGTGGTTTCAGAAGCAACTGTCGAGGTTCTTCCTAGGCTTTTCAAAATAAAGTATGAAAGTGGCACTTTGGAAGAGCTACTTTATGTTGACATGCCCCGTGAATATCACAATTCCTCCGGCCAGATTGTTCTAGATTATGCAAAAGCAATACAGGAAAGTGTTTTTGAGCAACTTCGTGTTGTTCGTGATGGTCAACTTCGAATAGTTTTCTCTCCAGACCTGAAGGTTATGTATAGAATAATATCTTTCAGATTTCAAACTTAAGAATGCTTGTGTGATATTGTCATTGTTGACACTATCTTTATATGGAAAAAGTTTTAATTGACGTTCTCTTGTTTACTACTTCTTTTGCAGATATGCTCTTGGGAATTTTGTGCCCGGCGCCATGAAGAGCTCATTCCTAGAAGATTGTTAATACCCCAGGTTGCTAATTAAGTAATTGCGCTATGAGAGGCCTCTGTAATTATAATGAATAGATTCATTGTTCTTTTAAATGCACAAAGATACTAGGCTGATTGACTAATACTCCCATATATTTTAAATTTTATATCAGATGCTTACAATACTCTCTGTGACAATGGATGTCATATTTTTTGTTGATAGTTAGACTTGATAAGTGTTTTTACGTGGCTGTAGCAAGTTTTGAGATTTCTATTTGATATACATTGTGGTTGTCTATTTTTATGTTTGCTTTGTTATTATATATAGGTTAGTCAGCTTGGAGCGGTTGCTCAAAAATACCAGGCTTTTACGCAAAATGCAACGCCAAATATATCTGCTCCAGATTTACAAAATAATTGCAACATGTAAGTGCATTTTTCCCATTTATTCTTTTGTCTTGATTACTTAGCCTGTGAGCCTTTTCTTTATTAATTATGTAATTGTGTTGATGTATTTTATGGCCAAACCTGTGAAATTATTGCTGATGCTAGCCTCCTTTGGAACTTGAATATTGCGTATGTTTGCTATCTTGTAACTTGTTCCAAGAGCATTGAATGGGCCCTGGCTTATATCCATTTGTGTATGGATCCATGTGAATATTTTACCATGCTTATCTCGTCAAGTAAAATGTAGTGTACAATTTGTTTTATTTTATTTTTTGCCTCACTTTTTGGTGGTTGATCCTCTTGTAAAATTTTTTGTTAAACAAGCGTTGTTTAGTGGTATGTTCATTAGGTTTATAATTTATATATATATATATATATATATATTTATTATATATTTTTTATTTATATTTATAATGTTTATAATTAAAATTAAAGAAAAGGTATCAGTTTATGTGATACTTGTTTGAATGCTGTAGTTTTTCCTGATTACTTTGGAAGTGTGCGTTCAGGTCTACTGTTGGGAATAGTGATATCTTTGCATCTAAGCCTGATGACATTCAGCAGTGTGTTGCATGCTTCATACAGACATTTCCTATTTCTACAGTTTAGCTTTTGCTAGTGGTTCCTCTTGATCTCTTTTTGGTCTAAATTAGATCTGTTTTTTATCACAATCTTCTGTTCTTCTTTTTCTAAATTTATGTTTCTTTTCTAGGTTTGTTGCGTCAGCCCGTCAGTTGGCTAAAGCCTTAGAAGTTCCATTAGTAAATGATTTAGGATATACTAAGAGATATGTGCGTTGCCTACAGGTATTGTCTATTCTTAAACCTTTGCTCACTTTTTTTAATATATTTAATCTACATATTTTTGGGAAAATATGTATATTTGTTTTTATAGTGTTTCAAATAGTACTTGGTTTTGCTTTCCTGAACTAATCTGTCTTCTGAACTTGTTTATGATTCAGATATCAGAAGTGGTAAATAGTATGAAAGATTTGATAGATTACAGCAGAGAAACAGGGACTGGACCCATGGGTAAGTTTATAGTCAGTTACTAGTTGAGTGCTCACTCGAAAGTGAAGATATAAACGGATCTATAAAATATTATTTTACTAATGAGATACCAGCTGTTTCACGTGTGTGTCTTATCAACTGTTCCAATGTTGATTTACCATTTGTAATTGAGCAATGAGCATAATATATAAGTTGAAAGTCTTGATGCACTTACTTTTACTTTACCTTTTATGTTATAGTTTGAGATTGTTTACGAAAACATTATCCTACTTGGTTGGTTGATATTTGGGACCTTGCACAAACCTATAAAAGCTATGCTTAGTAATGGAATAAATTCTAGAGATAATTGCTTTTAATTTACGAAAGGTGGGACTTGAAATCTGGTTAAGAATTGGTCTTGGAGGCTCAAGTTGGTGTAACTATGTGTTAAGGGACTGTCTTCAAGTTTTGGTGACAGTGAACGGATTTTCTGATGGAGGATTAATTGAAGACTTGAAGTTTCAGAGAAGATTGTATTTAGAAAGTTAAGAAAGAGGGAATTAAGTCTTGTTGAGCCTGTGAGCCAGACATACCTTTTCTATTTATGGTTTTACTGTTCAGAGAACGAAAAGGAAATAGCCTAGGGCTTTGATTACTTCACACATCCACCAAGGAAGAGCTGACTGCTCATTTATAAGATATTGGATTCTGGTCCGTTAGTCTTGTGCTTTGGAATCTGGCTTGCAGATGAATTTGGTAAGATGATAAAAGATTATGAGATATTGATGATCGCATGCAATTAGAGTTGATAGTCCCTCTACTAAAATTGTTGGAGATTGCCTATTAGGCTATTACAATCTGGAACAGTTGTTTGGGAGGAAAGAGCTGCACATAATCAGCTTTTTGTCAGCTCCTTCTGCACCTCTCCCTTTGTCAGTTGTTTTAATTTGTATGCAGATCCTGCTTCCGTTGCCTGGAGTTGATGTCTTTGATAACTAGTAAGACTAAGATATCCTCACCTCACCTATATTTGGAGGGTCTAGGATGCTCTGCTGACAACTTGTGTTAGTAAAATGTCACCTAATCTTTAAAGACGGTGAAGTTGGTAAACCGTGATGGGTGGGTTTGAGGTCTAGAGGATCAACTCTGAGTATAAAAAATGTTCTATGTTGTGCTTTTTGTGTCCCAAGTATGGTGGTGTTTTTGTTGTACGTGACATTGGTTAAGTGTGCTACTGATTTTGCAGTGATCAGACTCCTCTTCTATATAGTTTTGTAATGTCGTGTCACTTGGCCAGAGGAAATTCCTTGAGATAATTTGAGGTTGAAATGATATTTTTGGTTGATGTTAACAATTTTGTTTTCCTTAAATTAATAATTATTGCCAGCTGTTTGATTGTGCTGTCTGCTATATGATAATGAAATGTTTCTTTTTCTTGCCTTCTCTCAGAGAGTTTAGCCAAATTCCCTCGGAGAACAAGTGGATCTTCTGGACTTCAAAATCAAGCTCAACATAATGAAGATCAATTGCAGCAGCAACAGCAACAGCAGATGGCAGCCCATAACTCGAATGGTGATCAAAACTCAGTGCAAGCTGGTGGTGCCATGCAAATTGCTTCTAGCAATGGCATGGTCAGTGTAAATAACAACTCAGCATCTGCATCAACCACCACAAGCACTATTGTTGGACTTCTCCACCAGAACTCGATGAATTCTCGACAACAAAATTCGATGAACAATTCAAGCAGTCCATATGGAAGCAGTTCTGTTCAGATTCCATCCCCAGGTGCCTCCAGTACTGTTCCACCAGCCCAACCAAACTCATCCCCTTTTCATTCACCAACACCATCTTCGTCTAACAACCCCCCACAAACATCTCACCCAGCCTTAACGTCTTCCAATAACATGAATACGACAAACTCATCGGCTAATATTCCCTTGCAACATCAGCAATCATCTCTCTCTGGTGAAGCCGACCCTACTGATTCTCAGTGCCCGGTCCACAAAATAATACAGGAGATGATGATGTCCTCCCATATTAATGGCGCAGGTGGAATGGCAGTGGCTGGTTCTCTTGGGAACGACGTGAAGAATGTGAATGGTATTCTACCATCGAGTACCAATACAGGGCTCAACGGTGGCAATGGCCTGGTTGGCAACGTTTCACTGAACAGTAATTCTGGCGTTGGCATGGGTAGTTACGGCAGTGCAATGGGTCTTGGTCAATCTGCTATGCCTAATGGAATGAGAGCTGCCATGGGAAACAATTCTGTCATGAATGGAAGGGGTGGAATGGCGCCTATTGCTCGGGATCAAGCCATGAATCATCAGCAGGATCTGTCAAACCAACTACTTAGCGGACTAGGAGCAGTAAATGGTTTTAATAATCTTCAATTTGATTGGAAACCATCTCCATAAGAGCCTTAGTAGATGGTATGGATGTTGTGGTTTCTTCGGAGCTGCTTCTGCTTCACAAGCATGAGCAATGGTAGATTGCCTTCGGGCCCCCTAATGATGGCGGAACGCGATTGGGCAGTGATAGGGCGTAGGCCACTCTGCCAATATTATATGATTTTAATTTTATATATAAGAAATGAAAAATTTGTTGGCTGGTTGTGTGGCTGGTGGGGCTGGTTTTCCTTGTGAATTCAAGTGTAACCTTTTATTTTAAATTTTCTGTCGTAATGGCTTTCCCAGACTCATCCCTTGATACACGCCCACGCTTGAGGAAGTTGATGAATTTTGGGCTACAAAAAGCTACTAAGTTGTTGGGAGAAATAGAGTTAGATATACCATCCCAAGTGATATGATTAACTTGAAGTTCCTTTGCCCATGGAAGTAAATCATATCTATACATTGAATGAAGTATGTTTATCCAATGTAACCCTTGCAAAATGTGGAAGGAAAGCATGGATACAAAGTATAATTTTGAAGTGTTGAATCCATAAATTGAAGCATTGTCATTAATCTATAAACAAACATTAGCTTTTAGGGCAAGGAAAAAGAATGGAAGAAAATGAAAAGCAGAACATGTCTGTATTTTTCATTTCTCCAATTCCAACCCTTGCTCTTTGTGGCAGTAAAATGCAATGCCATACACAATTCTATCACCTTTTTTTAAAAAAAAATTACATTTGACATTCATGTGTCAACATATTTGTCCACTGTTGCTGACAAAGTTGACTTGGGAACTGCACCAATGACAGCTTCTTTCTTCTCTCCATTCTTGAAGAACAGAACCGTTGGTATGCTTCTGATTCCATACTGTGTGGCTATGTTTGGACACTCATCGGTGTTGAGCTTGTAGCATTTAATCTTGCCAGAATATTCTTTAGCCAACTCATCAATAATAGGGGCTATCATCCTGCATGGACCGCACCACGGTGCCCAAAAGTCCACCAGCACCGGGATTTCACTTGCAATGACAAGGTTGTTCCAGCTTGAGTCTGTGACTGCTTGCACTGCCAAACATTGAGAGCACATGGTACATATGTTTCATCAGACAATATGCCCCAAATAGGACTAAGCCACATATAAGGAGTTTCCCTAAATGCTTTAATAGAATAAAATCAGAATTCAATACAAGGTATGCAAACTTGTACACTAATTCCCAGAGGATGTTGGAAAATTAATCTGGCACCTCATTCAAGCGCCGCAAAAATTGTCAACATGAAACTAAGCACAATGGCATTCTTCAATGAATTTGAAGTTTTGACAGGTTTGGTTTTCCATTGGAAACGCCAAAATCATGGATTGGACTTGTATTTGAGCTGGTATGAACCGTTGTGAACCGGTTGATTGTCAGTTCAACCAGAAATGAGCTCAAAAATTCATCATCAGTGTAAACGGGATTCAAAGGCAGGACCATAAAAATCGTATAATTACGGTCCAAACTATGATATTAGATCTTACAAATAGAAAACTAACAACATGCTACAAGTGAAGTGTTCCTGTCAAAGAAGTGGCGTGGGATTTAGTAATTTAATTTTACCTTCATCAACCTTCTCACGAGCATTGCAAACAAAACGGGATTTCTTGTAGGTACCAGCGGTTAAGTAAAGAGAATGGTTGGATGCCGTTGACTTTAGCATTGATCTGTTGAATCCTCTGCTGCTAGTTGGGATAACAAGCTTCTTCCTTGAAGAGAATGGAGAAAGGCATTGAGGTCTTGTTGTGCCTACAACCGTGGTGCTTCCCCTTAAACAGTTCTCCAAGGCCATCATGGTATGCTGCTATAGTCACAGTTCCAGGCTTTCTGGAATTTGTGGATATAATAATGCTTCTATGTCGTGTGTTGGTTTTTCAATCTATTTTATTTGATTCTGAAGTATATCCGTTAGTGGATATTAGTACATGATTGTGAGGCTCTTAGAAGGCTCAAATTCATGTGGTTGTCGTTTATGTTTTTTGGAGGCCTCAACTTTTGTTTCACCCTAAAATCACCCAACACTCTCTAAACAGTATTTTTTTTTTTAATTAAAAAGAGATATATATGGTATGACCCAAATTTGCTGCAACATTTCCAAGGAATTCGTGCCAGTTCTATTCGGATCAATACAACTACTTATCACACGTTTTTTTTTCCCCCCTAAAGGAATGAAATTATTTACATTTCTCGCATCTAATGTAATATAACTTATATTTTCTTTTATCATCAAAATTATAGAATTTAATACTGTAGAAATGCCAATTACTCACTCCGAAATCATGAACATATTTTTTAAACAATTATTTGAGTCAAATTTAATAAAATTAATTTTCTAGGTTAGATCTCAATTTTACCCCCCTTAGAACAATATTATTGTCAATGGACATCATTGCGCGCTGCACAGAAATTAATCATGATTTTCTATGTACCGAAGGAAGAAAAAAATCATGAATTTCTGAACAAAGATGCTTTCACGAGGAAAAGCTTCTTTAGTTTAGTTATAATATGCCATTCTCCAACGTGCTAAGTGAGGATCGGAATCAAAAAATGTGGGATCCCCTCCCATTTTCATATTACCGAAAATGACCAATTAAAATCCGTTATGCCACTTGCATGTAGCATATCCTTTGTTCATTGTTCAAGACTTCATTCCATCCATGTATGTATGTGACATGTCTCATGCCACATGTCTGCCAAGAACTTTAGAATGTACTAATTTTTTTTTTTTCATTTTTTAAAAAACTAAGGATGCATTTATTTTTTATTTTTGTTTTTGTATTTTCTTATTTTCATTGAAGGAGAGAAAGGATATTAATAAAATGAGAAGAAAATACTTTTTTGGTAATATAATGAAAAGTTCATTAATTAGAGCAGTAAGAAGTTTCAACTTCTTAACCAATAGTTTTGAGTTTATTTTGTGTTAATTGGTCCATGATATTAGGGTTGTCACATAATTATTGTCTTTATGGTAAATTGTCTAATTTTATCTTTATAATTTAACTTTTAATTTTAAGTTTCTTAATCCTCATGCATTTTATTCTCTTAATTCACCCGTAAACACCTAACCGCCATTAGATTTTTCAAATGGCATCCTTTATGATGTCTTTAGTTGTCTGTTTCCTTATACAGTGTTGTTTCTTTTTTTTTTTTACTGTTTTGTATATTAACGGGAGTATCCTCTAATCTTTATGCTTTTGCATGCAAACACAAAAAGAAATTTTTTGTGTAATCCTAAAAGATAAAACGATATCGCTCAAAACTATATATAGAATGAATGATATTTCAACCCTTTTCCAATAACACTCAATATTTAGAGCTAAAATATCACTCTATATGTAGTCTAAAAATATATTTAATATAATGTTTTGTGATCTCATAAAAAATTCTCCCGTATAAACTATGTTTCAGAATTTTAATTTAGGTTCTTCGGACCATAATGCGTGACATAAAACTTCAGCTAATTAAGTTCTATATGGGGTTTGTGTCATGAAACAGGACATTCAAGGAGTTGTTATTTGGGTGCTTGCTGCTGATGAGATAAAAGAAGAAATGGATATTTATGCTAAAACAGGAATCATGGCATAGAAAAGCCTAAGCATATATAGTTAGCTTTTTTACGCTCCCTTATTCTCCTCCAATGCTAAGCACAAAATCAATGAGAAACAAAAATTCGTTATTAGCTTAAAAGAGTGCGTGCGCGTTAGTCTACATCTGGAGAAGCAAGCAAACACTACAATACCAGAAAGAGAGTCTCTATAACTAAACAAACAAAAAAAGCAAACAATACATTATCACTACCATAACATTGAGTTACATATGCTGGTCACCTCCATGCTGAAGCAACAATCAAGTTCTTGTCTTCCCACCCAAAATGAAGTGCCCCCTTTTCCTCCTTTACCTTATACTTGTCCATATACTGCAGCTTGTTGAGCTTCCTGATTTCATCAGTCACATTTGTGCTCATTTGGGATGAAGTAAAGCCAGCCATTGCCATCCTCGCCCTCCATTTCCCGGCGACTTCATACCGTTCTATCCTGTCCTCGCCCTCGCATGCAACAATGTTGACAATGTCTCTTGCCAAGCATTGCCTTTCGACGTTCATCCTGTCCTGACTATCCCTCGGAAGAGTGACATCAAGCGACTCGAACACGGCTGAATAGTAATTGTACGCTTCAGCGAATCTCGGTAAGAAAGGGGTTGTGTTAGTGTTCACATCCTGCTCAACAACTGTCACAAGCTTCGGATTCAGGCTCTTCACCATGCGAAGAAGTTGGTCTCGCTCGTTAACTGTTGAAACACTCTCATCAGGCATGTGATGAAGCAGGAACGCAAAGTTCACCACAAGCGCTTCGCCGGAATGACAATTGAGCATCGATGGGGTGACAAGGGAAGTCCTTGATGCCACTGCTTGGAACTCAAACGGCAGTCCAAGCGCTTCCGCCAGTTTTTCAAGCCTTTGTCCTATGATCTTTAGGCCTCCGACCGATCGCTGAACAGACTCAGGATCATCAACTCCGGTCAATCTAACATGGGGTGGCTTACCGGACCTTGATGCGAGCATCTGTATCAGATTTATGTACTGACTTCCTTGATTGATATCGAAATCTATGATATGCATCTTTGCCCCATCTTTAACTGCCTCTGTAATTGCATTGTTAGCAGCAATGAATCCAAATTTAAAACATGGACACACCTCAAACAGAATCTGCATAGCTGCTAGGCGATCAGAAGAAGGCGCTTCCTTGCACTTCAGTGCCTTGTAAATACATTTTCCGGATTCGGCCAAGCGAGCCGCGAGTCCCTCCACCATATAGGCTGCGATTCTTTGTGAAGGCTCTCCCTGAATCGAGACCTTCTGCCGCAGATCGTTTATCATAGATGAGGCCACTTCTTCGTTCCCTTCTGAAAGCGCAACGGCACATTCATAAAGCAGTTGCTTAGGGGTCTGAGAAATTGCTGATATTTCTTTGGTGCTGCAGATGCTGCTAAGACTGGAATCTGAACACGAAGACTCCTTTGGCGAGTCGTGGAGAAGCATATTCTGGATTGAATCAGCCCACTCGGAAACATCAGGATCGATTTCCATGCTTTGAGAAGTCCCAAATATGTCTTCCTCCTCATCCTCCTCTGCATCACTATGACCAAGCAATGTCCTCTCCAATGCCTTAAGCCTTAATCTCATTAGGCCATCGTCTTCGAGCGAATCCAGGTTTCCGGTTTCCAAGAAATCTGGACTGAAGTTCGGCTGATAGGCATCCTGATGATGCCTTGTAGACATGAAAGAAGTGCCAGCAACCGCAGCAGCTCCTGAACTAGCCCTGAGCTGGCAAGAAGAGATTCCATCAAGGGGAATCGAACTATAGATGCCGGAACTACATGTTTCTATCAGCTCTTCCGACGGCGATTCGTGAAAGTACTTCTCATAGCTCTCGCTGGAGTAAGTATCTGTCATGTGCATGGTTCTGTGCTTATCAGGATCGAAAATTTGGGAGGACAAGCCGGGTAAAACATCAGTTTCCTTCAGTGAGTATAGCTTGGCATTTTTATACGGCGTAGGCGCCAGCTCTGCAGATCTAACTAATGACATGGTTCGCCTTTGATTCAGTTCACATAGAATTTTGGCCTGTATCAGAAACATCACTTATATTAGCCAGGGAAATGCTATAAATTATGAAATAAATGAAAACTACAAAGCTTTTTCTTCCAAAAAAAAGGAGAGAAATTTCTTGTCCACCTTGAGAATTAGTAAACCACGATGAGTCACTCACTCACTTATGAAATCTTGTTGAACCTTCTAGGATGATTGTGCCCTGATCAGAGAAACAAAAGGGAAAAAAAAAAAACAGACCTTTCAGTTAATTAGACTTATTAATTCATATAAATATGACAAAACATAGAAGACACCCTAATGGTACAAATTGTGCACCAAATTTTTTCTGAATGGTCCAAATGGTGCTCACATAGTTTATGCAAGTATCTTTTCCTATCTAAAAATATGAACTTCATCTTATTCAATGGAAACAGAACTCATGCTACTTGATTCTTAGAAGACCAACCATGATTGAATTCATTCAAGGACTGACTATGATCTCACTTGGCCACTCATGATAGAGAGTTCGACACTGGTTTTCCAAACAAAGTTACCTATTAGATGCAGTCAAACATGAGTCCATATGGAAGATAAAGTTCCAACATAGCATAGCAAAGACCATTATTCTTATCATAGTGGACTCACTGTATCTGGTAGAGAAAAATAAACATTAAAGACTTTTGTGCTTTACATCTATTTGAAGTACTGTCTTCTCTCTGCAGATACTAGACTCCAATCCCTATAACCAAATGCATTTTCCAAATCAAATTAAATGATCTGGATACCATAAGAAAAAGGAGATTCTTAATTGATCTAAGATTCTTCATAAATTCAATTTAAAACTTTATCTGCAAACTAGAAACTACCAAACTTGTATGATGTTCCAAACCATTTTTGCTCTCACAATATATTAGCCCTAGCCAGAGAGAACACTGAAATGAAACCCCAGCTGTGAATTCAAATTAAGATGTTGATATTAAAGAGGCTCATAAAACAAGCAAGGTTACAATTTTTTTAAGGCAAAAGAACAATACTCTCCGGCAGAACTGATTCTCGTTTGAAATTCCAACCCAAAAGATGAGTAGATAGATCAAGAGTGCAGTAACCTTGGGAAGCAAAGACCTTTACAAGTTAAAATTAAAAATCCCTTGGAAGAATGATTTCTAACAAACATCCAGAAAGAGGAGAAAACAAAAGGGCCTTTGGAAACCATCCATGCCACAGAATTGAAAGCAGATCATCCAGATTCTGGAGGTAGAAATATAAGAACAATCACCATAAGAGATTAAAAGGGTATACCTGATGATCCAATCAGAAACCATGCAGAAGCCCACAGGACATAACAGCAGTCTTCCTACCCCTTTCAATTTTGTACACAGGAGGAGGCAGGTGAGGATGAATGAACCTTAAGAATTGTTTCTAGATGGAGAAAAAAAAAAAAGAAGCTTTGCTTTAGGTGATTTTGACCAAGTGTCAGAGAGAGATATCGGGCAGGCAAGACAGAACTATTGCTTGTTAACTGTTCTGCATAATATATATATATATATATATATATATATATATATTATATAATGAAAAATGAGCTCAGGTTGGTAGAAAAGCAACAAACAAGATAAACAACCAAGAATATTAACAAGGGGAGGAAGAACTTTGAGAAACTGATATATATATATATATATGCAAAATCTTTCAACACAGTCAAAATAAGTGTAGACAAGAAGAGGAAGAATAACAGAAATTAAATGATAAAATCATCAATTACAAATAATATGAACATATTGACATTTCATATAAAAGAGAAGACCTAGTTAGTAAAAAAAGGTAATCATAATTTGAAATAAAATAAAATAAAAATGAGCTTCTGGAATAAAGGAAGTGGTACTGGTAAGCTATAGTGTACAACTCACCAAAGGGCAAAGGCAGAGAGACCCTCTCTCCCATCATCCAAATTAACGAAACTGCTTAGAATTCATCGCTACATGGCCTTTTTCGCCATTTCCATTTGCCCCTTTCCACTGTGTCTGTCTCCGCGTTCATACCAACTTCCAAACATTTTTATGTGAAAAAAGAAATAAAATAATGATATAAAGTTATTTAATGTTACATTTCCCCCCATTTTAGAATGTCATACCCTGTATGAAGGGAATGTGTAAACGGCAAAATGCAAGTTAACACGCTACACTCAACACTTCTATTTCATCTTTCAATCCTCACCGTTGGATTGGGGCCTCTGTTGACTATTGTAGTGGCAATTGAGTCTTTTTCGTTTTAAAAATAAAAAAAAATGGTTAAAATCATAGTCCGTGTCCACTTGTAAGATGATAAAAATAATTTGATTTTTGGGTGCATGATGACGCAGGATCTGATGTAATGACATGGTCAGTGTTCTTCCTTTCCTTCCTTCGTTCGTAGGCGTGGAATATGGAATAGGAATAGTTTCTATTTTCTAATTTAGCAAATTAACAAATTCTTAGGAACACCTCTAACGTCGCGTAGTTGTGTTCACTGTTAATAATAAATGACACTTTTAATCATGATTTACTAACATATTGGCTAATATGAGTAATTACCAATAGATTGTGATAAATTTTACAAGTAAATTAAATGTCACATTATAACTCAAAATTTTAATGAATTCATGAGCTTTTTTATTTATATACTCCCTACTTTCATCATCAATAAAGGTAAGACTTTTTTGGCATACTAAAGTCCAGCGTATTATTGGTAACCCTAAGAATTTCTCTTTTCCTAAATAGCATTTTTATTTTTATATTAAAAAGAAGTAAAATAAAATATATGAAAGTAGTTGCATTTGGAGACAAAGTCAAAGTTTCGGAGGTCTTCGATTTTCCGAAGTTGGGGACTTGACTTGGTACAGACACCAATTCCTTGTTGGTATCATGCAATAGAAACGTCGACAACTTTCTTTGTGCTGTTGAGTTCAGCCGCGTGAGATCTTCTTTCAAAAGGGGCTTGCACGGGGTGGAAGGCATTAAGGCAACCTCCCCTCCCTTTCTTGTCCACTACAATGATGGATGAATCACCATTTCAACAAAGGTGAAAAGTAAGTAACTTCACCTTTCAGTGCCAAGTTATTACTTATATTCATTTTCGGATTTCAATCATGTTAGTCAAGATAAGAAGTTCCTTAACTTCTTAAGTTAGGGTCTTAGAAATAGAAAATATATTTGGTAGGAGATCGACTTCTACCTTCTTAAAAGGATTTTAATCGAGTTAGTTGAATTCTAAATAATAGAACTCAGATGATGATGGTTTAATTGGATAAAAAAATATTCATTTTTTAATTAAACGATAATTTTTATTATCTAATCATGTTTTGTTATGCAAATTTTTTTATAAATTAATATAATATTATCTAATTATATGTTATTATATACAAAATTTTAAAGATAACAAGTATGAAAACTCAATCCCTTTTTACCAATGTAACATCATATTATTAAATAATAATACAATCAATATATCAAAATTAATCTCAATTTTCATTACTCATATATATGGCTCTCGTAGAACAACTACTGAGACTAGTGGAACTAGTGGAGGCATCCTACTCTTGGGAGAAATCCCACGTAATCTAAAAGCTTATCAAAATTAAATTCATTTGAATTACTATATCCTCTACGCGGGGGAGGACAAGTGCATCCAATAGTTTTGTGACCTCTCGTGTGAAATGAATCGAATGTGTCATCCATCGTAAATTAATAATAAGGGAGCATCATAGTGCAGTTGAAATTGCATAAAGCATCCAAGGATTAATATCCACACTAATTTTATTTCTTTATATCAAGTCCTAATCATCTCTGGCCCCATCTTATCCAAATAGGCCAAATCCAGAGAGTTGGATTGTACTGTAAGCCAACAAAATATATATATTCATTTGCATCCATTCAAGGATTTTTTTTTTTTCGAAATTTGTTTGATGTTTGAGATGCCATTACCCAACATGGACATCGTTTTTGGGGGGGGGGGGG
>QANU01067139.1:789217-856590 GCA_003254905.1 Nissolia schottii | reverse complement strand
GGTAACAGTTACAAAGTTTGCGTCGGTTACTACCAATGGTAATCAATGAATAAAATATTATTATAATTCCTGCCGGAATGTTCCGACGGTAACCCGGTTCACATTTGTTCACAACTGAACCGGTTACCGACAGTTATATCCACCGGAAATTACCGTCAGTTACACATGTCTGACGCTAATTTTATTACCATCGACCACTTAACCATTGGCTCGATGACTGACGGTAACACCGACGGTAACCAGATAAATTTCTGACGGTAATAGATTGTTTTCTTGTAGTGACAAGGTTAAAAAAAAAATTACTGCAATGAATGACTGTATAAACAGTACACATCCCTCAATTCTGTGATACATCACATTCAATTGATCGATCTTTTAATAGTAAACCCTAACATTATTTAGATACTAAGTGTATATGATCTATCAATTTGGTATTTTTTTTATTAATTTAGTTCTCTATATTTCAAATCGTTATTAATTTAATCTATTATATTTTTTTTAACAATATACATGTCGTTAAAAAAAATCGTCACAAAAGATTTAATTTTTGGCAGTGAGCTAACTTAATAACGATTTGAAATCTATTAACTTAATAACTTAATACATTGAGCTAACAGCAAATTAATTAATTGTGATTCTGAAATGGAAGAATCGAATTGATAGATTAGATACTTCAATAGTTCTATTACGCTAAGCTGAGTGCATTCATTTTTGTTCTCAATGTGCTCGGTATAATATACTGATTTTGTAGACCATATATATAATTAATTTGACTTTAGCTAGTGGTGCTTACTACTAAATGCATTCTTGCAAGGCCATGAATATCATAAGGAAATTAATGCGAAACACTATATATGAAACCATATGTGTCATTTTATCCATATAGTTGTTTTTAGTTGTTGCTTACCTCTTTTCCCGCTAGAGTATTTTGCCACGCCCTCTTGATCTGTTACGTACTCCAGCTAATTAGTTGAAATCAGATTCTCTCTTGTTTTTTAATCAACATGAGAGTGTTGAGAGAAAAGGACAAAAGGGAAATTTTCTTTTATAGATTAATGTAATTAAAGTTAAATTAATCTGTTAGTCCCTCAATTTGGGAACTTGCAAATAAATCCCTATATTTTGAAAGTTGTAATCGAGTCCATAAACATAAAGTCTGTTAATGAAAATAAAAATTCTTAGATGTCATCCTATGTAATTATATATTTGTTGATTGGAGGGTGATATCAACATGTTGATCTAATCATCCTCCACGTCATTTTTCCTTTCAATCCTTTGTTGAGTTGATCGAATGGTGGGGGAATAAAGAAGCTAGTCATCAAGAATTAGGTTTTGCTAATAAGGGTTTTAAGTATTTATTAAGAAACTTAAAATAGAATGTTTATTGAATTTAATAGTTTTATTGCATTTGAAATTTATCTATTTTGCTTTTTAATAAAATCTTACCATTTTAGATTCTTAACCAGTGATTTTAAAGCACATGTTAACTAAATTCTTTAGTAGTGAGTAGAGAAAAAAGTGACATTCGTAACCCTAATTTTAAGAATTCAGAAAGAAAGATGTGCCATATCATCTCCCTTAGATAAATATGTCTAGAGACCCACTTACAAGTATTTTGTTAGTCTCTCTCATTACGAGAAAGTTAGTTGTTACTTATCTCTTTATGATTAAGGACCTCTTTGATTTTTTTTTTTCAAAAAATTCAGGGAATAACACAAATTACTCCCTCGGTCTATTTTTAGATGTTGCTTTTGATAAATGCACACACATTAAGAAAATAATTAATTTGCACATACTCAAAGAAAATATCAATTGTTTAGACTAAATTACCCTTCAATTAATGGGAGAGGTTACTAAGAAAAATTGTAATGCAATTAATACAATAGTAAAATGTTTGTAATAATTAATAATTCTTTAATCTAATCAAACGACAACTAATTTTTGATAAAGTTTTGGGTAAAAGATAACAAACAGATGTAGTAATTTAACCTATAATTAATTGTGAGTATACCATTAATTTAGCCTTAAACACAAAACAATAAACGAGAGGATTCTCTTTTTTATTGGGTGAGCCCACAAAATCTATCACCGATAATAGTAATTAATCTCTTTGCATGCAATAATTGAGTTTACATGAAGTGATAAACTTATGATCAAAAAATATTTTTTCATTCTCATAATTGAAAATCGATCTCACATGTCAAAGTTAAAGAATAAAGTGAGCAACTATTATATTATATCTGGTGATATGTATGAGAGGATTTTAGTCCATATACGTGAAGATATTGGTTACACGTGGATGTATTTAAATTTCACCAGATTAAGATTTCCATGTTTGCAGTTTAGGGCATGATGACTTTGGGTTTATTAACTTTCTTTCTTTAATTAGAGAAACTAATTGCATTTACTATATATATGAATAGCATAGGTGAATATTATCAACCAATTTAAATATTTTTAAATTAATTACCTTACCTTTACCAATATTCTTTCTTGAGATTACTATATGTGTAGTGCATAACACATTGAAAAAAAGAATGGTGCGCATCGCATATATTGTTGAGAAATTATTGTGCCACCAAATAGAAAGGAATGATTTTGGAAGGATTTTATTGTGCATAATAATATTTTAAGAACGGTAATATTTCTCCAACCACCTTATACATTGACATGAATGCTTAAAATGGCTTCAGTTATTTCAAAGGCCACAAATTATCCGTCCGATGTGCGAAATCAACCGCGGTCTTTGATGAAGGGGGAAGAGAGAGAGATGTCCCTTTAACAAAAACCATACGGTAACTAACCCAAACAAGTGTCATTTTTATTATAAACTGGAATATTGGTTTATGCAATAATTGAGGGAATTGGAAAACGAACGGCAATAATAATAAAGTAGGAACTTCTTCTTCTCAATCGTCCTTATTTTTCCTTTTTCTGTGAAATGAAAAGTAAGTTGGAATTTGATAAAGAGGTTGAAAGGCTATATGACATACGGTCTATATATAAATAATGGGTTAACGTCCAAAAAATGCTTAACGGATCGTTGAAAAAAATTAAAGCGAATTTTATTTGTTGTTTATGTTAATTNTATATATATATTTTTGATATTATGTATGAGATGTGTATAGATAGATGATAGGGCACACAATATATCTGTCGTGTGAAGACAACAAAAGTGACTTGCCATCCATAACCCTAAACCAACCCCTTCCCCTCTCTTATATACCTTGTTCACGATTTCTCTCTTTCTCTCTCTCTCTCTCTCTCTCTCTCTCAAGTGTGTGATCTACAAGCCTTCTTCACTTCTCCTGCACCCAAAATATCGTTATTAGCATCCGCACAGAAGCAATAATTAATTAGCAGAGAGAGCCAATATCCATGGAGGATTCCTCTGCCGGCGAGGACTCCAAGACTTGTCCCCGCGGCCATTGGCGCCCCGCCGAGGACGAGAGGCTCCGCCAGCTCGTCGAACAGTACGGCGCCCAAAACTGGAATTCCATTGCCGAGAAGCTCCAAGGAAGATCAGGTAGCTAGCTAGTATATACATACATACATATAAAATATATACCAAAACATGTTTAATTTCTAATTATTTTATTTTTTTTCCTCCTCTGAAAAATAGTCGCTTATTTCTGAGAAATCTTTTGATTTGATTAGAGGTAGTAATCATAAGAATATATCACTTAAAACTGATATTAGGCAATTAATAATTAATTTTCATTTGCAGGGAAGAGCTGCAGGTTGAGGTGGTTCAATCAGCTAGACCCAAGAATAAACAGGAGGCCGTTCACGGAGGAGGAAGAGGAGAGGCTGCTGGCGGCGCACCGACTGCACGGGAACAAGTGGGCCCTGATAGCACGGCTGTTCCCAGGGCGGACGGATAATGCGGTGAAGAACCACTGGCACGTCATCATGGCCCGGAAGCAAAGGGAACAGTCCAAGCTTTGCGGCAAAAGAACCTTCCATGACACACTTTACAACAACAACGATTCCAACTTCCCCCACAAGAGACCAAAAATATCATCCCATCATCTGTTAGAGAGTAGTGCTTCTAGATTCTTCGATTTTCGGAGCCTCCAGAAAGATAGATTAGTTTCAGATCATAATAGCACTTCTTGGAATTTTGCGTCGGTGGCGCCAACCGCCACAAACATTGCTGCTGATAATTCGCTTAGGAAAGGAGGGTGGAGGGACAATAGTTATTTCACTATTGGCTCTTCTTCTTGCTCTAATATTTATCTTCCGGAATGTTCCAAGCCTTCAGATAGGTTCCTTTGCAGAGTAGTTTACCCAAGTCCTTCTAATTCCTTTGGCAACTTTAGCGGCGGTTCCAGTAACGCCTTCTCCTCCATGACTCCGAGCTACAAGAGGGTTGTTCCGAGCCCTCTGGGGTTCCTCGGTTCTTCTTTCGGCGACGACGATGATGCAGCAAGGGTCAAGATTGAAGCTTCTAGCACTGAGAAGGATATTCAAGCAGATCATGAGCACAAACAAGCCCCTAATTTCATTGATTTTCTCGGTGTGGGTGTCTCTTCATCATAGATATATATATATATATATATATATATATATATATAATATCAAACCTCTCTAGCTAGCTAGCTCTTAGTTATTTAACTTTTTATATGTAGTTTAATTAGCTTCCTAGCTAGTTTAATTTACTCCATTGCGTATAAAACTCTAGCTATTAGCTAGTTTAATTATTAATTAGTCCATCTGCATGATGAGGCCTTCCCCTTTCAATTCAGAATTTTCCGATGCAAGGTTGGTTGCTAGGTGCCTCATTAATTTTCCTCCTTCAGATTGTGTTTAATTAGTGTGTTCAAATTTCCACCCTTTAATTTTTTATTATTATTATTTTTCTATGCTTACCGAAAATGATATATGTCTTGTTGTCTTAATTATATATCCCACGTGAGGGATAAAAGTTTTGAGTGTGAATCTGGTCATGAGGTGATGAGGAAACACTACAAATTTGCCGAATGAATATGTAAACACACACATATAAGGTATTGGAAAATTTGCAGAGACATTGAATGGAACTTAATTACTTTCCTTGTTTCTATATATATGTGTGTGTGTGTGTAATATGGCAACTTTGATTCTAAGGTCTCTCGCAAAGGACAAAAACTAGTGCCAGCTGATAATTAATGCTATCCTTTTCTCCCATATTAGTAGCAGATATTTACTATTTGGAGGGGGTTACAGGTGTAGGTGTAATTAACTTCTTCATGAATATATATAATGCATGCATTGATTATTCCTTGCTCAAGAATTCATCGGAATGAGGCCTAATTAGTCCTTGGCGCATGTGTATGTGTGTGCTAGCTGTAGGATCTCATATATATTGAGTACGTTTTTCAACTTGTGGTTTTGAATGTATATATAGTAAATTAATAGGGTGTTAATTATATGCTAGCTTCATTTGAAGTCTGTTTCTGAATCGATGGAGTTTGGTTAATTAATTTTTTATTATTGAGTGGTTTAGGGTATATGAGAGTGAAAAGGACTGGCTTGAGCTTTGAAATGGGTCATTCTAATTTTTTGAGCTAAAATGCTTTTGATTTCTATCTGTCTATTTGCAATGAGTTTATAAAAAGGAAATATTTGTCCAGTTAGAAATTAATCGGTAGCACATGTAACAATGAAAAATTAATTTATAAATAATTTAGGTTAATTTTTTTTATAAATAAAAATCATTTAAAACTCTTATTAAAGAGATAAACATAGCTAAGATCGATACAAGACCACCTTATATATAAAATACAGAATAATAAGAATTAAATCAAAAACAAATATTACCCCCTAAACAACATCTCAAATTGAATGGCACAAAATCATCCCCAAATACTCAAAAACACTACTTTTGAACCACGCTGATCACACCAAAATTCTGGGCAAAGCTGATAAACATTCCGAGTCAAAGTGCTTCCAAGTCAAAATGCAGGGTTTTGGGTTGATTTTTGTGAGTGGCTTATGCTTAATATCATTATTACCGTTAGTAATTTTTAATTTTTTTGACAAAACCGTTAGTAAATTATATATAATGCAGGATTAGTCTCGGAAGTTGCTTTTGTTTTTCTTTTAAAAAAATAACAGGAGTGATACTTAAGTAGAGGTACTTGCAAAAGTAATTCAAAAGCAACAATTAGCCCTATGCTTTTCAATATTTCTCTCATAGGAATTTCTGTTATTCATCGTAGTGCAAAAACTTCACTATGTCACTGTCATTTTTCAATTTTTTTTTATAAACTTGTTTTTTTTGGCCTGAAAGTCAAAGATGACTAATTGCTGATCATAATTTGAATCAAACTGGTTGAAATTAATGTAAACCATTTTAACTTCCTTTCTTTTTCTCAAAGCACATAGATAAAATGCTTTAAATTTAAATGAATAACAATGTCTAATAATTAAATGATTTAAAGCAGGATTTGGTGCGTGGTACCTTGTGTATATCATGTATCCTCTGAACTTACAACTACCCATTTTATTCTATTATAGGCCATGATGAAACCATATTATTCTGATGTAAAATGGTCGCATGGATATTCAAACAATGACGTAATAACTGTAAATTGGGACATATGCCAATAAAAGAGTGTGTGAAGATTGGATGTTTTCCTTTCCATACATTTTATTGGGTGTATTGAAAGTTAACTCAAAGAAATAGATCAATAAGTTTTTGTTTTAATACAAAACAAATCTCAGTAATTTATGCATCGGATGGATTAAGACTTAGTTTTATAATGTTATAATTTTTTAAGAGTTATTGAGTGCTCTGAATTATTTAAAAATTATTCTAGAAAATTTATAGTAGTATTATTATTAGTGATTGATTGATTTTATTTAAGACTATTTTAAGTAGCACAATTCTTGAAAAAAAATATGTGAGTGGCATTTATACAAATTTTTATTTTGAGAATTTAAAAATATGATTATGATATTTATATATTTTTTCTATTAAAACAATATATCTATTATCTATCTATTATAATACATTTTTTTATCGCAAATCGGAGCTATTTTGATGGATGTAGTATTAGGAGTTTTTATTTTTATTGTTTATTCTAACATGTATTAGGAGCATGTTTCATGTAGCTATAATTGATTTTTGTGTGCGTGTGTGGTCGATTCATGTAGTCATAATTAGGGCAGGAACAAACCTTTGCATTGAACTATTATCATGTGTCTTTGAATTTAAATGAAATTATATAAGGAAAAAATAATTTGAATGAGTAAATTTGGGGATTTTCTTTTGATATATATCTTTTATGCAAAATTTTATGATATTGTAGTTATGTCTTTTGATGTAAATTTTGGATTGTTATAATTTAGAATGACTTTTCAGATTGTTTCTCATTTTAATAGAAATTGGAAGAAGCTCTACAAAATGCAAAATGCATGTTCAAGTTTATAAATATATATATATATATATATATATATATATTTGAATGATTAAGGGGGAAATATAATTATTAACTTGTGTTGTTGGAAATCATTGGTAATATTGAGTTATGTTAAAATAGTTTGGAGCCATTATATAAAAAATGGCAAGTACAAAAAAAAATTTAAATGGACTCATAATAATTTATTTCACATATTTGAATTATTTTAGTTTGTGCTCTTATTTTGTTTTTGTTACATTATTATTTAACTTTTAATCATTCTTATAATATTTACTTATGAGATGGGAAAAGGAATCCATAATACGAGAGATTAACGCCGATGTGCTAAGTGAGAAGTTACACAAGCGGGCCAAACATCATATTTTAACCCAAAATATTAAGGCAATGAGTTTATGAGTCATCCCCACTTATATATTATTTACTTAATCTATCATCAACCCACCCAATGTGAGACATTTTTGCTAAACATTCACACTTAAATCTCAACAACTTAATCATATATAGTTTATTTCTCCTGCGCAACACGCGGGTATTAATCTAGATTAGCAAAAACTATGAAACAAACTTTCGTTAAGTAGCACATGAATTATACTTCATTACTATTTTATTTTTAATATGGGGATTATACATCATTAATTGTTATTTCTATGTATGGTAATCGTATAATTTTCAATCTCCACGGCATGGATTGATTGGATAAGCAAATCAGAATATATAGTCAATTTCTTAATAAAAACAAACATATACCGTCAACCATATAGTATATAATTAAATAGTTTAATTCGGCTTGTTCTGCAAGAAAAATACTTTTGCATATGTACGAGAAATGTTGGTTTGTACTAAAAGTAATTTCTTATGCGATGCACATAAATGATTGATTAATTTCTTTTTCTTCTTTTTACTGTTTGCTCTTTCTTATTTTTATTTTTTTTCTAAATATTATTTCTGTATTTCTCTCAATTTTATTGTAATGAAGTGAATTTGTAATGGGCTAAATTATGAAAATAATAGAATAGTTTTATGTATTTTCTGCATTTGTGGTATTTGAATTACCAAATAAAAGGGATAGTGATGAAAAACCTTCTTAGGAAGGAGATCACTAGAGAGAAGAAATTCTAGAAAGAGGCAGGATAAGCCTATTACAATTTTTCATATCCTCCTAATTTCATTCTCCCTCTATTTATAATATTCTAAACTCCCCAATTAGACTAATTGGGTTATTGGGCCTATAACCCATTCCAATCATTGCATTTACACATGATCAGAAATTCATTCGGATCCTTTCGTATGCTTAACACTTCTGTAAGAAATATCATCAATTTTGCATGTTATCAACAACTGGCATATCAAAACCTAAATTTATGTTTTTGGATCTTAGCTTGAATTGTTGAATCCAAATCGGTAATTGAAGCGAAAATCAACTGTATTTTCTGGGAAACACGATAACTTATAAAAAGTTACTATCACAGAAACTTCAATATAAATAGGGTTAATTAAGTTTTTAGTCCCTGTAATATGAAAAAGTTTGGTTTTAGTCCCTCATGACAAATTTTAGTTCCTATCAAATGTGAAAATTTTGATTTTGGTCCTTGTGGACGGTTGGTGATGGACAGTGATGACGTGTCAGTTAACCCGTCATCAGGGACCATTTCTACATCACCTTCCATCACCAACTGTCCACAGGGACCAAAATCAAATTTTCACATTTTACAGGGACTAAAATTTGTCATGAGGGACTAAAACCAAACTTTTTCATATCACAGGGACTAAAAACTTAATTAACCCATATAAATAAATAGTATAAAATTATTTAAAATGGTCTTTTTTGATCAGTTTAATTTTTTTTTAAATAATTCTTATAATAATATCAGAGTCATTATGACAAAAAGGTCAAGCGGAAATATAATACAAAACTATTAAAAATGTTTTCTTCTATCAATTTAAGTTTTTGAGAGAGATAATTTTTAAAAGTTATTTGTGTATATATAATAAGTGTCATATTTTGGTATTTTCATAGGTTAAAATTATACTTATCAGCTTTGTTTTCTATGAAATTATTAACCAATTTCCCCACTTTTATGTAAATTTAGTATAGTTAAGAGAATGGATATTTATTTTGTGTAATAATGCAATTCTTGTCAATTTCCCATATAGATCAGAGGCATGAATCAAAAGAGCTACATGTACAGCAAGAATTAACGTGACTTTGCCACGGATTTTGCACCATGATGGTGATTGAATCTCAATTTGATGTCAACTACAAAGTTTTAGATTTATCTCTTAGCTTTAAGTGGAGATTTGAATCACCTCAATCCGAGATCTGTAGCCAAAATTATCGTGATTTTACAAACTGCTATGCACATCAATCCGCTGAGCGGCTGTACCAAACCGTTGAGCGGCCTCTGAAATTGCTTAAGGTTGAAGAAACTTCAAGTTGAAACAATCCTTAAACCGTCTAGGTCGCTGAGTGACCCCTGCAATCCGCTGAGTGGCCTAAAGCTGAAAAAATCTATAAAAAGAGGCCAAATCCGAATTCAAAGGCATTCATTCAGTTTCACCACTTGGAAAACACAGAGCAAAGCTTAGAGAACAACATCGAGAAGAGAGTTGGAGAAGGAAGCTAAGAGAAGTCGAGGAGCACTGCGGCACTCACCATGGTGACGTGAAAATGTGTCATGGTGAACGTCCATTATCTTGTTCTTTGATTTCCTCTTGTAAGATGGATTTATAATCCTCTTGTTGTTGGGATTTTGACAAGTATTATGGTCTGATTGTATCCATTTAACTCTTTTATATATGAATCTATAATATTCCATGATTTACATGATTTGATCTTGTGTTTAATGCTTGTTTTAGATTAGCTACCTAAAGCATGATTTGAAACTTGATTGTTTGCGAAGTAGGATATATAAAACGACGAAAGTGTAAAAAGCAGTCAACAATATTATACTTTTTTTTTCTAACCAAAATTTAGATAGGAATAGACATGGTTATCAAACTTGAGAGTTTAGGTAAACTCGCGGAGCCTCCGTAAACTCGGATCGTAAAATCAGATCGTAAACTCGTACGAGTTTACCTATTATTAAAAAAATATTAAAAAAATATTTTAAAAAATTATTATGCTACAAAAATATATTTAATAAATCTTGAAATTCAAAAATATTTTTAACTTCATACAAAACACAAATAAATATGAAATATGTGAGTTCTAAGTTGAATTCATACATAATATTCATTCCAAGTTCACAACAAAACACAATAAAAGAAAGAAAATATAAAGTACTAACATACAATATAGTTCAAACTTCAAACTTCAAATACAAAAGTTTCAAAATTCAAATCCTCCAACATCCTCATCATCTTGATCTTCCCCTTCCGCTTCCCCTTTGTTGCATTAACATTTCATTCATCAAATTCAAAATATATCCCTTATCTATTCCATAATTCAACAACAATGAGACAACCAAACCAATTAACCAAGAGTTATATTCCCTTATCTATTCCCTTAAGAATACATTGACATTACACATCACAACCAAACCAAATAACCAAGAGTTTCAAACTTTCAATGAAACAAATTAAGAACACATTCACATTACACATCACAACCAAAGCATTAACCAAGAGTTTCAATGAAACAAATTAATCAAATCAAATACACCCATGACCCATCCCAATTTTAGCACAAGTTCAAACAATTCAAACATAATTCAAACATATTACCAAAAACAGAACTCATAAATTAGAAGCACAAGTTCAATATTTAAGGGGAAATTTTGATCATTCCTATTGAGACATAAACACAAACAGTTTGTGTGCATGTGAGGTTGCCCCTCTCTAAATTGGAATCCCTAGAGAAGAAGAAGATACTTTCAAATCAAAATCTCAACCCCAACATGTTCATGATAAATTCAAGCATAAGAGCATAAAATCAGCCAGAGAACATCGAATCTGAATTCCCCTGCCCTTGCAAGTTGCAACTCTCACATCATGCCCACATTCATCAATCAACAAAATGTAAATATTAACCCAATCCAATCCATGAACGTAAATCACAAATCATGTATTTATATAATAAACTAGAAAGAGGTTGAAGCACTTGCCCGAGAATTGTTGCGGCGGGGGATAGGGGGTGCAAAACGGAGTGGCGCGGCGGGAGACGAACGGCGCCGGTGCGGTGAGGGAAGGAGCAAAACGTGCGTGGTGAAAGCCGAAAGGCACGAAGCAGCAGTGAGGGTGAGGGAGCATGGGAGATTGATGGCACTATGGCAGTGAGGGAGAAGATTAGAGGAAAGACGGGTCGAGGTCGACAGGGGCAGCCCTAAGTCTTCAGATTCAGAGTGCAAAGCAGCGTCGTTCTCCAGCAAAATGAGCGTGTCCATCAGAAGCGCAAAACGGCGTCGTTTTGGCAAGGCAAAACGACGTCGTTTTGCAGTTTTAAGGCCCAGGCAGCAAAATTGTAAAAACGTGAATGAAATCGCGATTTTACACGATTTTGTCTGATTTTACCCAATTTTACACAGAAACGAGTTTACACCCGATTTAACACGATTTTGCAACCTGAACTCGTAAAATCGTACGATTTTACGAGTTAAATCTCGATTTTAATAACCATGGGAATAGATACCAGTATCTCACCAAAAATGTATATTGGTCAGCGAGATTCGAACTCTCATTTTTTTAAGTAAGAGCTTGAACCTTAATTGATTGTGTTACTCTTTATTGTCTATTTGAGTATATATACTTGATACACAAGATTTTTGTTCTCACGATGTGTTTGGTAGGTGAATTAGTACTCATATATATTGTACGTTTTTACCAAAGTATATCATACTTTTTGGTCAATCACAATTATGGTCATATCTGCTAAGCACAATACCTAGTGCTGTAAGCACCACCGGCATACTCTGGAAACTTTTAGGTCACTTCTTTCATTTTTACTTGTTTGCAATTTTTATTTATTTATTATTCAGCCCAATCATTCTTGAAACATGCACCCAACAATGCAGAGGACTTGTTTTACTGCTTATCAATTTCCCATATATTTTCTTAATTATAAAGAAATGCAACTTCCAATTTTTATTAATTTGCACCAAATCTCGTGTTACTTGCTCAGTTGCTCTTCCATCCACTTTTTGATGTTATTTTTAACAAAAACGCATAATTTAAGAAATAATTTAATTGGCTTTAAGATAGAGAAAATATATAACGCATAAACAAAATTAACCTTGAGTTATAAGCGTTATAGTTATTAAGTATTATGGAAAGTATGAGAAATAAAAAGAGTATAAGTATAAAAAATATATTTAATACTTTTTAATTTAATCAAATGATAATTAATTTTGAACAAAATTTTATTTTAAAAAATGGTAACAAAAAATTGAACGGAAGGAGTAATTAGAAATATAAGTCCACCTAGTTCTTCGGATAGTTAAGCTATTTCTGTATATATGGAGAAAAGAAAAGAATCTGGAAGGGTAAATACGAGAAGAAAGAAAACAGCAACAAGATTATGGAGTAGTGGTTAAAGTATGGGAAAGAGAATGTAAGGGTGAATGACAAGCATATCATATATTTGCAACTTGATCTCACTCAAATTATCAAATGAAGTTGATGAAAATACATGTATGGAAGGGGTTGGGCAAGTTGCTATTGGTGAAAGAGAGACCTTATCATGTAATTTCTTTTAATTTGTTAAGACCTCTCACGCTTGAATCTTTTTGCTTGTAAGTTCTTTCAATTTGTAAGACCCCTCATACTTTTTTATGATCATGTGAAAATTTTCAATAGGTAAATTTTTTATTTTTTATTTTATATCCACAAGAACATCAATTGTAAGATCTTAATCTCCTTTTTTATAAGATCTTACATTCTCTTTTACTACAAATCATTCATGTTAAATCATAATAATAAACAATTTTATTAGATGCAAAAAAAATACTTGAATTGATAGAGATTCATTGATGTTTGAGCCTCTTGTTATCAATCTTCTACATTAACACGTATGAGTTCTTTAGATAATATTAGAGTTCTCTCTTTATTAATGATGAGATGTCAAAAAAAAGTTGACAAACATATAACTTAGAGCACAAATTCTACTTTTTGATTCTGCTCATCATAAAATTAGATCTCTACACATTTCAAGCTCACAATTAATGACATGATTCAAGCCCGATAACATCATTATAACTTGAGTCAAAATTTGTGGTAGCTTAAAATGTATAATTATATATATAAGTCCATAAATTCAAACGTATCATATTTTCAAATTACGTACACGTGAAAAAAAATTTACGAATTACTTATTAAAATAAGACTGAAAGCGAGAATTGATCCTTAAATTAACAAGTGATATATTTGATTTTGAATCAATTCTTTTTGTTCTCAAGCTTTGAAAACTATCCTTGGTAATCTAAATCGTCAAAAAATATATATTTAAAAAATGGACTCGAAAAATTGCGATGTAACAAAATAACTTACTTTCGAATAATTACTATCAATTTTTAATATTTTTCTTCAGTATATTTTTAATAATACATTTTATGGCATATATACAACGTGTGCCATTCTTCTAGAACAGTAGAAACTGAAATCTCCAAAGTTTCAGTTAAAACTTTTATAATAGTAGCTAGTGCCGGCAGTTGGCAGGTGCAAATTATGTTAATTAGAGAATTGCTTTCTATGTATGAGTCAAATAGATACACCATCCAAATCAAGTGTTATTATAATATATACACGCTCGTGCAATTCCCATTCCCATCTTTTCCCTCATTTTGCTTCAACATATATAATATAATAATTGGGTAATTCCTTGATATTAACCTTTTTCTTTAACTTGCAGCATTCGTTGCATCATACAGTCTAGTCATAGCCAGCCACTGCATTTGACATACGTGTGTGTGTGTATATATATATATATATATATATATATATATTTCTTGGGATGGAATATAAAGAGTGAGGCTATAAACCTTGATTGTTTAATTGCACCGAATCCGTCAATTTGGAAATATATATAGTCAATCTTAAACATCACAAGACTTTCCAGTCAGCAGCTGGAGCAAACGATTTCTTGAGAGCCATATATACTATATAGAATGAATTATGCTACATAGAGAATATTTTCAGGATATAAATTCCCACGGGGGAATATAAGGACGCCATATAATTTTAATATTTCTACTCAAAATATATATTTACTCTAAACTTTTAGTTATCTTTGTTGGATTTAAAAGGTGTAAGTATATTTTAAACTTTGTCTTTGGTTTGGATAAAAGGGCAAATCTCATCTTGTTTAGAGTTTGCATAATGTTTTTTTGTTTTTTTATCGACACCAAACAGGAATATCCAAACCACGAAACAAAAATTACATACTCTTTATATAGTAAAACAGAGTACCTGCCCTATCAACTAATAATACTAGGGACAAAAAATTAAGAATAGTATCATAAGAATGGAAGCCCTTGACACAAATATGGTCATGCTTGGCCAAAGAATCAACCCTAGAATTTGCCTCCCTGAATAAATGTATGATCTAAATGTATTAAATGGTCTTCATGATATCACTAATAGCTTTCCCCATTTGAGGAGCAAGGATGACTAGGATTTGGAGGATCTTTGAGAAAACTAGCAGCATATTTCGAGTCTTACTCAATGATTACTTACTAAAAATCACACTAGGCTGCCCAAGGAATGCCAACAAAGGCACCCACGTATATGCACCTCTTTTACTTGAGGGACCGCAATGCTAGCCGTAATGACACATTCACATGCGATGATAGTCTTTGGTGAGAGCCATAGACATATTGGCTAGCTTAGATGAAGAGATTTGGTGATGCTCGAAGATCCATTTATTCCTAACTTGCTAGATGGAACTACACGTAGTAGCAAAAAGGAGAGGTTGAAACACCCTAGCTAGCTGGTCCACGCTTAAGTCGCAAACCTGCTGACTAGGTTGTTATCTCCTTTGGTTGGGATAATACTTAGTCCCGCTTATGATTTTAAAAATACAGTTCCTAGAAATATTGACCCAATTTCAATTTTTCTTTATACGTATCATAGTATAAAATATGAGCCTGGTTCTGGACAGAACATATATTATGAGTGGTAACGTAGCTTACTTAACTAATATTAATTAGGTATATTCAACATTCATAGCAACCAAAGGTCTATGCCATATATTCACAAATAATTACATATGTAATATCATAGATGCTACATACAATTATATAATAGTACAAACATATAGCCTACTGACTAAGGACTAGTGCGATATCTTTATCGTAGCTCTGATTTCTCTATTCCTTTATCCATCTTCTTCAATGTCGTTCGTCCTTGTACTGCTTGCACTGCTCTGACGTCCTCTTCATCCTTGTCATGCTCGCCTAGAACCATAAAGGAGTGGGGGATGAGAACACTGCGTTCTCAGTGGGAAACCTTAGTCGTCATAACTCATTTTATACCCAATTATATATGATTCCGCCGTTCAGGGATCTCTAAGTGTTACAGTTACACTAAAGGCCTACTAGTTATGAATGTCCATACTAAGCCTGAGCAGCTTTACCTATGTCACTAGGTGCTCAGGGGATTTATTCTTCATTATCTATGTCATCTGTCTGCTAATCTAGTTCGTAACTCAAACATCATTGTACGATTTCCATAGCTATACTACTACATCAAAATCCTCATCATACAATTCACATATCTACACTACTACATCATCATCATCATCATCATCTTTTGGAAATTCATTTTACTCCCCCGGTATAAGGCAAGCCTTAGTAGCGGTTCTGTCCTCATCCTTTGTAGCTGCAGCCACACGCTACAACCACACATTACAGCCCGTATCGTGGTGGCCAGGTCGCGCTAAACTTGAAGGGTCTCACTTGCAGGGTCTTGACCCCGTAATTCTCACCAACCACGACTGAGATGACCATCAAACGAATGACGCAGGGGTCGGACCTACGACTTGACTGGAACTAAGACCTACCCCAAAAGCCGAGCCCTCAGCCCTTCTAGAGGGGGTTTTTCCCATCATCATCATCATCATCATTGGCACAATTCATAAATAAAAATCATAGTTCATCATCATAAAGCAGTTATATCCACTCATCATCTTAAAGCAACAATTGTAACTCACATCATCATTTTCATCATAGTTATTGAAAGGTCATCACCTTACATCCTAACCTGTAACACTACATACTCATAAGCATCTAACATTCCTCATATTGGGAAGCATCATTTTATAATTTCTACCTTATACTCCTCCTAGTCTAAATCATTTAACACACATAACATCATATAACTCGTAAGCATATCCCTATTATTTCTTGAGTAATTACCATTCAAAATCCCATGTCATCATCTTCGTCATTTATCACCAATCTCTAACATGTATTACCTCATATTAACATAACATTTAACATATAACATATCACCTAATTTCAGGCTCAACATCTTCATAAACATAAACCAACCTAATTCTAACAATTATTCCAATAGATTACCAGACCTGCAGAAACTTTCAGATACAAGTATAATCGATAGAAATATTTTAGAACATCATTTTAGAACATACAAGTATAATCTAACATATTCTAACACCAAACATAGCACAACCATCATCATAAGCAATTTCATGTCTCATAATCATTTTTAATTATCAAGAATATTATAAAGCAATTAAACCTAATATAATCTATCACAAAACATATCACAAACATCATCAAATATTTAAGAACCACATAACCAGTGGTTAGAACGGTTTACCCACCTCCAAATCCAGTTTGGAAATGGTAAAAGTGAAGAGGAAAATTCCCTGAGCACTTCCATGACGATCTTACTATTTTTCCGGCGTTTGCCAACATCACAACAGTGTGCGAACGGGGACAATAAAGCATAGAAAGAAAACAAACAAGCATAACAAAGAAATGAAAATGAAATAAAATGGCTTCAGGTGGAGCGCCTTTTATAGGCAGCATCCACCGCCATATAATTAATTAATATATATAATATTATATTACTTATACTATTATTATATTATTAGTTTTACTATTCATTAACGGTATTATATTATATAATAATATATTATATTCATATATGTATATAAATATCCCTGCCAACCGTGGCAGAGGATATGGATGACCTCACGGGTACAATTTTAATCATGTTTAATCGCGTTTTGTCGTTCGCAGTTTCGGTACTTCGCGTACGGTTGTCCGAAAAATATTCCGGACGCACCCTCCCGATCTACTAATTTTCCTTATTAGTAGTTTGAGTCCAATCAAAATATTCTTGAATTTATTTTCATATTAGTGTATTTTACGGACTCCCTTGAGTCGTAATTAAATCCCAATAATGAGGGAAAATCACCCCGAATCTCGCAAAATCCCGCGAGATCGCGAAATCACCCTTTTGACTGGTATTTTTAAGGATTAAATTCAATAATTTAATTTTTCAGTCTTAATAATTGACCCGCATTTATTTATTACGTGAAATATTTGTAAGGGAAAAATTTCGGGATGTTACAGAGGTCAACTCACCTCTTCAGAAAATCGAGCCCTTGACGAAATATTCTCCTCCATCCAATTTGTAAAGTCAACTTGAAAAAAGGAAACATGAAAAGAACTATGCACAACGCCCTTCCATGTCTCCGCCGCTAGACCGCAATCGCGAAGAACTGGGAGTATTGTTTCTCTAGCCGACCAACATTGCGGACACATGGGATCATCAGTCATCTCTCTTCTCCACCTTAAATGGTTAGTCAAAAGAGTCTCACGCGCAACAATCCACATAAAAGCAATTGTATGACAATGTGAACTTGTGCCTTGCCATATCACACAAAGCGTCATCCCATTGCATCACCGTTGAAAGCTTTTTATCACTCTCGTTGTTTAATAATATATCCTTCTTTACAGCTTTCAGATCCTCAAGGGATCCAATTGCAGTATAGTAGGGTATAGTCGTATTCACAGGGAGTTGCAAAAATACCATTTTTGAGTTTGTTAATTAAACAATAAGGTGAAGGATTGGTAAATTGATTGATAGTTAAATAAACTAAACAAAGAACATAAAAGATAAATAGGCAACAAATCAGAGGTAGATCCGGAAGCTTTGTTGGGATTTGAATCCTATTATAGTTTCATGCATCCATTTACTTAGTACAACAGAATTATCATTTCTTTAATTCCTTGCCACCAGTTCTTAACTGGTTCATCGCTCTCGCGCATGAAAAGATCGTCAGGTTGCCTTTATTATGCTGTCACTTTCGTGCACAAACTTAACAAAGTAGATCAGCATTATTCCAGATGTTAAAAAGACTAATAACCCTAACTCTATCTCTAGCAATTAGGTTTACCAGATGAATTGATTTAGTTCCAACTTATGATGCCGCTCTCGCGCGCAATCATGCAATTTGAAATCATGCTTTAGGTAGCTAAGCTAAAACAAGCATTAAGCGTAAAATCATTCAAGCAAATCATAGAAACTGATAGATTCATAATGCAAAAGTTACATGGATACAATCATACTACAATATTCATCAAAATCCCAACAACAAGAGGATTAGAAATCCACCTTACAGGAGAATCTTAGAGGCAAGGTGATGGACGCTTACCATGACACGTTCTCACACTGTCATGACAACGACCGCCGTGCTTCCTCGATCACTCTTGGCTCCTTCACTGGCCTCCTCTTTGTTGCTAAACTAACCTAAGATTTGAAGTACAAAAGGAAATGTAAAAGAGTGAAGTTTTGATGGGAGAAGGGATGTCTTGAATGAATGCCTCGGCCTTTCTATTTATAGGCCAAATTCTGCCAAGTCCGCTCAGCGGTATGGGGACATCGCTGAGCGATTTATGTTCAACTGCTGAGCGGCAGGGTATGTTCGCTGAGCGGTTTAGTCTTTCCTGGCGGCTGCTAGGCTGGTATAATAAATGCAGCAACTGTAAGTTGGTGGCGGCGCCTTCTTTGCAGGGCGGCGCCGTCTTTTGCATGGCGACGCTAGCCTATTGGCGGCTGCAAGTGGCTCTGGTGGGTACGACCGCTGAGCAGCCTGGGTACCTCGCTGAGTAGTACGTTATTGGCTAACCGTTGAGCGGCCTGTTGGAACCGCTGAGCGGTGTCTTCTCTGCTCCTTTTGCCCTCTTCGTTCTTTGCTCCATTCTTTATGGGATTCTTCGCTGCTTTCGTCTTGCATCCATTACTTTATAAATCCTACAAAAAGTGGGGAATTTAGTCAGATAATTCTTTAAAACTTAAGCAAACAGGTGCCATTTCATCAGGTGAAATTGTGTAAATTTGGCACTTATCAATCACAGACGCGCAAGTCTAATGGCTCTCCTACCTTGTCACATATTGTTTGTCTTCCTTTTTTTTTTAGGTTATCTGCCCGGTATCCAAGGCTTTGCCTCGACAAATCCGAGTCGACCCAGGTTGCGCACCTGGCTATGGCGGTTGAGTCTCCCAGCGGGGATAACTGCGTACACAAGGTCTCGAACTCGGGACCTTGCTTAAGCGATACCAAGTCGCTTACCATTTGGACCAACCTCCGTTGGTATTGATTGTCTTCCTTTAACTCTAATTTCGTGAGCTATACACTTGCACGATTTATAGTATAATCGTTTTATCTCTCCTTAATTTTCGTGTTTCCATTTTATATTTGATTAATTAGCTAAAATATTTCATCATTACACTATTTTGTAGTCTATCTTGTAATTAAACACAATAATGCATGCATTTCGCAATCTCGTCACAATCTACTTGAACATTTTCAATATATAATAAATTTTTTTTAAAAAAATGAAGTAAATATTGAAACATTAAAATTCAATTCATGATTGATATATACTATTAAATGATGCTTGATTTAAGGCTGCTAACAGGCATCGGTGGGGTCAATTTTTTTTGGCACCGCCGGTGCTCTTTATATCAAATATGATCTCATTAATTTCTCTCCTTTCCGTCTAATTTCTCGTCGAATCCATCAAATTGGTGGTTGGGACAAATGTAAAGCAAAGTTTTCTCATCCATAGTCAATGCGCAATTCTTGCCTTTTGACGAAGTTAAAAGGAACTAATCAGTGATTAACAATTAATAACGAAATTATGGACCCAACCAAACTTTTTCCATTGAGTTATGCATACATTTAGCGCACATGGGGGGCACCACTAACGCTCACATCACCCATCTCTTATCTCCAACATTTAGATGGTCGATCATGTATGTAACTAGGCAAGGAGAAAGAGCGATTTCTCCAATACCCATGAATAAATATTTTATGATATTTAATTAATTTATTTTTTTAATATAATTTTTATAATTAAGTTCATCAAATTTTATTATCATTTCATAATTTAATATACCATATTGATGAATTATATGATGTAATGTGATAAATTAATAATTTTTAATACAATATTTATAGAAATAGGCATAGTTAACTCAGATGGTCCGCAAATCTCTAAACCTTTTATAAGTGGGCTATTTAATGATTTGACTAATGAAAAATTTATTATGATCATATACAACATGAAATAATAACAAAATTTAATAAATTTAATTATAAAAATTATAAAAAATAAATAAATTAAATAGTATGAAAAACTTATCTTATCAGGTATTTGAGCATCCAGCCAAAAGAAGAAATTAAAAGAAAAGAATAGAGATGATGATGGAAAGAATAAAAAAATCAATAGATAAAGGACAAGTGTGTATCTCAAAAGGTCTTGTTAATTCCAAACGTGCTTTTAGCAATTCAATGAATTGATATCTTTCTTTGTTCCGAAGTTTTACCCTTTTTCTTTTTCCCCTCTAACTCCAAAATTCTTTCCCTCTTCAGGAACATATATATGCAGTTAGTGATAATCAACTCAGAGCATAACCAAAATTAACGATTTGGAAAAGAATGAGTGGGGGACCACCGTGGAGATACAATGAAATGAATCAAATGATGGCCATTATGGACTATATCTTGTATTCCATCTATTTAATATTAGATGACATTTTTCATTTAAAATTGTTCAGAATTAATTGTCACTTAATTAAATTATTTTAATTATTATTTTTTAAATTTTATCTTAACAATATCTCAACATGTGCTTTAATTGAATAAAGATAATGGTAAAAAAAATAAAAATATTTAAAAACAATTTAGTCTAAACATTTGACATTTTTTTAAAATTATTTTTTTTAAAATTTATGTGCTTGTGTTAAAAATAATATCTAATATTAGATGAAGGGAGTAAATTTTACCAATTAATTTTGTATCAATCAAAATTTGAAGCGGGAGAAACTTGGAAACTGGAAGAAGTTTGTTTAATGACTATGAGCTTGTTACTTTTACCAATAACTTGTTAGTTCGTGTAAGCTTAGTTATTGCAACATGATAAGAAATTTTAATTAATCTCTCTTTATTTTTTGTTTTTATATTTTAAATAAAAATTTGTTTAAAATTATTTATTATTTGAATAGATTAAAAAAAATATTAAATGTATTTTTTTATTACTTTCGTCCATTTTTATATATCATATTTTACTCAAAACTTTATCCAAAATTAGTTGTCATTTAATTAGATTAAGAAAATATTAATTATTGGCTTTTTAACTATACCTTTATTTATTATAAATTTTCTACTACTATTGTATTTAATTGCATTACAATGTTCTATAAAAATCTTTCTTATTAATTGTATGATAATTTAGTTTAAGCACTTGATATTTTTCTTAAGTACACGAAAATTACTTATTTTTTAATCTGCGTATATTTATAAAAATGAGATCTAAAAGCGAACAGAGAGAGTATAAGTTTATCGTTATTATCTTTTATACTTTTAATAATACTTAATTATTATAACACTAAGTACTCAAGATTAGTTTTATTTATACACTCTATATCTTTTTAATCTTAATGTCAATTAAATAATTTTTTAAGCTGTCTCTTTCTATGAAAAAAATAAAGACAAAAAAATTGGCCTGAAGAATATTTCAAAGAGAATTTAGTTAGACTTCTTCCCGGACACAGAAATGAAAGTGGCACCAATTAGATACAGGGACAGATTAAGCGGTTGGCGATGGTGATGTCCAATCAAGCTTCACGGGTGGGGTACACAACAAAACTTTCATCAAAGTTAGGTACTCAACATTACTATTCAGACGGTAATCCCCTTTAATCATGCACGATCCAAGCCTAAAGGTTTGGGCCTCCTCAATTTAGGCCTCTAAAATACATGTTTTATTTGCCAATTAAAGTTCAATAGCAAATCCATATTTACTTCGGATTCCTGAGGATAGGTTCCCACCACGGAAAACACCAAGCCCTTAATTTATTGGGCTCAGCACATAAAGACGTAAACAAATTATTATTCTTTTGAATTCTTACCAAGTGTTTTTGAGACATTCCTTACAGCACGTCTGAAAATTCCATGAAATTCAATTCATTTAATAATTGAATTCAATTCTTTGGTTTGGAATAAAATAATAATTTAAAATAGAATTCATTCTTTGATTAAACCTAAAATTAAATTAAACTCAAATGAGTCTGATTTGTAACTCAATTCTTATGAATTTAAACATGAGATAAAAAAACTCAAATTTTATCATTATTTTTTTTCTTCTCTTTTCTTCCTCTTTTTCTTGTTACATGACTTCTATTGCTCTGTTGCGCTCATGTTTCTCTATGACGACTCTTGTATCAACTCTTGTTCTTAGTTCCTCACATGTATGCTATTTTCTCAAGTAGCTCACGCTCATGCTTCACCTCAACATTTTTTTTTTCTTTGTTCCTGTTCATTTGTTCTCATCTTATTTTGTACTCTTCTTATTTTTTTCTTCTTCTCTTTAATTACTTTGAATTGGTCCAAAAATATGAGTGTTGTTGAATATGTGTGTGCGCGCGTGTGCGCGCACGCGTGTCTAACTAGCAAATATGATTTAATTTTTTATATATATAAATTGATCAGTACAGACTTTGCACTAAATGCAAAAATTTAAAACGTATTCTTATAATATTAAAAATTTTGGAAAAAAAATCTTGCAAAAAAAAAGAATTTTGATAAACTTAATTAATAAAACGCTTTGGTTTGATTTTAATTGTGTCATGTTTGTCTAATGAATAAATAAGGTTATTATTAAAACATGATGTTTTATTAATGAAGGATAAAATAGTTTAAATAATTAATTCAATTCATTTTATAAATATTCTAAACAATGGAATTGAATTTAATTCTTTCAATTTAGTTATTTATCTCAAATATAAGAATTCAATTCAATTCCCGATAAAATAATTAAATTCTATTATAAAAAAGTTTTTCAAACAGCCTAATAACAAATTCTTTATTTATTCAGACCAAGATAACTTATAACTATTCAAAAGAAATGAATCATTACGAAAGTGGTCAATAATATTAACTAGACTTTATTAGTAATTTCAATTACTAAGATCTTAAAATCATTCATAGAATCAACTTTACTAAAATTATACTTTAAAGTTTAAACTGTGACTAATTAATAAAACAAAAGAAACAAAACTTATCGGTCATTTTACATTAGAAACAATTAAAAGATATAGGTTGAAATGGTTTAATACTTATTCCATTTAAATAAGGTTTTAAGTTTGAATCTTATAAATAATAATAAAAAAGTGATTTCTCATCTATCTCATGTTATTTAATATAATATTTTAATCTCATAGATTGACTCGCCTCGAACTAGATTAAATAAAGTTCATTGGTAAAGTTCATTAGACTTTTAATACGATTATTTAAAAAAACAAATTAAAAGATTGAAAGAGTGACAGTTATAATGTAGAGGTAAGGGTTCTCTAAAGTGAGATTGTAAAATGAGGAATTTCACCATTATATCATTAAAGTGAAAATGAGTCTTACTTTTATTTTAATAATTCAATAGTGAGATCTTACTTTACTCTCTAAAGTGAGAGATCTCACTTTAAAAGATCCAACGCCATAATGTACAATAATGTACCGCCCATAAGTTGGGCCCAATTTTAATCAATACGAATTATTAAATTGACCTTAGTTGTTGAAGAAAAGCCACCAATAGTCACGGCATTTGTCCTTATTCCACCATCAATCAATGTAATCAACCAGCTTTTACATAAAGGGTCTAAGCCTCAACCGTGCAAACAACCCACACAAACATTGTCACTTAATTTGCCTAGCTAGTTATTGATTAGAGCTAAGGCCTCCACTGCTGGGAGCAGAATGTCTCGGGGAAGAGGCAGTGCAACCTTACCTATGGCCATGGTCACATTCATCTCCCTACTCTGCCTCTTGGTTCTGATGGAGCGTGCCAATGCAGCAACTTACGCCGTTGGAGGACCTGGAGGCTGGACCTTCAACACTAGTAGTTGGCCCAATGGCAAGAAATTTAGAGCTGGTGACGTGCTAAGTAAGTTCAATTAGTCATATCATATGAATTGTATACATCACTTGTACACGTCACTTTCTTTGTTCCCAATTACAATAGTTACTCATGTTACAAATTATTGTACTGATTACACATTGATTTATAACGGTTGTAATTAATTTTATGATTATGTCTATTTATTGTTTTCTATTTATAAATAGGTTATCATCCATTGTAAACATTACACTCTCAGAAAGACATTATTCTATCCTCTGTTACTCTTGGTCTCTATTACCTAAGTGTTCATTTTTCCAGTTCTTCAATGATGTTTAACATTCTTAATTAATTTTCCAAAGTTGTTTTTGAAAGAAAGATATAATCATTGAAACTAATTTTGTTACACAGCATTCCACTATGACTCAACGAGCCACAATGTGGCTGCTGTGGACAGAAGTGGATACAGCAGTTGCAAGACCCCTGCAGGTGCTAGAGTGTTCAGTTCAGGGAAGGACCAAATTAAGCTTGCAAGAGGGGCAAATTACTTCATATGCAGCTACCCTAGCCACTGCCAATCTGGGATGAAGATTTCCATCAATGCACTGTGATGTGATGCCCCTATAATGGTCAATTTGCAAGGAGTAGTAGATGTTAATTAGTGTTTGGTCATGTATGTATGAATGTACCTTTTTTCTTTTATTGTGTGGATCTGTGATACTAGATGGATAATAATCATATTGTGAAGTGAAGGGAGTGAGCTGGCTTTCCTAGAACTTAGCTCTGTTTGATTTTTGTTTGTGTTATGAGAGTTTATGTTAGAGATATGACATAAGAAGCAGGGGAGGTCCATTAGTCACGGGCTGTTCTTGGATTATATNAATCCTTAATTAAATCAAAAATTGTTATTTGTTCAACTTCATTTAATATCTTTAAATAGACACACACTATTCTTATTCTTTAAAGGACACCTCAATATATGCCCCTTTAAAATGTCTTGTAGAGCAACACAAATAAAATTACTCAACTAAATTTTAGAAGGTAAGGAAGGGAGAGAATGCATTAACATTTAACAATTTTTTTTTTTTTTTTTTAGGATACAGTGGAAACAGAGAAAATGCTAACAAGTATCAACTAAGAGAAACGAAGCCTGAAGTATCAGCAAGAATATAATAACTATTTAATTAAAGCTACAGTGAATGGGAATGATAGGGCTGTCAATAACTAGAAGCTGTTGTTTCCATAATTTATGACAAGATCAAATGCATTTTTTATATAAGCAGGCTTCATGATGACAAGGCTCTATTGCCTTCTAGGAAGAGGACAGTCTTGATAAAGATGAATTGTCCACACAATACCACAACATCTTTTTCCAGTAATAGTCCTGCCAAATTACAATTGAAGAATGGTTTCATGAACTACAATGATATCCTCACCCATTTGTCATATTGAGATTCAATTAAGTGTTAATTTGGAATAACAATTTGTATTTGGTATTCACTAGTTGACCATATATATGATCCCTGATTCTGTATACACAGGCATTGTTAATAATATGATATTGATATATAGCCAGAACAACATATTGCAGTTTATCAGAAAGCACGTGTACAATACCAGAAAAATTATCAGAACCAAATATTCGCAACAATCGGATCACATCATCATTTTTCATAATTATAAACTATTTTTGTTTGCATATTTTCGAATGATGATTACCAAGACTAGAAATTAAGACAAATTGATACTAGCTTGTTGACGTATAGAAAGTAATGATACCATTGTTTTTAGCAATCAGCATTACTATAAGTAATCTAATGAGGAACAGAAAGAGAGCACAGTACCCCTTATCTACATGTAATAGTGCAAAGATATACGTACCCAAAATAAATGCATTTTCAGACTAATTAGGACACATTTAGTTATGAGAAAAATTAAAAAGGGAACAGTTTACATGGTATGTAAACATTGATAAATAGTTGAGATGTTTCTCTTCTACACACTAGTAATAAATAATTAAGCTTATTGTCTATACTCTCAAGGAGCACCAGGGTGTATCTTTCGGACCCTAGCCCACAATAAATCTTAACGCTGGGTATCAATCATACTAGGAAACCTTTTTAAATAAATAACTTCGAGGCGTACATAACCGGTTTCCAAATCAGAACCAGGTTGGTAAGAAACTTGCATTCCATCCTTAACGGTCTCGGTTCGAAACTGTCAGAGATTAATTCTTCTAGTGGTACTCAAAAGTACCTCTCTTTTATTCTTTTTGGAATTTTTGTTAATTTTGAAAAATAGGGGACTATTGGAAACAAAATATACAGTTTCGAGGATCGCTTAACTATCCTCTAATTGAGACTTATCATTTATTTCATTTTGGATTTCACCATGTTGCAGAGAATCTTTTTCTTTTCCTTTTCATTTTGCTTTTTCGGTTCTATGTGAAAATATAAATACCAGATTGTAGTCTTTTCATAGGATAAATAAATATTAAATTATGGACCAATTTCGTACTTATAAATTTTTTACTTCAATCAATTTTATCCATAACAAAAAAATTTCAACTAAAATCATCTCTAAAGTCAATTCAATTAATCTCTTTGTTACTTTTTGAATGAACTCTTATTTTTTATAAAGTATATGTCATGTTAATTATCACTATTAAAAAATAACAAAGTGACTAATTTAATTGACCTCTGCATTTTGAAAAAACAATTTTGGACAAATTTTTTTTTGACAATAACAAAGTTGAGCAAAGTGAAATTTTATAGGAAGAAGGCAGGAGTTTTGTCTCATATTATCATAATTTTTGAAATTCAGCATTGCTAATAACAATTTGATAATTTCTTTAAAACCAGCACAATTAATATGGTAATTTCTTCGAAGAAGGGCGGAGAACGTGTGGACTTTTCATCGTTGATGCCGATGAGACCAAAGAAATTAGTTTGAGTTGAAAGGGGAAATAAAAATCGATGGGTTTACCGACTAGAATTAATTCATTAATTAATTATTTCTTATTCTTTCTTGTAGTCTTGGCCTCGGCGTATCGCTTAAGGTTAACGACCTGATGGCTGGCTTGGTCTTCGCTGTCCTAAGAAGACAAATTCCAAGCCTTTGGTTTTTCCGGAAACCCCATTTTATAAAAAGGAAAAAAAAAAAAAAGAAAGAAAAAGTGACCATTGACGTTGACCAAAGCAAGAGGGCAATAAAAAAACGAAGCGAGGAGAGAGGGAGCAAAGAAAGCATCATCGATCAGGCATGGAGAAAGAACAAGAAGAGATGCAACTCCTTGGGTTCCTGGGCGTGTACAAGGAATCGTACAAGATCATACTCTCATGGAGGAAGATCTTCAGCCAGATCACCCTCACCCTCATCCTCCCCCTCTCCTTCATCTTCCTCATCCACATCGAAGTCTCCAACCTCCTCTTACGCAAGATCCTCCACAACACTGTGCAGATGATCGACACCCCACAAAACACTCCCCAGTCCCACAAACTCTCCAACCTAATCTCCTCCGAGTGGGCCACCTTCTTCCTCATCAAGCTCCTCTACTTCACCTTCCTCCTCCTCTTCTCCCTCCTCTCCACCTCCGCCGTCGTCTACACCGTCGCCTCCATCTTCACCTCCTCAGAACCAACCTTCGCCAAAGTCATGAGCGTCGTCCCCAGGGTCTGGAAGAGGCTCACCGTAACCTTCCTCTGCGCCGCCGCCTTCTTCTTCTTCTACAACTTCGCCGCACTCCTCCTCCTCATCGCCTGGGCCCTAACCCTCGGCTCTCGAAGCACCGCCGGCGTGGTGGCTTTCGTCCTCATCGGAGCCGTATACTTCGCCGGGTTCGTCTACCTGACCGTTGTGTGGCAGCTAGCGAGCGTGGTGTCGGTGCTGGAAGAATCATCGTACGGATTCAAAGCGATGATGAAGGGGAAGGAGTTAATTAAGGGGAAGATGAGGCTTTCCATAGTGATATTCTTGAAGCTGAACGTGACGTTTGCGCTCATACAGCTTCTGTTCAAGATGGTTGTGGTGAGAGGGTGGAGCTTCAGCTCCTTCGACAGGACAGCGTACGGGGTTCTGTGCTTCGTGCTTTTGTCGCATCTGTTTCTGTTTGGGCTGGTGGCGCAGACTGTGCTCTATTTTGTCTGCAAGTCCTACCACCACCAGAATATTGACAAGTCCGCCTTGTCGGACCATCTCCGGGTCTATCTTGGGGAGTATCAGCCGTTGACTTCTAAGGACCTTCAGCTGGAGCAGTACCATGTCTGAGATTACTTACTTTTATTATTATTCTTCATACTTAATATTAATTAAAACGTTATATATGTATTTCCAATAGCCTACCCTCCTTCCTTTGCATAAGATATATACTCACATATGCTTTTGTTATATATAACTGCTCTAAAGACTTAATTTGTAGGGAATCATAAATGAAAGTAATAAAATATTAGATGAATAAATATTAATATTGGTTTAAGTGTTTTAGTTTAAAAATTAAGTTTAGTCAATATTCAACTCTATCAATTTATTATCTTTTGCTTAGTCTAATCACTTTAATCAGACTTCGTAATAGTATGGAAAAATAAATCTTACATAAATAATCATATCCAACCAGCTCAGAGAGTGCATACTATAGTATTATATATTAACTACAGGCAGTTGTCATATTCGCGGGTGAGTGGGTTGTATCCATGTGAGCGTGGCGCGCTTGCTTGCATAGAAGCGGGTCATTCATATTGATTTTTTTATGGCATCAATATATTTTTAGTCCATTATAAATTTTGAAATTAGTGTTTTATCTTTTATAAATAAATTTTGTTAAAATCGTTTTTCTTCCAAAAAAAAATTCATTTTTACCGTCATGTTAAGTCGTTAACTTTGTCACGTGGCAAATCATATGTCATACACATGACACAATTAACCTAACCATTAGTTTCTTTGCTTACTCTTGCACTACTCTTAGTGTACTCTTGTTGTCTTCTTCTTCTTCTCTACTATGGCTTTGTGAGTCTCCTCCCTCGCTACTGCTGGTGAAGCTACCTCACCCATTCGCCCTCACTTGCTTTTGATCTTCCCCTCTCTCTTACCTTCACCACATGGCGAAGTGAATTGTCACGTCGTCAGTAGTTAATGGGTTAACATGACGACAGAGACTAAAGCCTTACAAAAAAATTATAAAGGACAATTTTTAACAAAAAAATTATAAAGATAAAACACAAAATTTAAAATTAGAAAAGGATTAAAGACATATTTAACCCTTCTTTTAAACGAACAATTGTGTTATAATTAATTAAGGCTTTGCATAGTTCTGTCTCAATAAGAAGATGACCCTCTCATTTTTTTTAAATTTTTTTTTGCAATAGTATTTAGATTCTCATTGGTTAGATTGAGTAATCCACCGCCCCTCCTAAAAATGTTTTTAATGCTCACATTTTTATCTTTTATTAATATAATCAAAGTTATATTAACATGGGGTGATCATATTAATGAAATATAAAAATATAAAAACTCTTTTATGTGTATTTTAAGAGAAATGTTTTGTGTACAATTTAAAATTTGTCAACTATAGTACAACTCACTCTCCCTAATATGCACTTCTTCTTCTTTTTTCTTATTCTTTATTTTTCTCTCTTCTTCCCCATTTCCCTTCATATTTTTTCCCGTTTCTATCTTATTTTTTTATGAATCCAAGAGTTTTTATTTTTGTTTCCATCATATTCGAATTCGTTGTTTTTGGTTTTACAAATGTTTGTGTATGTGCGTAAAAAGTTTGTGCACACTTGTTCAAAAGTTTGTGCATTATTGTTCAAAAGTTTATGCATGTAAGCACAAAAGTTTTCTTCTTCATCTTCGTTTTTGTTTCCATCATATCTTGTAATTTTTTTTTATTATATGTAATTTATTAAATTNATATATATATATATATATTCTCGATGTATCCGCATCCGTATTTTTTAAAAAAAAATTCATACTCGATACTGTACCTGTACCAATGCGGGATTAACCCAAGAGATGTTCCACCCTTGAAGTAGAATAGACCATAGCATCCAAGCATACTCACAATGGAAGAATAAACGTGTCGTTGTTTCCTCATGGTAGCCAAAGAATACAGAGTTTGCTAAATTCTAGTTTAGAATGCCAATCCTGCATAGTCTCGATTGGGTGTTCACCTCTTCGAGCAAATCGAACCAAGCCAGTAGCTCTACCCTAAGAGTACCCTTAGAGGAACAAGACCTTTCTACACACCTTTTAAAGTAAATATTAAAATATCATTAGTGAGAAGGTTTCTTCTTTATAAATATTATTGTGTGGTCATGAATATCCTCTCTTAATTATATGTATATATAATATGATATCTCAGGTTTAGCTTATAAATTATTTTAAGATAAAGGTTATAATATTATTTTATGTGCGATTAAAAACATATTTAATATGACATTTTATTATTATAAAAAATTACTGTTAAAATTAATGTTCTATCTCGGAATTTATAATCTATTGAAATAATTGTCAAGACTTGGCTATTGTGAAGCCAACAATCACCTTCTGTCACCACAGATGCCCCAAATTTCCACACTTGGATGTCTACTAGCTTTGTCTTGTACAGACGACTTTTAAATTGAAAGATGGATGCACATCCTGTTGAATTTTTTTGCAGGGTTTTTTTTTTTATGTTAAATGCAGCCACCTTCTGAAATCAAAATCAAAAGAAAAGAGGAATGCACATAGAACAAGAAAAGATGCAATTTCTTGGGGGTCTTGGGCATATACCAAGAATCCTGCAGCATCATTCTCTCATGGAGAAAAACCTTCAGCCATATCACCTTCACCCTGCTCCGACCTCCTCTTGGGCGAGATTTTGCAAAACTCGCGAGAAATAACCAAAATTCCGCGAAATGGCGCACATTCTTGCTCCTCTTCTTCTCCCTCCTTTCAACCGTTGCGGCGGTTCGCACCGTCGCTTCTATCTACACCGCCAGAAAGGTAAGCATCACAAGAGTCATGAGCACCCTTGTGTTGGAATAATTATAATAATAATTATTTTATGGACATGCATAAATTAATGTTTAATCCATATTAAATTGTTCACCAGAATAATGTGTACATATGTTTGGACTAGCTGATGATAGGTAGGTTAGGTCCATCATTGTCTAATGTATGGAAGAGTCCCTTCGCTTACCCTGTGTCAGTTTTTATTCTCCCTATTAAGAATAAATTAATAGCTTTCTGCTGCCATGTTGAACCTGACACAGAGTTAGGTGAGAAACTCTTCCTCTCCTTCTGTTTTTTTGCTCCATTTCTCTTCTCTGCAAGCACCAAAGAAAATGCCCTCCGCTCTTCCAATTCCAGGTAAAATTCCTCTTCTCTATCACTATGAAATTGTTAATGTTTCACATGCTGTGATTAGAACAACCATAATTTTCTTTTAATTGGTATCTGAGCCTTGTTTGATTCTGATTATGGCTGTGAAATTAACATTGTTTTTTTCTGCAATATATGTGTATAGAGAATGGTTAATTTGGGTTAATTTTCAGATTGTATGAACCCTATTTTCCCTAATTTAATTTTCGGATTTGTGAATCAGTTAATTGCTCAATTTGTGAAATCAAACCTTAGGGTTTTTTAAGAGGATAAAATTCTGAAATAAACCCAATTGGAATGGTGCAATTTGGTTGAGTATTGAAAGAGATATTGGTGATAATCCTATGCATAAAACCGTGTTCTTCCATTGAAAACCCAGAATTTTAGAAGCCTTTTTTGGTCAGAATAATTATATAATCTTGTAGTATTCATCGATACGATTCCAACGCCACCGGAATCGTTCAAAACGGAGTCCGGATGAGGGAGATATGGCTCAACCCGCGTTTCAGACCCAATGGGTCCGCGAAACCCGACCCGACCTGGCTGGAGGTTGAAGGTGACTGATAACACGCGCCGTAACACGCCCACTCTCGGCGTGCGGCGCGTGGGGCACGTGCGGGTGCTGTAAGGGGCCAAATTTTTGGTTCTTTTTTATGGTTTTGCCCTGTTTCAGTGAAATAAAATTTTTGGTGATTTTTAATTATTTTTCTGGGCATCAGAAAAATTATTAATTTTGTGTAGAATATGTTTTTAATTACTACTTAAAGAAAATTGTTGTTTTTTATGTACCATATATATTATTCATCCTCAATATTGCAGAGATTATATATGGTTATTATACTTATGGTTATTATGCTTATATTGTTATTATTGTTATAAAGGATTTGCATTTGCTATAATTATTGCCACAATATATGCCATTAAAAGATATGTGCCATTATATTTTATTTTTTTTAAAAAAAACATTATGATTGGCCATATTTGTTTATGGGAATTTGTTGAACCTTAAATATGGAATTGGATATGTTGAACAGAACACCATGGCTATATCCATGTTGATAAAATTCAAGCAATTTTACGAATAGAGTTTTCTGCGCATATCCCTAAATCATATATTAACAAAGTTTACAAAGCATATTGGATACCTGCTATGCCGTTCAGTTTCGTTTTGAATATATATATATATATATATATATATATAAGCATTCCGCGCATGCCGGGTGCGTGCGTGGTCGGCGCCGTAGGCTGCTACCTGTTGCCGCTGCGTTTGGTGCGTGGTCGGTATTTGCGGAAGTTTGTTTCTCCTGCAACTTTGTTGCTGTGTTTTTTGGGCAATTAATTGGATTGTTGTAACTATTGCCATGATTTGTGGTTGCCATGATATGGGGCCATCAGGGTGCTGATCGTGTGCCGTGATATTCTGACTTAATGAAGTTTCTGTTGCTATTGTGATGTGCTATTGTGAAGTTTCTGATTTGATGAAGGATCATTATTGGTTGGCCATGATATGGATACATGCTGCCTTGTTGAACCTGACACGGAGCTAGGTGAGAAACTCTTCCTCTCCTTCTGTTTTTTTGCTCCATTTCTCTTCTCTGCAAGCACCAAAGAAAATGGCCTCCGCTCTTCCAATTCTAGGTAAAATTCCTCTTCTCTATCACTATGAAATTGTTAATGTTTCACATGCTGTGATTAGAACAACCATAATTTTCTTTCACCTTGTCCCTAAGATGTCAAAGAGGCTCACGGTGACTTTTCTGTTCTTAGCTTACAACTTCATGGCAGCGCTAATCAGGCATGTGGGCCCTAGTCACAACTGGGGCATGGCAATCTTGTATTTAATTGGGCTCGTGTACCTGAACGTGGTGTGTAAGGTAGCTAGCTTTGTGGCCTTATTGGAGGACACGTGTGGGTTTGAGGCCATGGCGAAGAGCAAGCTAGGAATTGGTGAAGGGGAAGATTGGTTTGTCCGTACTCGTTTTTCTTGGTGTCATCGTCCCTTTCTTTCTTTGTGGTGCAGTTTTTGTTGACGGGGAGGACGGTGTTTGGGATATTTGTGAGTTTGGTGGTGTCGTCTTGTTTGCTGGTGCTTGAGCTTGTTCTTCAATCTGTGCTCTATTTATTTTGTTTGCAAGTCGTATCACGGTCACAATATTGATATGTCTGCTTTGTCAGATCTGCTCCAAGGGAAGTGTACGTGAGCCGTTAATTTAGATATATCCTCATCTGTTTTAAATGAAACATTCCTATGATTTGAAATTAAGAATTTTTAAGGTAAAACATCAAAATATCTTTCAATTTTCTTTGCATCCAGCCCTCGCTAAGTATAGTAGGGGCATTTTGAGAATTATATATTAGGGGAATATTACTAGGAATATGTATATCATAAACCAAACAAGCTTTTCACTTATCCCCGAAAATCGAATTTTGCTAGAGAATGAGCAAGCTTGTTTCCCTCTCCTTGTGTGAGTCCATAAGTATGCCGCAAAGTATTTTTAATGCTAAATAAATACGCTTATAATAAGCTTATTATATTATATTATATTATACAAGAATGTGACAATTTTGCGTAAAATATTTTCAGGAATTAAATTACATTCCTGAAAAAGTGATTTCAAACACTGACACACTCCCCTTGATGCCTGGCTGACCAAACAAAAGCCTTGTGTAACTCCCATCCTTATTTTATTTAAATTAACTCTCACCCAGACGCACAAACAAAGTCTACATCAATTCTGTGAAACTCAGTCATCTAATAAGTTGGCACCAGCCCTTGAATTCAGAGTCCGGTTGATATCCTCTGCTATTTTCTTCGCATCATAAGAAATGCCTTCTAACCCTCTCTTTGAAAATCCAGCACAATAGATTCCACGTTCTCCTTTCCAGTGATTCGGATATTTTGGTTTAGGCATACCGTCCTCATTGAAAAGCTCATTGTAATCCTGCATGCATATGGCAAATAATGTGACACAACCATATAATTAGTGTAAGGAACAAGCACATTGTAAAATCAATTTTGGGGGCTTATATAATTAATAGGACAAATATATATATATATATANGCTGTTACGACTTTATTATTATTATTATTTTATATTATATATATATATATATATATATATTATCATATGCACCTTGAGCCACTTGATTACATTGGTCTTGTATCCTGTAGCAAAGATGATGACATCAAATTGAGCCTTTCGTCCATCATCAAACTCAACCGTCTTGCCTTCTTTGATACTTGAAATACCAGGGAAAACCTAAACATAGACGAGAGGATAATTAACCAAATTGATATATAGCACCCATTGTTAGCTAAGAAATTAATTTATGAAGTAAATCAACTAATATTATCTATATATAGCTATATATATACCTTCACTAGGCCTTTCTTAATCTTTTTGACACAACCCACATCAATGGTGGGAGTACGACCACCCATGAATTTCATTGCAAAGGGCCCCTCCTTTGGCCTGCTCAAGCCGTACGTGGACAAATCTCCATACATCATTTTGCTCATACTCACCATGATCATGTCCACCTTCTCCATTTTGAGGTATTTCAGCATTAACATCCCCATGTAAACCATTTCCTTAGTAAAGACGTGCACCTAAATAAAATATATAGCCAAAAACTCATGATCAGTCAATTTCAAAGTTAAGATTAGTACCTCAAAAAGTAGACACCAAATTGTGACATGTAGTTGCTTTTGGAATCAAATAAGATTAAAAATAATTTGATTTGAAATGATTTGAATTAAATTGCAAATCAATTACCATGTTTAAAATTCATTAAAATAAAAATTGATTTCAGTTTGTTTGATTGATTTAGGGTTTACGGTTTAGGAATTGAATTTTTTTTTTTCAATTTTTCAAAAACTTTGATTGATTTACATTTTTACCCTTATTAAAATAGGAATTGAATTTTTTTTAAATAATTTTTTGAAAAATGTATTTTTCAAAAAAATTATATTTTTTGATTTTTTTATTTTTGAAAAAAATTAGAAAAAAAAGTTTTTTTAAAAAATATTACTAATTTTTCCTCTTTTTGGAATTTTTAAAAATTAGTTTTGAAAAAAAAATATTTTTGGAAAAACAAGTGAACAAAATATTTTTTGGAAATTTTTTTGGGTGATTCTTTTCGAATTTTTTTTTGGAAAAAATATTTTTTGAAAAAAAATCTTTCGGAAAAAAATTAAGAAAAAAATATTTTTTTATAATAATGAGTTTGATTTGACGAACATAATAGAGTTTATAAATTTGATTAGTTAAATAGAGACAAAATAGTCTTTTATGTTAAATGAATTCACTTTCAATTAAATCCTTACAAAAGTGATAAAATTTCTAATTTAAGCAACTTGAATTCCCATGAATTTAAGAAATCAAATAAATTCTATTTTCTAAAGATACCATACATAAAAATTGATTTGTAAATCAAATCATTTCTCATCCTATTCAATTTGAAATCAAATGATTTAAATCCTCTAAACTTTCCAATTGCAAAATCGAATGGTATTTTTTTAGGTTGTCTGCTCGAAATCGAAGGTTTTGTCTCGACTCAAAACCGAATGGCATGATTTGAAAGAAACCTAATTGAGCCTCTAATAAAATATGAAACATAATTTGTGTAGCAATAAGTAAAAAGAGAATTAATTAATGCAACTCACAGGGCTTCTAACAAGGATGGAAGTATTTGCACCCCAATTGGTAAGATCATAAGCGATCTCCATGCCAGAGTTCCCACACCCAACAACCAGCACATCCTTCCCATACATCTCCCTCCCATTCATATACTCGCTGCAATGCATGCACTTCCCTTCGAACCTCTCCAGCCCTCCGATCTCAGGAACAAGGGCCTGGCTGTTTTCACCCGTCGCAACCACCAGAAAATCCCCCACGTACACCTCATTATCATGATCACCATCACCTGACTGCACAACAACCTTCCACTTACCGCTGCTCTCGTCCACGATAGCAGACTGGACGGAGCGGTTGAACTTGACCGAGACTGCGAATCGAGCCACGTAGCTGTCCACGTAGCGGAGGAATTCCACCCTGGGGACGAAGGTGGGGCACCCGGGTGGGAAGGGCATGTGAGGGAGGGCACAGAAGTCTTTTCCCAAGTGGAGCTTCAAACGGTCGTACGCACGCTTCCTCCACAGGGAAGCGTGGCAGTCATCTCTCTCGAGGACCACGTTGGTCACGTTGAGCATGTTGAGGCAAGCGGCGGTTGCTATGCCGGCGGGCCCACCGCCCACAATCACAACCGGCACTTCGATCTCCATGTGCGTATACGGCTTAACCTTAATGGAAGCGCTTTCTTACTTTGTTTTGCTGTTGAGGGCTTGCTTATTCTTTTTGTCTTATTTATATAAGCGTTACATTGCATTGGTTAAATTAGCTGAGTTGTAATACAGAGAGTCATGGGCCTTTTTTAGTTTAACTTGTTTGTTTTTTTTTTTTTTTTTAATTTGTTCAGAGAAAAACATCTGGGGACAACGGGTCTTTTTTTAACAGTATCAAGCAGTTTTCAAACAAAAAAAATGAAACAGAATATTTTGTTTGAAAGAAAATAGATTCTCTCTCTTTCTCCTTTTCTTTTTTTTACTTTATTGAAGTTTACACAGCGGGGATATAGTTCATTGTCAGAAACGGATTTATTTTTGGGCAGCCAGTAATCAATTTTTCTTATCCGTAATTTAACGATGGTTTGCCATTTTTTTAAGTATTTTAATTAGTCTGAACTTAAAATAGTGTCAAGCAAACAACATTCCCATGCATGATGCATGAGACTGATTCCAAATAAACCACGGCGTCTATCGCTGCCATGCACATAGAAGTTTCTAAGGGGCTAAAATGCTAACTTTTAGCTAGGGGTGTAGTCGGGTTATTTTTTACATTTTTTCTTTTGTTGGGCACCCGCCCGACACGAGTCGGTTTAGGCGGGTCAATGGGTGACCCAGCATGTATTTTTTTTTTTAAATTTATTTTTTTATTTAATTTGCTTTTTATAATAAAAATAATTTTTAATTAAAAATATATATTATTTTTTAATACATAAATGATCTTATGAAAAAAAATCTAATAACAAAAAAAAATTGTTTTTAATATATATAAATAATAATAATAATATTTAAATAATAAAATAAAAAGATGAGTCGGATCAAATTTTACAATTTAAACCCAATATTTGATCCTACATAAATGTGCAACCCATCACTCAACCAAACTTAAAGGAAATCAGATTGGGTTGGGTCGATGGGTTGGTAGGTCACCCAACCCGTCATACACCCCCTACTTTTAGAACATTGACTTCTATTGTCATATATATTGATCCAATCATATATCTGTCAGGGCATCATAGGAAATAATTAAGGTATAATCAAGGAGAGTTAATGCATGAGACATGTTTGTACAGAGAATGTTTTTCTCTATATTTGAACATAACATTGTATTAATGGAAGATATTATACATCTATAATTTAATTTATTTCAAAAATCGTTAGAACGATATGATATAATCGGTAATATTAAGTGAATCTAGCTACTATGATTAATTCAAATCATTAATTGATAGAGCTGGTCGACCTTAACATTTTGTTTGAAGATTGAAGAGAAAATGAGATGAAAGAAAATAAAAAGAATGAAAACAACGAAAAAGGTAGAAGAGAAATTGTGATGTTTAGATGAAACGAAAATAGAAGGAAAAACAAAAAGAAAGACATGCAAAATGACATATAAGTCTTTATTGTATAATAAATTGTAAATGTGTGATTTTTATTGAGTTTTCGAATATTTTTTGTAAACTACTTGAATAAATAAAATTATAATAAAATTAATTAAAATAATAGTTTATTGATATGAATGTGAAAATTTAAAAGAAAACCAAGAAAAGAGAAAATGTAATTTGAATCGATGACTTTTATACTCTTACTATTCTTTTTTTTGGGTACTCCTACTTTGATTTAATAGAATTAAATTCCTTATTAACATTTATTTCAAAAATTAAAATTATTATATAATTAAAAGAAATGAATAAAACAGATAATAAAACATATTTGTTATATATTAAATGATCAATGAATAGTGGCGTGTACGTTAAAAAAATTGATACAAAGGATTATTGGTAGCATTAAAGCAAGGGACAGTTTGATAAATTAGGTGGGGTTCTCTTCTGTTCTCTAGCCTTATCCAAACAAAGGATAAGAGTTTTCTTTAAAAAAATAAAAATTGTGCAAAATTAATAGTTACATAAAAAAAATAATATATAATACAGACAAATTATATGGGGCTGAATCTGAGTCAGACTCCGCAACTTGAGGTACCAAGTTCCAAGTAAAACTGAAAGTGCTGAAGTACTTACATATGAGCCTCGCGGTAGCTTTGAGTCTATGCATGAGTTATCTCTTTTGCATGGCTCCCCATTCAGGCGAAGGCTTAAAAAACGAGCGTCTAAGATCACAAGGCTTTGTTCTTTTGTGAAAATGTTCCGGTTTATTCTTTACCATGGTAACTCTCTCTGAGTATGGTTAATGAGAAGTACCAGTTGAATTTTCAATGTTTCAAGGAGTGGATTTGAATTGTAGATGAGATCAATAGACAATAGGTAATTAATGGCACGTGACACAGTAGAAGAATAACAATAAGTAATTGTAACTTTTGTGTTTAAAAATTATATTCAAGTTCAAGTCTAAAAATAAATAGAAAAAAATTTGATGGTTGGACAGTATATGCTCGCATTGCTGTTGGACTATTAACCACCGTCAGATATTATCTTTAGTTCAACATGATTTATTTTGAAACAAAAATATTACGTGTACATTTAATTTCATACACTCATACATATATCATTTAAATTATGTAATTAATAATTATTATAGGTATATAATACAGTTTTCTAAAATAGAACACAAACTTAAAGACGTTAAAACACAAATATTACAGACGTTAAAGCACAAACTTTATGCGCATTTATGCACAAACTTTATTTGGACTACACTACAAACATATACTTTAGAGTTATATACAATTTGAACTTTATTTAAAAAAAATACACAAACATTATACGTAATAATGCACAACCTTTATTTTCATAAGTGCATAAATACTATAAACGTGTATATGATATTTTTAATTATATTTAATTAAGTCCATAAATATTATAAGCGTTAAAATATAAATTTTATGTATATAAATATAAGTGTATATATGATGTATATTTTTGAATGTCGTTGTAGCTCGACTCATTTTGAAAACACGTTGATTAGTCCTAGGTAGTTTCGCACAATGTTGAGCATCTGTCGCGTCGTGCTAAAAAATAATTCTCGAATAAATATCTAGGTGGGTAGAAGTTTTAGTTACCTGAAAAAAATTCTCTTTACTGTTGCGGTGAGCTTATGTGTATTTATATTGAGACTAATTTTGCTTATCAACTTTTTAATAATAAATAAAATTTTATAATTGAAGCTTTCTCCAAAATTTCAGAACAATTCCTCTTAAAACTAAGAAAGGGAAATAATGCTAATAATAATTATATGATCCGTTTGAATTGATTTTTAAAAAAATACCGTTTTAAAAATAACAAGGGTTAAAATATAATATTTAAATAAATATTTTTTTTTACATAGTGTAAAATACTATTTTTTTAAAATTTAAAATGTTCTACTTTTAAAAAAAGTGGAAGAAGGTGTGATTTTTAGTAAAGTCACATTGTAATTGTAAACTAAACCTCTTAAAAAAAAACTATACTTCATAATGTAACTAAGATAAGTATTTTTTTTAAATCAATTCGTCCATAGTTGTATGCCTTTCTAGTGATGCATTGGGCCTTTTCCGGGCAAAATAGAAAACAACTTCATACACCGCGTTTTCTAGGTGGAGGTTACCGCGGTGCCCCAGACGTTGGAGCACATGGCATGGTACCCCATTTCCCTTCAATTTAAAGTTTTGTTATCATTGTTCTGCCACACAAATTCTGCTTTATTTCATTTTGTGCCCAAGTCTAGAAAATTTGAATATTTACAACAAAGCCCCCTCAGTTCAGGGAAAAAGATCAAAATGCCCTCACCAGCCGGCCAAAATGCCCCGGTGTCGGAGATGCTGCGGAGGGTGGACGGGAGGGGGAGCGATGTCGTCATCGTGGATTCTGGCACCACGTTCACGATGCTACCAGCAGGAGGGAGGGAGGGCATTTTGGACTTTTTCACTGAGCTGAGGGGGCTTTGTTTCAAATATTCAAATTTTATATAGGCTTGGGCACAAAATGAAGTAAAGCAGAATTTGTGTAGCAGAACTATGATAACAAAACTTTAAATTGAAGGGAAATGGGAGTACCATGCCATGTGCCCCAACATATGGGGCACCATGGTAGCCTCCACCCGATTTCTAAGCTTCAGGAGGTCCCTTCAACGTTGAAAACCAATTCATTTCAACTGAAGATATATATTGTGACGTTAGTGTAACAATGTGATCAATGCTATAATGTTTATAACCTAGGTCAAATTGGTTGCTAATCCCTTGAAAATAAATTATTGAGAGATTAGTGATAAATTAGAGACCAATTTAGCTGTCATTGTTTTGAAGTCGCTAATTAGTTTTAAAAACATTTGTTTGTTAATATGTAGCTAATTTATTTTAATGATGAAACTATTGGTTAAATGGTCGTTACTTTGTCATTAATTCTTAGCTATTTTATAATAGAATATAATAGAAATAGTTTATTAAATTGTCAAAAATTTGCAAGAAATTGTGTCGTAACTAATCATTCACAGATTCTTAGTAACATTCATCGCAAATTTATCGCCAATTCATAGCTGGTCCAACACAAATAAGTTAAAATCTAAAATGCAATATGTCGTAATTTCGTCGCTAATCCATCACAAATTCATGATTCTAAAAGAAACTAAATCAGTTCAACCAATTAAACCAATACCACTTTCACATAGAACTGATTCATTTTTCAACAAAATTCTAATATCAATTCAAAGAAATTTGTGTTTTGTACGACCAATACACGATACATGATTTGAGATCAACTATGTCAATGGGTCGCTTCACTTGCTCAATTCTCCTTGAAACACATGTTCCTTATATATCTAAAATTTTGAAATCCACTTTGTCTTTTGATCGATGTAGGGACAAAGGTTTCACTAGTAAAATAAATGAGAAAGCACTAGTGTCTCTTTATGCAAGACTATTGTATAAGTTTAAATGGTGTATATTATATAAATTTTAATAAATCACATATATGTTCTTAACAATACTAGCTTATTCTATTAACAACTTGATCGTAAATATTATTTAACACAACACGAATTGTTAATGTTACGGATAAAGGTCAATCTTCATTGGCAACATTAATTGTTTGTCATTATATTAGGAAATGGTTGCTACTTTTTATTTTTGGTCATTACAATGGTTGCTTTTCTTTGAATGCATCTCTCTTTAATTGTTACCATATTTGTTTAGTTCTAATGAAATTTTATAGGTAGTTCAACCCCTTAATATAACAATATTAATCACTTGTATTGTCTTCATTTTTTTGTTACTGGCTTGTGTTTGTCTTCATGTGAATGCTTTAGTGACTTTCAACATTTCTTGCAAATTGAATCAATTTTCTATCCTCATTTCATTTACTTTAATTTGTCTCTCTTTCATCTTTGCAATAATTAGCTTCAAACTATTTTAAAAGTATTTTTTTTTAACATTAAAAATTTATTTTACTCTTTATTTGTATTATTTAATATTTTTTATTTATTTTATAGCGTATAGTTATGTACATGTATTTTTTGTTACATCCCAATTGAACTAATGAACATCTGAAACTAAGTTGAGAGTGATTAATTAGGAAATATTCTCTCACTAAATTAAGTTGGGAGTTTGTGAGGGATTAGTGAGGACACAATCCCTCACTAAAAAAAAGTGAAAGGTTAAACTTTTAGCGATGTTTTAGCGAAGGGATTTATTTGTCGCTAAAAGGGAAGGGAAGAATTTAGTTTAGTTGAAGAGATTTGTGAGAGATTAGTAAGAAAATTTCTCTCACTAAATGAAACTGAGAGTTTGCGAGGGATTAGTGAGGGATTTTTCCCTCGCTAACTTTTCTTAAAAACATTGCGAGGGCAAAAAAGTTTTTTCTCCCTGTAAGTATTTTTAGTGTTTGTGAGGGAGTAGCGGCGAATTTTTCTCTTGCTAAACATTTTAGCTACAAAAAATATGTTCCAAGATATAATGTCATCACTAATCCATCACTAATTACTCGTTGAATTTTTTGTACGTCAATTTTCAAAATTTTGCTACCTATCAACATTTTTTCGTGAATCCTTTGCTAATCCATCACTAATTAGTCAGGAAAGTGAAAAAAAAAATTGCTTAATTCTCTAATCCGCATTTGTCCTTTCGTGTTGGTAAGTTACAATAACATTACAACTTGGTAAGTTACAAGTGGCGTTCATGGCTTTATGCGCATCTTCCAACGTTTACCAAATCCTTATTTGATAATATATTGAATTTAATTTCCCTTTAATTTTTTAATCAAAACAAATTATTTCTCCAATTATATTACATTATATTATTTATATTCTTAGTGCTAGCTAGCATAGAATATAATAATATTTCATGTAGACTAAAATTATTTATTTGATCAAATTAAATTCTCGAAGCAAAAGACCAGAACACTACTTAATTAGTGTGTGACTCTATAGGTTCAATATTAAGTTGGTAATAAATTAGTCTCACTAATTAATTAATTAAGATTGACGTCAAGCAACAATCCTTAATTAATGGTCAGATAGTATGAAGTAATTTATTTTTATTAACAATAGCCTTAAAAAAACTTATGTAAAAAATTTCTTTCATTTTTTCAACTATTGGTTAACCTTAGAGTATGATATAATTGTCAAACTCTAATTAGTTACCAATATTATAATTAACCAGTGAATAACCCCAAGAAACTAATTTCTTCTTTATTCATTCAATATCTTTGGCCAAGGTCTTAAATTAGTTATTAAAATCTTATAACTCAAACTCATTACCGGGAGTTGGTGGATTCCTTCTTGATCAATCATTAATTCTATCGTATTAAATAAATAAAAATGATAACAAAACAAATAATTTGATACATGATAAATTCGACCATTAGACATACCTATATATATCCTCAACAGCACGCACGCATCTTCCTCGCTGCCTATTGAGCATTAAACAAATTGATTCGTACGTGCTGACCATGATAGGTTCCGAACTACTCCTAACCTGGTAGGAGAAACGATTTAAACCAGTTTTGAACCGAGACTAACATCTCTTGCCTTTAGTAATATTTCTTCAATGTCTCCGCATCCTCTCTCTATAAGTAATTTCTTCAACATCTAAACCAGATTTGAGCCTAGCCCTAAGGAAGAAGAAGCATCAGAAGTACTCCTCCTCAGAGATGACTCCTAATTGGCTGCCGCTGTCAGATCTTAATTATGCCACCTACCGCGTTCCTGTGGTAGTTGTCGGAGATCTACTCGCGCGCCGCCGCACATCGCCATGGGAGAAGCTGGTGGCCCACACACGTACGATGAGGCGAGGAAGACGAAGATCTGATCATGCATCCAGCTTGTTGCAGAGCTCATCGGAAAGCTCTCCTCACTGCCATGGCCATTGAGAAGGTAAATGAAGATATCTAGATAGGTTACATGGAAGAAAGAAATCATAAACTTTTACAAAGAATTTTACAGTAAAGATAAGGATGATTTTGGGATTACATCTTTCCTCATCTCTTGAATGTCCTCCCACAATAATAGACTGACAGTCTGGAGGTCATCCCCAATGTTGAAGAAATAAAAAATGTTGCGTGGGCTTGTGATCCTACGAAGGCTTCCGGAGTGGATGGCTTCAATTTCAAATTTATACGTCAGATCATGTGGCTGGAGATTGAAGAGAATTTTTGTAATGAGGTAATGGATTGTTTTTGTCAATAGTAATCTTCAGTTGGAGAGGCTAACATGACTTCCGTTATACACTCTCCTAAATTCGAAGGGGTGCTGACTTTCGACTAACCAACATGGTTAGTTGCCTTTACAAGATCATCTCAAAAATAATGGTTGGCAAGCTTAAAAGGGTTCTAAATTATAGCTTGCACTTAGTAGAATTATTTAGATTTTATTGTTTTTATTTCTTTGATTTTTGAATTGTTCTTAGGAAAATAAATTTCAAGAGGATTATTGAAGATTGGAAGAAGATAAAAGATAAGATTGAAGAAAACGATTTGAAGAGAAGATTTGGATAAGAAAATTATAATTTGAATACAATTTGCAAAGATTTGGGTGAAGATATATGTTGAAGTTGTTTTCATCCTGACTTTGTCACACAATATTCATCTTGCACTACTAGAAAATAGCATATTACCGTCGAAAAACCATCCGATAGTATTACTATCGGAAAAAACAAGAAAAATTGACGGTAAATGCATTTAAGGCAAACTGGGTTAATTTTGGTCACGATTACCATCAGAAACAAGAACCTGACAATAATTCCGACGGTAATAGTTGCTACCAAGTGGTGCGTCGTTAGGCGAGAGGCATACCGTCAGCCATATCCGACGGTAATAGGGTCCGAATTTGAAGAGACACCTTTCCCTAACGGTTGTAACATTAAACTAATTACCGTCAGAAATAATTGACAGTGGCGACCTCAAACTTTTTTGCACATTTTCCCGTGCCTGTGTTTTCCTATACACACATTTTCCTGTGCGCACGTTTTCCGATGGTTGGTGTAATTACTGTCGTCTTTACCCGTCGGAAACATCCGACGGTAACAAAAGTGAAAATTTGCCAAGATTACCGCGTTACTTTTTCGTACTGTCGGCATGTTTGCTACATAGTTGGCGGTAATGCTTTAAATTAAACGAAGCATTTCGATTGTTAAGTTTCATGGTTGAGCAGGGGAAAATAAAATAGGATTAGAAAGGAATAATTAGAGAGCGAGAAATATAATTAAATTTATGGAATTGATGTATATTGTTGTTGTATTTTATTACATAGAGATGTTCCTATTTATAGGCTAAGAAGAGAATCAATGCATAATGAAAGTAAATCAACCTAAATAAACTAAATCAAATAATATCAATCTAAGATATAAAATATATTTATTTTTATTCTTAACATCGATAAAGCGGTCATAGTCAGACTATCTCCAGTTACCATTGGTAATCCCACAGTAATGTTCTAAAAACTTACTACGCATTTCACTCTCTCACAGCACACCATATCTGAATATTTCTTCTTTCTCTTCTCCTCTTCTCTCTTTTCCTCTCCTCTCCTTCTTCCCCTTCACTCAAAAAACTGTTCATTCTTCCTTCTATTGCTAAAAAATGCCTCTTTTTTCCTGTGAAAATCCTTGCAAAATTGCTCAGTATTCTAAACTTCGTTCTTCAAGTGTTCGTTGGATTCCTAAAGGCTTCATCGTTGTTGTTGCTTCACCAACCTCACACTACACACCATTTCTGTTTCCTTCATTCTCCTGTAAATACTCTAATCTTTTCTTCTTTTTCTAGCCGTAAGGTGTTGTATGCTTTTCATAACTTGCTTCTGGGAAATTTTGCTATAATATCTTAGTTTGAGTTTGTGTGTTCAAGATGGATGTTATTTTTTGGTATAAAATGAAATTCAGATGTATGAAATAATGAATATGCATTAGTTTGGATGTTGTTTTGTGATGTATGAAATGATGGATATGCATTAGTTTAGATGTTGTGATGCGCATTAGTTTGAGTTTTGTGTGTTTAGGAATTGGGAAAGGAATGGAATGAAATTCATAATAATTTTTTAAAAAAATTTATTATCTTTACCGTTGTAAGTAGTCAACGGTAATTATATAAAAAAAATATATTCAAATTATTGTCAAAATTAACCAACGGAAGATAGAATAAAATATTAATATTATTACTGTCGATTATTATCGATGGTATACAGTTCAGTTAACTTGGACCGCCACTACCGTCGATCATCACCGACGGTAATTACTGTTGGATATATAAATCTGACAGTAATGAGTTTCCATCGAGGCTATTACTGTTAGTGTACTTGCCAATGGTAAGTCCGATGGAAAGTAAAAAATCTGACGGTAATCGGGAAAAAATTGACGGTAACTCTGACAATAATGAGCGTTTTTCTTGTAGTGTTGATGGGGGATGACTATCGACTTGGCTCCAACGACAAAGTTATAGATCTTTCTCTTATATTTGATGAGAGACTTGGATTAGCTCAATTGGATGTTAGTAGCACAAGTTATGACATTTTTACTATCATAGTGTAGTGTTGTAAAAAAAATCGAATTTTAATAGTTTTTACTTGATTTTGAGTATAGACTCTATAAATACAACCTTAATAACCTCATTGCAAAGGGGGGAAACATATTTGAAGATGAGGCAACCCTAGAAGTGCTAACTAGGGCCAGAGCATCGCCGCCAGGGTGCTACGCGAGAGCTCTGCACCCTTACTCGTCGTCAACCACCATTTGTCATGTATGATGTTGTTTTCTATATTTCTCTTCTATTTTCTCTTGTATTTTTCTTCTTCTATGTGCTAAGTCCCTTGCTGGGGAATTGATGTAACATCTTGTGATGATACTATTTTAATTCATGATGTTATTCAGTTTCTATTGGTGCTTGTTAACATTTCTATATGTCTGCTTTATTATAATTGATTAATTGATCATTAATTGATTTGTTATGATTTCTTGCATGATAGCTTGAGAGAGAGATTACAAGAGTGCTTCGTAGGTATAGAAATCATAGGTTGAGCAAAAGTCCGAAAGGAGTAAACACAATCAGTGTGGTCTTGTGAGGAGTAGAAGTAGAACGTTCATGCTTTGAATAAGTTTAAACCTCGCTAAGAGATTAAAGAGTCAATCTAGGATAAGAGGGTTGTTTGACATTGAGAGAAAGACTAGCGACTAGTAACCCCAACCATTAATTAGCTCAATAGTTGATTGTTTAAAAATTGTATTAGGATAGTTGTGTGAAATTGTCTATGAGCCTACCCAAGTCTAGTGTAGGTGAGTCAATAGCCTTAATGTTCTCCTCATCTCTTGTTTTTCTTATCTTTTGTTTAATTATTTATTTTATGCTTGTTGCTATATATTCAATGTCCTATCTATTAAGTTAATTTAGTAAGTTATTAATTAAAATTAAACATGTAATATTATCGTCCTAGGTTCGACAACTCGAGTATTTATACTCACTATTACTTGTACAAACTAGTGCACTAACTAGTGTTGCAAAATTTGCATTACTGATCAACACATCTTGGATGGGGCTCTTATTATGTGTGAAGCTATTCAATGGTTGAAACGGAGCATCTATATTGATTAAAGTAGACTTCCAAAAGGCATATAGCCTGGTGAAATGGTCATTTATTACCGACACTCTGAGGAGCATGAGATTTGGTATGAAATGGACGATTTGATTGAGAAACTGCTATGTCTCTGCCTTTATATCTGTAATGGTAAATGGTGTCCCAACAAAGCCGTTTAAAATGGAATGAGGTTTATGTCATGGAGATTGGATATCATCTTTCTTATTTATAATATTGGTTGCGAAGGTTCTCAATAAGATGATTAGCAAGACAACTGATATAGGCTAACTAGATAGACTTCTAACTGGCAGTGATGATGTACCACTATCTCGCCTCCAATTTGGTAACAATATTGTTTTATTCTGTTCGTAAAAGGAGAAAACTATTACTAATTATAAGCTACTGTTAGAGGGATTCTATGTCATGTCAGGGCTTTGAATTAATTATAAGAGATTATTTGATTCCCATTGGGTGTGAAGACCTATGAGTTGAAAATGTGTAAAAGGATATGAGGTGTAAAATTGTCTCCCTCCTATTTATCTACCTTTGGATTCCCGTTGGTGTAAACCCGTGACGTGCAGCTACTTGGACACTTGTGATTGAGAAGGTTGAGAGCAGTATGTAGAGATCAAGATTCCTATCTAAGGTAAGTAAAATTGTGTTGTTTAATTCTGTTTTAAACAGCTTACCATTTTACTATCTGAGTATCTTTCAGATGCCAAAGGTTGTACAACAAAATATTATTAGTCGTAGATTATTTTAAGGGAAATCGAATGGTGAGAAAGGGATTCCACTAGTGAAGTAGAGCTAGGTTCAACTATCCATGGAGTTTGGACGGCTGGGTATTGGAGACTTTGGTGAATGAGATGGTAACATAGTAGGTCTATTTTGTTTATCTGAATGGCAACACGGGGTAATCCTTGGTCCTTTATCCTTTACCTTGTATTGAAGGTCATTGAGTTTCCTAAGAGTGTCTTGGGTGAACGGGATGGTAACATAGTAGCTCTATTTTGTATTTCTTTTTATAATTAGCTTGTATCTTTCCTTTTGGACCCTTAATTAATTTCAAGCAAGGTAAACTTTTTCCTCCTTTAAAAAGTAATAGTTTGTACCGTTGGATTTTTCCTATGGAGGCTTTTAATGAGGTTTTGTTTGACTCTTACTGAGCATTGTTGAGCCACGGTGGGGTAGGGGGTAGGGTGTCATTGTCTTTGTTTCCTTTTTGTTGTGTGGGTACCTTTTGTCCTTTTGGCACTGCTTGTATTATTCATGGGTCCATGTTTGATGTTAATTTTGTACTTATTTTCCATATTCTAGGAATTTTATAAGTTGTCTACTTACCTAAAAAGAGAAGATAGCTAGGTTACTTGAGACATTTTTTTTATGAGGTGTAATATTATTGGGTTTATTTGATTGTATTATATTGTACAATTAAACAGATGACTTAGTTTGACAATATTTCAAATATTTTAGACCTCATTATAGAATGTCAAAAATTGCTTTTAAAACAAGCACTTGAATAATTCATTTTTTTTAAGGTTAAGGGATTTAAGAGGAAATAAAATGGGAGAGAGGAAATGGAGATAATTGTTGATAAAATGTGGTGGATGAAAAAAAAACTATGGTAAGTCAATTTAAAAAAATATTCTTCCAATTATGAGAAGAAAATAAAAGAAAGATGTTTTAATGTACCAAATGACTTTTTTACCCTTCACTTGATTAATTATGTATATAATATAATCAAAATATTAAAGATATATAAATCGTGAAATTATATATTTTTTCCTTTCCCTTTTCTTCTTATTTTTGATTTTTCTACTTAACTAAACAATTAAAAAGAATTATCTATTTATTTTTAATTTTCTATTTTTTTCCTTTCCATTATATCCTCCCATTTTCTCTTCTCATTAACATAAGTGATAATGTCTCATTGATCTAAAAAAGGATGATGCACAACAAAATAGTGGTGACTCTCGAAGATGCTTTCACTAAATGTAACATCACGCAAGATGTAGTCAAGTATACTAGTTACCTTGGTAGTAGCAGTTGGTTCTATGGTGTAGTGGTTAGCACTCTGGACTTTGAATCCAGCGACCTGGGTTCGACTCCCGGTAGGACCTCTTTTGCTTTTCTTTCCTTTTTAAAGCCCTGAGTCTGAAAAGAAGATGGGCTATAATTCTGCAAAGATAATGGGCCATGGTCAATTTAGATTTCGAAAACCTTTGTATTCCAGTATTTGATTTGACTGTTTGCTTCCTTTCTTGGGCCAAATTTGATGGTTTGTTTAATGACCCAAAAAGCACGTTGTTTACAGGCGCAAGTAATCCATACAAATGTTGATGACGATAGTTTTATCAAAATTTAAAATGGTTTTTTTCTAACAAATGTCCGCCACTTATTAAAGAATTAAAAATAATTTTTTTTTATTGCAAACATAAGTTTTTAATGTAATAAATATACTGAAAGTACAAGAAACTTTATTTTTATATATTTTTATTAAAGACTCTGGTTATCAAAATCCTTATTAAAATAACAAATTGGCCATTTACAATGCTCACAAATTTATAGTTGACATGTATCTGATGGTCACAAAATTTGTGGTTTTTTTTTCCTATTCTTTTGTTCTCTTCCTTTATGTTTGTTTATTAGAGAATCGTGTTAAAGTTAGAGCCTTAATTTAATTATTGGTGAATTTAATTTAATTTAATTCTACAAAAACTTTCATCAATTTTAAATTTTAAACCCTTTTTCTTATTCCCATTGATTCAATTATGATGGCCAAAGATTAACACATGAAAGTTTTTAAAAAGAAATTGAAAAAGATTGAGTCTTGAGCAAGAGTTATGCCACATGTAAAATTGATGATATTGATGTGTGTTTGCAGGAGTAAATTGTTTTCATCAAAGTGCTGACACTTTATGAGATTGCCGTGTCTCTGTATTTGACACATCGCAGACACCAACACACGAAGATACTTGTGTGTCCGAAAGTGTCCAAATAAAAAATTCATAATTAATTGTATTCAAGCGTGTCCAAGTTATATTTGAATATTTTTTGAGTCATGTCTGTATTGTGTTCAAGTAAAATATATTTTAAATATTAAATAATTTATAATAATATGAATCTTTCAAAAATTAATGAGTATTGGCATATGAAAATATTTTAAATATTCCATATATTTTGAAAAGAATTTAAAAAGTATTAAAAATTAGTAATTTGATATTAATAAAAATATTAATATATTATTATAAATATTTAATTTTACACCTATATATATTGTGTTTATATTCTATAAAATTTTAAAATTAGCGTGACAAAGTGTCGAGTGTTGTATCGTGTCCGTGTCCGTGTCCATGTTGATGTTTTTCAGGTTTTCATAATGCAAGGACTGACTTATTTTGAGAGATTTTTCACATACTCCGAGAAATTTGGAGCATTCGATGCTCTTTTGTCCGTACACTTAGTTATTGAAAGAGTTATGTTTAGAAGAATTAACAAATCACCTTACTAATGTCACGTGTTATTTTTAAGAATAAAATAGTAAAAAAAAAATATTAAGTATCATTTATAAGAGTGAGTAAATTGATTTGTAACATGAAATATCAATAGTCATTTCATATTTTAAAAAATTATGTATATAAAATAATTTAATTGAATCACAGTAAAAAAAAAAATTACACGGCAAAGTATTCTCAAATAAAAATTTATACTATTATTTAAATATGTAGTTACACACAAGTGAAAAATGATTGTGTGTTATTCCCACTATTAAAAGAGTCTATGATTAAATGTGAGTGAGAAATTGTGGATAAACATTAATTTCAAAATTTAAAAGTTGATTCTATTTAAACGATACAAGGGATGCTCCAAATTTGACCATGGACAGGTGAAGAATCTCCAAAATAAATCAGCACTTGTCAGCATTTTACTCGTGTAAACATGCACCGTCATAAATATTATGTAGATTCCTCCTTTTCTTTTCCTGGTAACTACAAACTATCTTAGATCAGTTTAGAACGCTCTGGACCTCTATTTTTAGAGAGGTGAATTCCTCCAGCCTACCCAACAATAATAGGATATAAAAATTTATGGTGCTCATCATATACGTGACATTGCGTGGATTGATGAGTTACATGGGTTTGAAAATACGAAGTTAAAAAAATAAAATAAAAATTAATCAACACTTGGCGCGCAGTATATAGACTCAACTTTATACATTTATGATTAAATATTTGATCATTATCTGCAAAAAAATATATATAATAAAATAAAATAAAAAGGAAGATAGAATTGACTAGTAGTGCATATTGCATGGTTATCCAAGAAAGAAGAATCACAAGAACTATCTAGAGTGGTTCGACAAGTGCATTGCAATCAGAAACAGTCAAGGTACTGTAACAAATACCCAAATTCCTGACGGGCCTTTCAGGTTCGTATTGCTGAAAAGAAAAAAGAATATGGTGAAATTTCATAGAACCATCTAGAGTCATCGTGCTTGATTGGGGGTGGCGACTCTAGCAAGTCTTAAAATTTTGGAAATAAATTGAATATGAAGAGGTTGTGCACATCTTCACCATTAATTAATTTTTTTTAACTTTATAAGGTAACTTAATTAATGGGTAAAAATATACATAACTATAATTTCCACTTAAAAAAATGTCAAATATTTATATCCTCTTGTGTATTATTAAAAATGATCACGTTAATGTTAAGAGAGAGACATCATGAATTACCGTTCACTCAGCTTGGATAAACCCTCAACCCTAAACCTCCACCTCATCATTCTTCACTGAGTTTATAATAAAACAGTTTATAACCATAGTTCCTGACACAAGTTCTGATGACAAGTAAAAGGTTAACAGGCTCATATGGCTTTGAAATGGCAAATATTATCCTAAAAATAGCCATCATTATTGTTTTTCATTTTTACCAATACACACAACTATTCTTTTACAATTCGCTTTAAAAGCATAGCGTCATACTTTATCAAAAGCCAATTCCACCTAATTTTTCACGAGCAGATGTAAAGCACGGGGACAGAAAAACATCATGTAATCATCCTTCCACAAAACCATACATGTCAAGTCCATGGTGTCTCCCCCAAAAATTCGTTTGGTTAAATAGGAACAAGCCAATTTTTCCATCCAAAATGTCTTAACCATTCACATGTAATTCAGGGATCAAAGCAAAGTTAAAGACATAATATCAAGATGTTGTACACAAAGCAAAGTCTCTTAAGTAGCTCAACACAAACATATCTACAGGGAACTAACTTCTCTGAACCCACAAAGGGCACTTCCTAGAAGTGTCATAAGCAAGTGGCTCAATGAGCTGGATAAGGGAAAGCGTTGAATGCACGGTGCGCGTGGACAGCACAGGCACAATGCACTGAAGTCAAGTTGAGGCAGCCACTCATGATGAGTGCCTGCCTGCCTGAGCATGTGTGGAGTGAAGGGAATGAGTCACAAACAGCTTGAACTGCAGAAGGGGTGAGTGCTGTGCACTGGCTGATGTTCAAGGTCCTTAGGCCATCTTCATCATTCCCTCCTCCTTTCACTGATCCCCACATCCTGTTCTTCACCTTGCTTTGTGCCAAGGAATACATTGCCCTGTCAGTGATGTTCTTGCAGTAGTACAGCCCGAGGGACCTCAGGCACGGGCATCGGTTCGCCAAAGCAATAACACTATCATCTGCATATCAACAATGTCAAAGTCATAATTGTCCTGATTGTTGAGATATCGAGGATTTGTTTGATTTCTATTTTCATTTCCTATTTCAAATTCGTTTCCTGTTTGTCAAGATTTTGTGAACAAAATAGTTAAATCAAGAAAATCTTGAAACAACAACACGGAATGAAAACAGAAACCAAACAAGCCCTAACATATTCAAACCAAGAGATTATGCCATTTGTTAAAAGCAAAGGATAGGAGAATATAGATTTTCAAACTAAATCAAATCCATTGAGAATATGGAAGCATAAAAGTAGGATATTTTAGCAGCGCCAGCAGAAATATGATTAGAGAATAACAACCGAATTCCAGATTTTAACTGCCAAAATTTGAATGGAATACCTGTTATAAGGACACAGCCACACAAGTCAACTGTTCTAAGATCAGGACATCCATAGGCTAAGCTCATCACTCCAACATCACCAACATTGTCACACCATCCTAGGTTTAAGGACTGCAGCTGATTACAGTAATGTCCAATAGCCTGCAATTCATTTAGTTATAAGGTTATGATTTCAATCCACCTTAATCCTCATAGGATTATGATTATGACAACCAACTAGTCAACCACAACTATACCTGTAATGCAGTATCAGTTGCTGTTCTCACACATCCGCAGAGATTTAGCACTTTCAGTTTTCTACAGAAACTGGCAAGGTAGGCCAGGGCATTATCACTAAATGCAGAACACCCGCTGATGTTCAGCTTTGTAAGATCACGACAGCCATGGGCTATGGCATAAAGCGAATGATCAGTGAGTTTGAAACTTTTGCTGAGGTCCAGGATCTGCAGGTCATGACAGCAATTTGCAATAGTCTCAACAGCATTATCCTCCAGTTGAGGCTTGTCTTGACGAAGGATTAGAGTTTGCAATTTTGCAAACTTTGGAACAAGAGACAGAACCAAGTTATTCATGTTCTTGCTACACCTGAAATATAGAGGAATTTAAATAATCGTGCTATCACATCATTTCATCAATGCAAAAAAGCATACATCAGCCGTTTCCCCCTCTCCCACCCAAATAAATAAGTGCTTAAACTGGCCACAAACTTCGCTTTCATAGCTTAACAGTTCTGTAACAACTCACATGAACAACTTTGCAATGAAATTTTTTGAGATTTAAACATACCATAGCAAGTAAACCCTACAGTAACTCAACTTACCAAGTGAAAGAGGCCTTTCTAAAACCCAATATTACATTACATTCTCATGAGAATACCCCAGCTTATTCTTGAATGACTGAAATTATATGCTAGTTTAACCGACCAAGCCATCAAATTTTGGGATTCACTAATTTCATAACAAAGGAAGCAATTCAACTAGATGCCCGCAGGATAGGGATATGACATACTTCAAGTCCAGAAGGCTTGTTATCATAAAAGTGAGCACCAATAAACATGGTGCCAGCATCACAATTTGCAGCGTATCAAGACTCAATCACAAAAATAAGCACAAGAAACTAAGAAAGCTTCACTTCAACATAATTCCCAATTGGAGAGAAACCTAAAAAGGACCAAACTAACCATCCATACGCTGGACTTTCAAAATTCAAGAGAGAAAGCAATATATATACCACGAGAGTGACAAACGAGCAAGGCCAAAGTAAATAGCATCTCTCCAGCCACGGCAAACCCCAGAAGCCGTGATCACCGTCTGATCATCCACAAGAGACAGAATCTGCATCAACAGCTCCACAGGTATGTCCTTCCACTCGGTGATCACCCCAGCTTTCATCTTCCCTACTTTCTCGCCGCCGCCACCGCCGCCGCCAGCAACCATCATAAGCTTCTCAAAGCACAGGTTCAAGTCCTCAGTCCTCAGGTTCTCCTTGCCAACCATTTCAGTCTCACCCCAACAAAAAGCATCACCTTTTTCCTCCGCCTATCACATAAAAAACAGGGTAAAACGGATAAGGTATAGCATAGCAGATTCAATCAATCAAAGACTTCGGTTTCAGAGAAACAACTTGCAGCTAAAAGATAAACCACCACAGACCAATAAAAAACGCATGCGGCAAAGGCAACTGGCTAAGAAAGCAACGGAAAGATAAATACAATCACAAAATTGAGAATTATGATTAAAATATATATTATTAGAAAAAAAAAGGGTTTAATCTTATAAGGATGATCCTGCACATTACACAAATACCCATCACGTGTTTCTCAATTACATGCTTAGGACTTTGCAGAAAGTTTCAAACTTGAGACAAATAAATTGCAGCAGAAGGATCAAACACAGAGCACACAACATAATACAAGAACGATGGTAAAAAAAGGGGGCCCCTTTTTTTCATCATCAAATTTGACATGCATAAAATAGAAATCAATCAGGTAAAATCAAAAGGGGAAAGGGAGAAACAATCAGAAACACAAACCTCGGAAACTGGGCAAATTAAAAATCAAAACTATTTTTATTTTTCTGATCAAAAGCTTATCACAACAAGTTGCAGAAGAAAAACAAGATTTTAGAGCTATGAATAAGATAATTACCGCTATAGCAAAAAAGGAAATGAACGAAGCCAATATTTCCGCCCCTTTTTATTTAGTTTCAATAGAGAAGCTTAGTTATGCTTCTCTGAATTTTCAATTGTGGGGAGAAGGGGTCTTAAAATGGTGAAGGAAGGAGTGAGGAGAGAGAAGGTAAGCGACGCACAAGCTGCCACGTGTAATTGTGATCAAAATGTTGATGTGACAAGCAAAGTGGGTCCCAAGTAAAGTCCTCTACTTTGATGAGAATGGAGGTCATGCATCATAGAGATTAGAGACTAGAAATGAAGAAAAGAAAACGCATCGTAAACGGAGGGAAAAGAAAGGAACTTTAGTTTATGTCCTAATTAGTCTTTAATTTTTTTATTTGTTTTTACATTATTCTTTTAAAAAAAATTACATTAAATCTCGTTACTCTCTGGGAATTTTATATAAAAACACTAATGATGGGAAAAATTGAAGAGGTCAGTAACCAATTTATAACTTTTATTATTGAGAAATCAATGTGAATGCTTCTAAAATGTTCTGAAACCAATTAAATCATTTTTTTTCTTCTTTCTTTTTCTCCTTAATTTCTTGACTTGAAAAAAGAAAACGAAGAAAATAAAATAGAAAAAGGAAAGAAAATTGAAGAGGAAATGGAATAAAGGTGATATAAGATTGGAGTATTTGCGACTGTGGTGTGTCTAGAAGTTTCTTTTTGCCCATAACCGAAACCGCACCTTTGTGGTTTGAGGAGCAAGGTGGTGTAAGTACTTGAGAAGAATCTTTGTTGTAACGCATTTGCTTTAATCTTGGTTTGTGGCTTCAAATTTTAATGGTTGCTGATGACTTCAATATGATTTTGAATTTATGATCCCCACACACAACACATGATCACAAATTGTTTATCGAATTCAGTTGTGCTGATCCGTATGGACACTCAATATTGCCAAGAGGATCAATCCATGTTGAGTGGTCAATCATTTACTTGGCTCCAAATGAAAGCTAATACAGAAATGCAGATAATTGAAAGAAGTCACATCAGAAGGCCACAATTTTCATTTTTTAATTTTCTATTGCATATACGAAGGGCTACACCACACTCATGGTTGGGGGTCTTTAGAGAGAAAAATATTTTATATGAAAACCCTTATTATTTATTTATTTATTTATTTATTTTCAAGTGGGGTATAATTCTTCCAATTTAAGCATAGAAAAAAGTTTAAACATCCAAACAAATAAAATATAATTATTTTCTTTTTTGGTTGATAAAGACAAATAATTATTTTTTGTTGCTTATAAAGTGTCCATCGCCAACAACGACTAATCCTCCCTTAGAGGCTCTAAGCCATTTTTCATACACACCATTAAAAATCAAATTCTTAATTAAATACTTAAGAAACTCAATTATCTACAACTGTATTAAGCTTTGTTGGTTAAAAAAATAATTATTACTCTTAGTAATATATATTAATGTTGAATGCAATATTAATGGAGAATAAAATATTAATTTTTCACTTATATAACTAAAACTATATTTATTTATAGTGTGATCACTGCATTAAGTTGAATGTTTAAATATTTATATAAATAATGAAAAAATAATAATTTTAACAAATTTTCCTTCATGTAATTTTTCTTGTCCATTTGGTCCACTAACCCAAAGCAAAAATGAAAATTATTGTGCAAAAATAATTATGATATGATTAATTTAATTTATTAAGTATTAGTTAATCTATCCTAGATCGAACTAACTACTTGCCACAATAATGTTAATATGTTTTTTTATCTAAAATAAAAATGAGCATAAGAATTATTTATAAGTCCAATTTATTTAAAGAGTTAATACTTAAGTTGATCTTTGAAAAATGTCTCAGTGTCTAAATTGGTCTCTGAAAAAATTATATGTCAACTTAGTTTTTTAAAATTATTTTTGGGTCCACTTAGTTTCTTTATCTAATTTTTTCAAGGACTAATGTGGATAACGAAAAAAATATTTATGGACTAAGTTGGCCCCAATTTTTTTTCAAGAACTAAGTTAACATTTTAATTTTTTTAGACACCAAATTTGACACTGAGGCATTTTTCAGAACCTAACTTGAATATTAACTCTTATTTAAATTATTCATAAAATTATTCTACTAAAAAAATAACACAATAGTTATGCAAAAAAAAATTATGGTTAAATTTCATCCGTTTAGGCAAAACATCATGAAGCAAATTACAAAGACTATCCCGCCACCAAGACACAACACTAACAAATACTCGTCATACCTAGTTAAAATCTCCCAAATTTTTTTTTAAGAGAGACAAAACTCTTAATTTTCAAGAGAAAAAACACCAAATCAAAATCACTTATTTATGCAATTTCGTTATGCTTTTTATTTCTTTATTATGAAAGTTACTTTTCTTAAATATGAACTTGTGTTCTTTTTAAGCCAATGTTGTATGCGTCCTAAATTCACCCTTTGTACTCAGTGGTCAATAAGTCTTCAAATTAATCATAACATCAGCTGAAGTTATTTTTGTAAGTTTAATTCAGTTATGTTTATTTTTATTAATTGGATTGTAGAAATATAGGAGCTAATTGAATTCCTCGCGACAATATTTGAGGGTATAAGTGAGGCAATGAACTAAATTATATGTAATTCATTTACTCATTAGTCCTTAGATACGTACATAGAAAATAATAAAAACTCCAATAATACAAGTCACGGACTTCTAGCAAGTAGGTAGGTAACTATCCCAAGAAAACGATAGCTTGTGTGTATGTAGAGGCATATAGGAAAGGGCCAATTCGAAGGCTTGGTTGGCAGTGTCGTCTTGGAATATACATCTACACACTCATATTTTGTAGCCTTTTGCAAAATGGAATTGATTTGATGCAATTGTTGATGCGTATCCGTTAATACCTCTCTGCATGATGTCCATTGTGGAGGTCAATCAATTGTAGTAATGGATGAAATATAATCCATTTCAATTTATCCTTTTCGTTATGCAATTTGGACATGGGTCTTGATCGTCCCCACCACACCATTATTAATTTTCGCAAATTGCCTGGTAAAGTATCATAATATCATATCATCCATTGAAAGGAACCCTATGAAAGGAGAGAAAGCAACACCCCTAAATAGCCTTACACTAATGTTATTTCAACATTAAAGTTAGTTGATGTAAAACTTCTCCTTATCATATATATTCACACTCACATCACATAATGTGAGTGTAAGTTCTATGATATATTGTGAATGAAAAACTTATATTTACATCAACTTTAATATTAAAATATTAAAATAACACAAGTAACCTTGACGCATTTAAGCGTGGATTTAATCATTATAAATTTATAATCTGGACAACGAAAGGGGATATTTGAATAATGTTACCTCATAACTGTACCTGTGGTTCTCATAATTCGCTTTGAATATTTTCTTATGGCACCATTTGTTACATGAAATAAGAATTGATAATATTAACTAGTATTGTATAGTAAATTTTTGTCACATGTTTAACATAACATTTGATAATAATTAAGGTCTTATATCTTACCATTGTTGTATTAAGTTATTGAAGTTTTGAAACTTGATTACGTCATCTAGTATTATTTTTTTACACTTATACTCTAAATTAACCTTCTCTCTTTACCTTAGATATTATTTATTTAAAATATTTATTTACTACTAAATATTATTATAAATTTATTTTATTTATTTAATATTCTTATTTTATTATTTATTTATGATTTTATTAATTATTATATCATGTATTTATATATAATAAAATAAACTTATAGATATAGTATGCGCTAATAACAATATTTCTTATCATCACTAATTCTAAATTAATTTTATCATCTTTCTTGTAAAAATTAATTCTTAAAAAATTTATGCACGTATATCAGTATTTTTATCCATTAAATTAAGTTTATCGTATATAGGCCTGTATAATAACACTACATTAATGTTAGATAAGATGAAATCATAGTTACATGTGATGCACCAAATAAATAATAATATACAAACTTATATAATCTATCTTTTATCTATATTAAAAAGATTTTATATTATTAGGTCTAATACTATAAAAATTAAACGTTATTCTATACAATGCGCTAGATGGGGCCTATATTCAAGGCACTAAGCAGACCAAGTTACGGAGATTTTTTAATAAATAACGCACTCGGATAAAATATGACCAATTAAAAATGGTATTACCTAAATTAATCTGAAATATAACGCAAATGATTGAGTTTAGCATAAGAATATTTTATCAAAAAGCAGAAAGAGAAGAGAACTCTGTAATTTCTAGATATAGTTAACTAGCAACCAGACAAACAACACCATCTATGTGTACTGAAATATCCGAAATTTTCATCATCTTATCAACTTGATTCTCTCAAAATGTTTAATTGCATTAAGAATTTTAGACCATTATTTAAAGGCGTACAGCGGCTTATTATTTTTCTTTAATTAAAATTGTCGCTTGTAAAATCGAAGAAATAAACAAACAATTTATTAGCATCAATTTATCACCATCAATCGTGCAACGATGCAGATCCATAATGGTTGATATATCCAAAATTCTAAACAATAAAAGTTTTTGGCAATTCAAAAATAGCTTATACAACCAACGAGAGTTGGTCCAAATGGTAAGTGGCTTGGTATAGCTTAAGCAAGGTCCCGAGTTCAAGACCTTGTGTACGTAGTTATTCCTGCTGTGAGACTCACCCGTCATAGCCGTGCTCGACCCAGGTCGACCCGGATTAGTCAAGGCTAAGTCTTGGATACGAGAAAGACAACCTAAAAAAAAAATAGCTTATACTAACAAACGTGTAGGTCAACTAGAGGTGATGTTCCAAGTTTCAACTTAATTAGTGATCTCCAATTTTCCAAAAGTATGCAATAGCATTAAAATTCGAAATATTAAGATTTAAAAATTATTATTTTTCTTTATTTATATATTATAGTTTTGATCTATTTAGAGTGTAGACGTATCAACAGAGGAAAATCATGCAGACGGAAGAGCAAGAGTTTCAATGTTTATGAAAATTTTTGGGAGAGGGACCTACAAGAAACTTTGATGGCTAAGTCAGTACCAATTTTAGGTATAATATGGAGAATGAAAGTAACCTACCTTGGCCTAGGCCCGATAAGTCCCCTTCTTATAGGAATAACCGAGAGGTTGCCACCATCATGGCCGAGGTTATCAGGGATGTAGTTAAGTCCCATTGCACTACAAGAAAGTTGAATATTATAGTTCAGATGTTACCATTAGACATCAGGCCGACGGTATTACCGTCGGACAACGAAATATATCTGACGGTAAGCAGTTCGCTCATAAAGAACTGGGAAAGAGGCATCATATTCCGTCGGCAAATCACGCTGCCAGTAACAATAATGGTAATTGTTCGTGGGAAAGGGCGAAAAAAACTTACTGTCGGTCAGTATCGACGGTAAAGAAGTGAGGTTTAGTTTAAAAAAAACATTACAATCAGCAATAGCAGACGGTAAATTCCCACCAATTGTAAACTGTCATGTTTTCACCACGCATGTTACCGTAGGTGATATCTGACGGGACCGTCCTTAGAATTTACAAGCTTATGCAATAAATGTGGGTGTTTACCGTCGGTCTCATTCGACGGTAATCGCCTCAGAAAATAATAACCGGCACGTCTTCCCCAACGTTAAAACTAGCAATAAATATCCAGTTACAGTCAAATTAGTTCAACGGTAATCTAAAAAGCAAATGCTTTAAAAGCCCCTCCCTCTTCCGTCCTCTCCAAACTCTCACACACTCGTCACGCCACCATCTATGCCACCATCTCGTCGCCGCCGCCTGTAGCAACTCTATCGGGACATCAAATCGAGAAAGAGGTATGGGGAAGAAGAATATGGTTTTCTCTATGCAATTGAGTGCATACTTCCCTCTATGAAAGTCGTCATACTTCTCATCGGTGTTACAAGTGGATGCGAAGGTAACACTTTCCACTATCGCATCACCATCATCATACATAATCGATGAGTCTCACAACCTTTCCAACCCTCGATCTGGGATGACGACCTTGAAGCTAGACTGGGATGGCCCTCCCGCCGATTTAGTAGAATAATTTTTTAGTTTGTAGTTTTTTAATTTAAACTTTTTAATTAATGTAGTTTTTTTTTAATTTTTTAGTTTGTAACATATATGTTATATTCAATTAGAAGTTTTTTTAATTTTTTTAGTTTGTTAGTTTATTCAATTAATAATATATGTTATATCTAAATAAATAATAATTAAATAAAAAATAAAAAATAAAATAAAATAAATTTCTAAAAGCAAAATTTCTAATTGCGAATAAATAATAATTAATGGAAAAATTATTTAACTAGAAATATGACAAAAAAATAACAAAGAAAAAATACAAAAAAAAGACATTACCGTTGGACAAAAGGGCGATGGTAATTAATAAAAACACATATTGTCAGCTATGGTCAATGGTATATTCCTAACCATAAACCCTAAACTCCTAACCCTAAACCCTAAAATAAAAATAGTTACCATCGGCTATGGCCGACGGTAAATTCTTAACCCTAAATCCTAAACCTTAAACCCTAAACAGTCACACAATACCGTCGGATTTATCCGACAGTAAAAGCCCCAGGTCTCTAAGCAATAATTGCATGTGTTACCGTTGGGCATGGCCGACAGTAACTGCCTCAGAATAGCAACCGACACGTCTTCCCCAACGTTCAAATCCTAAGCAATTAATATCAAGTTACCGTCAGATAAGTCCGACGGTAACCTGAAACGTCATTGCTTTAAAAGCTCATCCCTCGCGACAGCCCCACTCTTTCTAACTCTCCCAAACTCTCTCCAACTCTCTCCTGTCGCCACCGCCGCCAGCATTTGAGGTAAGTCCGTATATATTGTATTATATATCTATTTATATATGTTTATATATATATATGTATTTTATATCTATATATATTGTTGTATATTTGTATATATTGCTAGTAATGTTATTAATATTATTATATATCTGTATTATTAGTAATATTATATATGTTAATATGTATGTATATAATGAATATGTGTGTATGTATATTATGTATATATTATATATGCATGTAAGTAAGTATGTATATAGAATCCCCCGCTAAAGCTTCCCGCCTCCTACCCCTCCTCCTCTTCGTCCTCCGAGAGAGATGATGAAGACCCTCCGCTAATTTAGGAGAATAATTTTTTAGTTTGTAGTTTTTTAATTTAAACTTTTTAGTTAATGAAGTTTTAGAAACTTTTTAGTTTGTAATAAATATATATGTCTTATTCGATTCGAAGTTTTTCTAATTTTTTATGGTATTCCCATTATCAATTAATAACATATATGTTATATCTAAAGTGTATTTATACATAAAATAAATTAAATTGCTTCCATCTAAAAAATAAATTACATTTCTAAAACCATAAGGTGAATGTTTGGTTGTTTGATGATTAACAAGTAATAATAAACAATAATTAAAATAATAAGTAACACATAACTTAAATAATAATTAACAAGTAATAATAAAGAATAATAAACACACACGATTAAAATAATAAAGTAAAGGTAATAATTTTTCGGTTGAGTTTTACCGTCAGATATGGCCGACGGTAAGCTACTTCCAAAACGACGCATTTTGCATAGTATCATTGGGTTTAGGGTTTAGGTGTAGTGTATTACTGTCGGTCATATCCGACGGTATAGTTAGTCTTAAACGCAGTGTTTTGGATTCGACATGGAACACTGCATTTCGTAAAATGGTTACCATCGATGATGGTTTCGTCGACGGTAATGAAAAATTTTTGGCACCAAAATTTGGTGCCACTTTTTTTTGTTACCGTCGAATAATTTTCATCAACCGACAGTAATCTTCGAATACAAACACTGCATTTTGGGATACTCGATACCGTCGGTTGCATGCGATGGTAATAGTTTGAATAAAACGTTGCATTTTGTACATCGTTATTACCATCGGACTGTACTGTTACCGGCGGTCATGTCCGACGGTAATGTCTCGGACCCCGAAGACTTAAGCGAATTTCATTTCTCTTCTTCCCATTTTCTTCTCCCTTCTTCTTCTTCTTCCTCCTCTTCCTTTCTTCCCTTCCTCCCTTCTCTTCCCTCATCACCACCGCGCCACCACCGCCACTCCACCGTGCCACCACCATTGCCTCTTGTTTCACACATGTATTGGTTCGTCTGTTTTTTTTCTCCTTTATTTTTTTATTTTTTAAAAATTATGTCTTGTTTTCCTTTATTTTTTTAATTACCATTGGTTCATTTTTTATTTTTTCCTTTGGTTTTTTTATACTAATTTATTGTCTTTGTCTTGTCTTAAAATAGGAGTGCATTATTGTCTTTTTGTTGATATGCATGAACTTGTAGCTTTCATCTATGTTAGGATATGAACTTGTAACAAGCTACAACTTGTTGATATGAACTTGTAGCTTAAATGCGAGATTGAAGATTAATGGAGATTGAACTAGGAGATTGCTCAAACAATTTTCAAAGCTTGCAATGACAATTAGGTATGTCTTTAACTTAATTATTACTAGGATAGAGACTTATTTTCTTAGGATAGATTTGTAGGATTGGAGTTGTATGGCTGGACTGGGGGAAGGAACGCTTAGTGTTTCTTTCTGACATTGTTTTAATTGATGTGCTGACAACGGTGATTATATGTTGTTTGTGGAGATTGGAAGGTCTATGTTTTAGAACGGTTCAGGAAATATTGTGTGGAATTGATGTATAATAAGAAGATTAAAGTAATTAAAATCGTTAAGTTCACGTCCATTAATTATGTAACATGCATGTAGGATTTGTAGAAAAATGATTCCGTCGAATAGATTTTGGATGTACGATAGATAGTACGAGAACTGAGGAGTGATAAAGCCAGAATTTTTTAAAGGCGCCGACTACTTTTGTCAGACTGTTACAACTATTCATCAGTATATGGCAGAGCAAAACCTTAGATGTCTGTGTTCTTTGTGCAAGTGATGTAGAATATTGGATGTTAAAATGGTTAGAACGCATTTGCATAAGAATGGGCAGCATTACTAGATATGGACCGATCACGGAGAGGTGGATGTTAATGGTGTCAATGAGTTCAGTAGGTTGCATTACGAAGGGGGAAGCACAAGTCACGCACGTACCGAACAAGATGATGAAACAGGAGGCTTTCAATTTAATGATAACGATAGATTTGTAGAAATGGTTAATGATGCCTTCGACGGTAATATGCTTGATGAAGAACCTAATATAGAGGCTATGGTTTACTAGAATAAGCAAATATTTCGGTATGGGAAGGATTTGTCCATTCAAAATTATTTGTGGCAGTTAGAATGTTGACTATGAAGTCAGAGGCAAATCAATCTGAGAGATCATTTGACCAGTGACTTTCGTTCATCCAAGAACTAACAACCCCTGAATAATGACATACTGTCGAACTTTTATCAAGCCAAATTTTTTTTCACTAAACTTGGCTTGTAGTCCATAAAGATTGACTGTTGTCGAACGGGTTGTATGCTATACTATAAGGATGATCCGACCTTAACTGAATGCAAATTTTATGGTGCTGCTAAGTTTAAACCTAATTAGGTAAATATAAATTTCTATATATTTATAAATTACAAAAATTTAATTAAAATTATTAATTAATATAATTATATAATTTATTAAAATTTTAATTAAAGTGAATAATAATTTATTAAATATTTAGTTAAATAAATAAAATATTTAATTAAATATATTTATTAATAAATAAATATTTAACTAGTTACTAAATATAAATTTCTATATATTTATAAATTACATAAATTACATAAATTAATTAAAATTATTTATTAAAATAAATAATTAAATTTTTGTTTTTTTAATATTTAATTATTACTGTCGGCCATGACCGACGGTTAGGCCAAAAGATATCGACGGACAACAACAGACGGTAATGGAATTAAAATATTAATATTTAGACAATAAAATATTAATATCTTTATCGTCGACTACGAAAAAATTACCGACGGTAAAGGAATAAGATATTATTATCTTTATCATCGCTATAAATCGACGATAACCATATGAATAAAATACTAATATATTTACTGTTGATTCTTGCCGACGGTAAACGAGTAAAATAATAATATCTTTATCGTCGGTGGCGCCCGACGATGATAAAGGAATAAAATATTATTGTCTTTACCATCGCCATTAACTGACGATAAATGAACAAATAAAATACTAAAATACTTACCATCGGTTCTAGCTGACGGTGAAGGGATAAAATAGTAATATCATTATTGTTGGTAGTGACCCCAACGGTGATCTAGGAATAACATATTATTATCTTTACTGTCGTCATGAACCGACGGTAAATCAGTTTAAATATACCCACATGTGAACCGGTTTCCGTCGGTACCACCGGCTTGACGACCGACAGTAAAGGCGACAGTAACATCAAAAGTCGATGGTAAACGTGCAAATTTTCGTCGATAACTCCAACGGTAATGAGCTGTTTTCTTATAGTGTTGCCCTCAACGGCTGAGGTTACCTTGTGATCGAGGGTTCGTAGAGTTAAGGAGCACGTGAAAGCCGATGTGTCGTGTTAGTAAACGATTCTATTCTATATGGGCTCTAGTTGGGTTGGATTTGGTTTAGGTTTTTAACCCCACAATATATATATATATATATATATATATATATATA
>QANU01067139.1:667887-789172 GCA_003254905.1 Nissolia schottii | reverse complement strand
TATAAAAATACATATAAAAAAATATATATATATATATATATATATATATATATATATATATATATATATATCTTTAGTATAAGCATTTGAGAGATATGATTTTTGGTGTGAAAAAAAAAGGTTTTTGACAACAGCCTTAATGATTTTTTATTCGGCTTAAATAAGCTTATCTCTAATAGAAAAACATATTTTTCTTTAAAAAAAAACATGGCAATCAATATGTTAGAATTAGAATAAATAATATAATAATGTAATTCATATATATCTTTAATTTATTTAGATTGATATTATGTTGATTTTAGTCATTATGTTACGATTTTATTCCTAACCTATAAAAAGAGTACACTCCTTATACATATGACAAACTTATCAATATAATTCTGATTAATTCTCTGATTTTTTTTGGGGTATTTTTTTTGTCCCTTTTCCGTTCTCCCACTATATTTAAAAACATATATGCTTGAGACCCATAATTTTTTCAATTCCTTTTATTTCCTTCCGTCCTTGTAACCCTGGGTTTGGTCTGAGAAAATATAGGTGGTAAGAAAATTGCAAAATGTAGCAACATAAGTTATTAAAGCTTTAGGCTTTGCAAATAATTTTTTTAGATTTAACTTAGCTTTTTATTAATGAATAATGATACATCGTTTTAAAAAGGCCAATAAGAATTAATACAATTGGTTAAGGTTCAGACTTTTATCTTAAAAGTGCGAGAGTTCAAATTACGCTGATATGTGAGTATTTCTATAAGAGTTCAAAGAGCCTAGAAACATGCTTTAACTTTAATGAAATACCGGTGCCTATCCTCACCTAAATTTTTGTTTATAAAAAAATATTTTTAAAAAATACTCCTATCAATTAGTAAATGAAGTAAAACACATACACATATTAAAATCTTAAAAAAAAAATAAATTCACATAAATTTAATTGTTAAAAGCATAAATAATTTATTCTCACTAAATTAATTTTCTTAGTTTTACAATTGTTCTGAATAGTACTTCATTAAATACAACCAAAGGATATATACACACACACAAACATTCCCTGTGATTAAATATTTGAGCATTGAAAATGAACAAATGGTGGGTTGGTTTGAGATATTTGGTGACCTTTTGTCACCTTGCACTTTCAAATCAATGCCTCTATATATCGTTGCATCTGTAATCTTATCTTTTTGCCGATGTCTGACATGCCTTTCGGCTTTGTGCACAGAACATATTGGAATATTTACGTAAATCACTCTATGTTAATGAGATTAATTTTGATGCAGGGGTTAGTGTAAAAGAATCTATTACTATCATTTAATTTAATTATGTAATGTCTCCTAAACAAAAATGGGATAGCGATGATACTCTCTATCTCAAAAATCTTATGTAATAACATATGATTGCAAGATAATATAAACTCTTTAACATGTAAAAAATAATAATAATAACTGTAAATGCTTTATAGTAAAATCCTAAGCTAATATGGTATTTTTCAAACATTTAAATTAATTAATCGTTACGATCCCCCATCGTGAAGGAATAAGCTCTAAATATTATGAAGAATAAATTTAGTCCTATTTTTTTTTAATGACAATGAGAAAGTTTCATTAAATAAGGCTTGACCCAAATAAAAAAAAGCAATTAAATTAGATGATAACCACTGAGAAAGTATTACTTAACAAGTTTAGATGGAGCCTCATCAAAATCCCCCTTAAAAAAACTAGAGAGAAAAACCCAAGATTAAATAACAGTATCCGACCCAAGCTAACTAAGGCTAAAAAGTTACAATAACACCAAATAATACAAGCACGCCAAAAATAAATTTAGTCCTTCTAATCATTATTCATATACTTGGAAAAAAAAATTCTACTCTTAACCATTATAAGCTATGAAGATCAAAAACCATTATAATGTATGCAATTGTTACTTCTTATAAGACTAACACAAGAGAAAATTATCACAAAACAAGAATAAATTTTTTCTTTTGTTTAACTTACGTGCTACTAACTGATTTCAAAAATTTAATTATATTAACTTCATCATCATTTTTATCAAACAATTTTATATTTTAACTTTAGATTATTGTATTTTGTCATAATTTAAAAATTGAATTGATAAGAAAAATTTTAGAAGATTGGAAAGCAGAAAATTTATGGATTCCTTCGTGAGTAGGAATGTCTATATACATTGTGAATCTTGCGCTGGTTTTCGTCTCGGTGCGTTTCATCATCATTATATCAGTAAAGGAACTTAGAAAGCATGAATGCGGTGGAAAACACTAGATCTGAACATAAAAAAAAATAAAATACAATTTTAACATATTATATATATGTGTGTGTTTTTTTCAAAGGTAAAATATTGTATTCATTAATCGGATGAGTAATAAATATTCAAGGATCAAACACAGACTTAATGTAGAAGAATTTCTCAAATAACTGACACAACAACAAATAATATGAAAATGTTAAAGAAAAGACATAAAATAAAGTAAAATTAAACTAACAAAACCTAAACTCGATATCGTAACTCAGGCTCAACCATCATCAACACACATGATCTTTCCTAAAGTAGCTTCGATTTGGCATCTTGCTTCATTGGTTTTGAATTTTTTAGGCATGTCTCACAGTTGTACATGAATGAGAATCTAAAAATAAAATTCTATCCTCTAGAACCATATTCTCACGCAATCCTTTCAAATTTATAATATAATTTTTGAAAATCCAAGGGTTACTTATTTAATTATTACGCAACGAAGATCATCCTATAACAAAGTTGGTATGTTGCCACTAGGTTGTTGAGTTGAAAATCCACCACCGTCGCCCATGAGATGTTGTTGCGAAGTCTCGACTAGAGTTAGCCACCATTGCATCTGGAGACACCTTCGTTGCTTTAGAGAGTTGTTGGGATTCATGGTTTTGCAGCATACCAATAGAGGAGAACAGACACACATTAGGCGGGGAGTTATGCACGAGACAGAAAGGGATGCACAAAGACAATTAGAGATTGAACAATGGTCCAATGTGTTAGGAGCAGCGAGGGAACTCTAGTAACGTCAAAAAATTTTCTCTACTAGGGTTTTCTACTTATTAACATCTTATATATTTAAAAATACAACCCATAAAAATGTAAGAATATTTTGAACAGAGCTAGTGATATATACATATTTTTGTTATGAACGTATAATATATGAATTGATTGTCGAAATTGTGACTATCCAAGAATTAACTAAGTTTTTGGTTAATTTGCTTGACAGATGACCTGATACCTGTCATCGCTTGCGTTTCAAACAAGTGATGGAGATAATTTATTGCTTACAGTGACAGAAATATAGCTGCATCATATGTTCATGCAAATGGAAAAAGTCGTATCAACTTTCCAAAACACTATTTGGTTATATATCTGTATAGCTTGCAATACAATTTAGTTGCAGAACATTTTTACTGTTACTACTTTTCTCTTCAATCATAGAGAGCGTGGGGCTATTTTCAATTAGTTTATTAATGAAGAATATATTTTATTACAAATTTATATTTATCTTCTAATCACTGATAAGAAAAATTATATTGACAAAAGACAGGATGTATGACTAATTTTATTGAGAATGTTAAATTCATAAGAAATAATATATGAACAAAAGGGAGTGTTCAGGATACATATTTGGTTAAAAATGTTAAACTCTCTTTTAATGACAATTTTGGAGTGATTATAAGTTCTAACATAGTGAGAAAAATCTTGGATGTTGTTGTTTGTAGTGATTATTAGTGTCCAAGTACTTATGGACGAAGAGAAAAAAGAGGTTAAGGGCCTATTTGATTTTTATTTTTTGAATTTTATGAAAACAATATATAATAAAAAGAAAATTAAATTTTATTATTCTTACTATTTTTTTCACAAAATTCTTAGAACAGACAAAAAAAAAAAGCAAATAAACACTGAAACTAAACACATCTTACGTCTACGATGGCATCATGAACATTTTAATTCTCCTCTTCTTCAAGCAAGAGGATGAGAGCTCTACTAAATGATTAATTGCTTTTTTTTTTTGGTCGAATGATTATTTACTTCCTACAGAGTAGTTAATTAATCTCTTAATGCTGTTTGAGCCTCTGGACTTGCATTTGGGCCAGCCCAGTCAAGCATACATGCATGGGGAATTTCATTAGCAAGTTGAAAGAGTGTGAAACAAAAAATTTGAAGTTGTTATAATTAAAGAGCGAATAATAGGTGTCATTTCCTAATAAATAATAATGATTCTTATGGATTTTTCTCATTGATAAATTTGTTATTGTCAAACTATTTCTCAGATATCATTCATTCTAATATATGAGAAAAAGTGATAATAATACGAGAATCAACGAGAAGTGTTATAGTTAAAAATATGAATGTGTGAAATAAAAATTTAAAGTTGTTGCGAAAAGTCATTTAATTGGCGTCATTTCTTAAATCTATTTCCAAAATTATCAACCCAATCATGCATTTACTCCGTCACAGATCAGATTAGCATATAAAATGAATCATACAAATATTGAGTTGTTTATATAAGACCGCTGCACAAACCAAGACTTAGAAGTGAATAAATAAATAAAAAAAAAAACCAAAATGCAATAAAACGAACAACTTCTTTTTCGTGCATTGTTGGCTACGACAAAGAAATGCATCGTAATTTTGCAATTTATGTTTTTCAATTCGCTTTAAAGCAACGACAAAGTCACGTGATTTATGAAATGGTATACAAACAACACAAAGTTATATATGATTCAACATTTAACATTTAACTTGCAAATCTTGTCTGAACGAAATAGATGCATAGATGCACGGTCAGGGTGTTGTGATAGTGTGTGTGATTGGCAAGAAGGGTTTTTTTTCTTTTAATCATCTTAATTAAATGGGTTTCTTGAAAACTAAGTAAACTGTAAAGAAAAAAAGACAAATAAAAGAATATGAGTGCATGTGTGTGTTTTTTTTAAATAATTTCTCATGTCTATGTTTTTGTTGGTTTAATATATGACAAATTATCTAGCATCAAAAGTATTTATCTCATCAAATGAATTTTTATATGATAAATAAACCAAAATTTTCCCTGATCTTACTTTTTCCATTTTAAGATATAGGGATGTGGATGAACTGCCTTTTTCTATTTTAAGATATATGGATGTTGGATGATATTTTACGCTCTTGTACAAGAATGACAATGGAGCGGAGTCAGACGGGTTTTACCTCTCTTAACTCCACCCCATATCCTATTAACACTAACTTCTACATGTTTTGCCTTGGTCTATAAGTTTTAAATATTACAAAACGCACTTACTCCATCGATACCCATCCCACCCCCTTTTTTTTTAGAACACCTACTAAAATACTATAAAATTCAATCAACATATAAATTAGCACAATCATACAATAAATCATCACAAATGTTAACACTCAACATTGATTAAATCATGAATTGGGTGATGAATCACGGTAAAGAATGAATGATGACTATAACACCAATGGAGACTACGACTTCGACGTGATGGAGGATGTGCTTTGCAACAGCGACTGGAGGATCCATGCGCCCTCGACGTCGACGATAGAGGGCCAACAAGACACAGTCGCCGGCAACGGAGAAGGATGAGTGGAGTGTGGTTGGAGTGAAGGTTAGTGGTGACGTACAAAGATGGGAGTGAAGTTTAAAGGAAAAAGAAAGGGCATTATTAATATATTTTTATAATATATAATGTATAGGATGCGGGTAGGTTCACCTTACCCTGTCCCACAGACACAACCCGCTCCACTTTGGAGCAAGTTTTAAATTCGTCTGAGTGGGTTAGGTAGAGCGGGTATTCTGTGAGTAGGGTTCATATTGTCATCTCTACTCTTATAAAAGACCATTACCGTTTTCATATTGTATTGAGAAAGATACTAAGGAGGGTTTCTTTGTGGTGGCGCCATTTTCTAAGAGTGATTCTGACTAGCTCTTGTTTGTAACATCAGACTAATGATGGGAAAAAGTTGAACGATAAAGCGGGAATCAATTAGAATCATTCTTATGATTTTCTGAGTCTCAATTTGCAAACAAAATATCCTATTCTTAGGAAGGCAAAAACAATATAAATCAAACACCCTCTGTCCAGCCCACCCCCAAAACTATCACTTTGTGTACATCTCTCTCACACACACAAAAAAAATGCAAAATAGAAAAATAAACATTATCAAACACATAATGAACAATATTAAACACTTGCGTGTTCGTGCATGTACAAAATAGAAAAACAAACATTATCAAATACATAAATGAGTAATATTAACCACATGTTTGTACATATACACATAAATGTTTGGTGACAATGTTTTTCTGTTTCGTAATATTTAATTCTCTATTTTATAATATTTATTTTTCTTGTAGTGTACAGTGCACACAATGTGATGACTTTTGGAATGTATAAATAATATTTTCAATCATCAAATATGACAACATAATATACAAAAGATGGGGTTGGGAAGGCAAAACATAAGTGATAAACATTGTTGAATGATAGCAAAGGGGCCAAAGTACAAAGGCAATGTCCATGTTTGACACAAACAACTTTATTCTTCTATACATTATGATTATGACGGGCCTTTCACAAAGGAACCAAACCAAATGCATGAGTGGAACTCTCAAGTCAAGAACCTTTCCAACAAGTTACCAAAGAAGAAGCTTGTCTTAGCCCACCCTCGGTTCTCTGGCGCTTTGGCTTTGGCCGGTACCCTCTTCACATCCACCATCATTGTCTTGCCAATCTCTTTACGAAGTGCCTCCATAGTCTTCATGTCCACCGGGTTCCCAGACGCATCCCTCACATAGAACACGTTCAGTGCTTGCTCCCCTCTCGTCGATATGCCTGCCCTACAAACCGTCAACCCGTTCTCTCTTAGGATCCTTGTTACCTCGGACAACAAGCCAACCCTGTCCTTTGCACACAGCTCAAGGCTCACACCCTATGTCCATAATCAAGAGAATCAATGGTTAAAGACCAAGGCCGACTATGTTCTTTCGGCTCTGTTTAGTTTCTATTTTCATCCTTTGTTTTCAATTTGTTTCTTGTTTTTCAGAATTTCGTGAAGGAATCTGGAAACGTGATGTTTCTTGTTTTTACAGTTCCTTCACGAAATCTTAGAAAACAAGACACAGATTGAAAACATGAAATGAAAACAAAAACCAAATTGAACCTAAGTAACAATAAGAAGAAAATGACATACAAAGGAAATGGTAGCATGCTAGTCCAGCACATGTCTGATAATCAAGTTGTCATAAACTGAATACATATGCTAAGAAAAAAAGATACTTTTTTTTTTTTTCATCATCTGCATTTTTTCTATTTTAAGATGTAGGGATGTGGATGATATTACATGGATGGAGCATATAGATTCTTAAGCTCTATTGAAGGCACAAGACCATCATTGTCACTAGTGAATATGATGGTCAGATACAATCTGAGTGGAACTTAGCTCCATGTATCTGTTGGTACCATTTTGCAGCATCACAAGTAGATAGCTGCAGATGCAAAATGTATTAATTCTGTTAAATTCTGAAAACTCTGTGCTGTAGAATAGAAAGAAAGAAAGAGGGAAAGAAAATGACAGGAAAAAGAAATAATAGATTGGTTAGGCCAGAAGAGAGTATATGAAGAAAGGGGCACATTAAAAGTCAAAAGGCAAATTGAAGTGAAGTCACTGGCTTAGATAGTTAAAATAAAGATTACTTGAGAAGCTTCTAGAGAAAACTTAAGTCCCTTCATCACAGACAGAGCATGAAAGACTTACTTGGAGCTTAGAACCAGAATTTCTTCCTTGTCTTCCTTCTATTATTGGTAATAGTTAAAGAAGCATGCATGCATGCAGAAATCAATTCAAATCAGCTAGTTACCTCGCTTACTCTTCTTCGAATAGCGGCTTCAATGCATTTGATGACCCTTTCTTTTTCTCCCTCGGTATCGAGCGTGCATCCATCCATGTGCCGAATAAAGTACTCCTGAAGGTACAAGGTCAGTTCTTTAGTCCGCATTTCTGACTTCAAAGTTGCTAATTAATCCATGCTTGAAAATAGACCAAGATATTTTACTTTGCCTTATAGAACATTAAATTATATTTCTTTCCAAGGCCATTTGAAGGCAGCCACAAATCCTACACGAGCAATTTCATGTGTCTATGATTCTATCTAAATGAATCAGCATATGCGTGAGCATACAGAATGGAGCATCAATTCTACCATACCTGGGATGCATAAGGGGCATCTGATGAAATTGAGGCATGGAAAACAACATATTGCATGTCGGTAAGAGTGCAAACAATGTCAAACATGAGTTTTGCCCGATCTTTGCACTTCACACTAACCACCGAGTACCCTTTTTCCTCGCAACGCTCGATTGTGATTTTAGGCCTGAAGGAAGGAGGATAGTCAGCATCTGTTGTTGCTCTAGAACCTTCGTAATCCCGATCAGCAAACAACATCTGGTGGAGCCGCCGATCCATATGTGTGGATCCAATAGAGAAGCTGGTCCTAGCAACATTGTCGCCTTCCTCACATCCGCGTAAGATGTTGTTGAGCTGCTCCTCCATAAGAGACAATCTGTTTGGATCATCCACAGCTTGGCTTCTAGTGTCGTTCACATAAAGGACGCAGGCTATCCGCCTGTTATGAGTCCAAACCTCGGCTGCAACCACATTAAACTGGAGGCTGGCGAGGACAGCTGAGATCTCCGACAGGAGGCCAGGCCGGTCTCTGCCGATGAGCTCAACGGCCGTGTGATCCCCCACAGAATGCACACCGACCCGTTTCCCTGGCCAATTCTTCACCCCTTGTGTGCTCTGGCCCTTTGGTCCTAGAGCCTATTATAAAACAACTGTTAACAAGTACCCTCAGTGAAGCCCGTTTTCGCCAATTTTATACGTATATGCATGATATCTTAAGCTTTCACATGGTCATGGTGGTTAGATTGATTGATTGTTGCCCTATCATATATCAGATAAATATGGTAGACAGGAAAGATTATACCTTTTCAATGATGTCAATGGTTTTGGTGTCTGTTATCTTCTGTCCCTGCTGATCCGTGACATGAAATACTGTCATTCCATCAGGTGAACAAGTTAGTGCTTGACATGCACGTTTGGTCAAATTCAGTTCTAGTGACAAATTTAGTTAGGCGCTTTTAAATAGACTAGTAACAAGCATGAACAAGGTACAGAATACAGATGTGTAGTCAAGGCATTTCAAGTGAAAGTTGAATTCAATAACAAAAATACCATCCATAAACCATCCCCCATCCGAAGATATGTACGCTTTGGTAATTATGAAGTCAAGGTCCGTCAAGATTTGCACCACTTCCAGCAGAATTCCGGGTTTGTTTACACTATCCACCTGCATTTTTGGGATGATCAAAAAGTATAAAAATCCATTAGTAGAAGATAAGATTATAGTTGCAAAATTGCGTGCATTTCCCAAATTAATGATTGTTTGTCAAGAACTACATAAAAATATTATGGCGATAATGCGGTTGGAACCTTATGCTGTAAAAAGCTTGTAAAGAATAAAGAAATCTTTTAGCATTCGGCGGATGGGATTTTAAGAAGATTTCTATATGATTACTAAGCTTTAAGTTCAGATTTTTAACTAGCTCTATAGATGAACTTAAGGGTAGAAAAGGCTACAAAGGAAGACAATGAGTCAAACCACAAGCTATCCAGAAAGTAGTATCATAGGTGAAAGTTTAGACTCTAGGTTGAATTCACTGAGGGATAATGAAATCTAATTGCCCTACAAGTTTAAAATTCAATAGTATTTGATGGAAAAAAAAGGGGGGTAAAGTTTAAGGATTCAATAAACTTAAAAAAAATTCTAGGCTTCCTAAGAAACTCAGTGGCCAAATCCTACTAGGCCATTGAAAATGTCATAATTATTATTACATAAGTTATACCTTGATAAGTGTACAATCATGGCAACTAGCGTTGTCCACAGAGACCCTGCGAAGTCCAAACAAATTTTACAATCAACGAGCGATCACTTCTTTCTAGTTATTAGAAATTCCCACCATATAGCCCAATTCCACAAGGTATTGAGGCCCTTACTCGATTAGGGATTGAGTTTATGACTCTTTTTTTATAACAAGGTTTAGTTAGGAACCAAAGTAGCTTATTTAAATGTATATGTTACGCGTTTCTTGTTTAGCTTAAGGGTGAACTAAAGCAGTTAGGTGACACTTAAAAAAATGTTTAAATATCCAAGTATATCAACACTAAAACTTTTCTCATTATGATTTACTTATACTTTTTTCTCTACTCAATTTGCAGATCATTGAAAAAGAAAAATGCAAGTCAAGGTAAGATAACAGTGAACCTTGGAGGATTCATTCTGTTGCTGAAGTTCTCATACTCGGGATCAAAATATGGCCAACAAACCGTACCCATTTAACTAACTTTGCCGGCAAAATGTGGTGCCTCGTTTCTTCCTGCGTCATCATGAAAACCACTTGTGTTGTTAGAGTGGGAAACAGAACCATTGCTTGTTGTCCTATTTTTCAGATTCTATGACACACGAGTGCTGGGGTGAGCTTAGAAGCATGCAGAGGAAAAAGTATATTTTCAAGGCTAGAGAGCAGAGTGGAGGGAACATAAATTTGGCTGTTTGTTTGTTTGTTACCAGAGAGACCGGATAGAGTTCTTGTCTCTCTAGACTACAATTTCATGTCTCCCAAACAAAAGTCTTTTGTCTCCTCTCTCCCAGGAATTTTTTGTTCCTATTTTCTATCCTCCTGTCTTATCCCTTTACCAAACACAGCCAAATCTGTTGTTAACATACAAATTTCTCTATATATTATTGAATTGTTTCTATTTTTTAACATATATTGTTTTTTTCTTTACATTAAATGAGATGAGGTAATTTTAGAGAGAAATGTATCTGATATTAAAAAAATTGAAATGATAAGCATTTTCACCTGAATTTTCTAATCCAAACCAAACTAAGGGTAAACCTTGGTTTTTTTATTAAAATAAAATACTTTTGTTTTTTGCTAGCTCAAAATAAAAGAAAAAAGGTAAAAACCTTTAACAATGGCTATAAGTTAAAATGGCTACAATTGTCTCAAGATCAAAGGAGGTCACCATCATCCAAACTTAAATACTCTAACTAACGACCTCTTCTAAAATTATATAAAGAAAAAGATTTTCTTTATGTTTTTAAAGAAAATCAAAAGAATAAAGAAAGAAAGAAAAATTGTACGGGCCATTTTATTTTTCTTTTTAAAAATAAACAATTGTTTTTTGTGAGTATTGGGAATGGGAACAGAGGAAGGGTATGCGGGATGAGAAAATTGGGGTTCTCTACCCAAGTTTGAAGTAGTTGGGCCTTGGACTTAGGTTGGATGTAAAGACATGCAAGTTACCACTTGGGCAACAATACCCAAGTGATCCAACTACTCCTGAAACTTGGATAGAAGACGAATGCAATTCACATGAGGCTTTTAACCTTTTTCACTACAATAAATGAAAGAAAACAGACTCATCATCATGAGAAAAATGTCAATTTCATAGCACTACATATTGTAAAGCTGTAGAAAAAACAACGGCCACTATAAAAAAAAAAATTGATTCGATTTTGTTTTTAGAAACCCAAATTTAGGAAGGGTTAACAGTAAATAATTAAAGAAAAATATTATTTATATTTATTTATTATAAAAGACTGTCAACTCACTCTTTACCTTTTATTAGATGAAGTGTGATGAGATATGAATCTCATTAAATTTTATCTAACTATGAATAGAATATAAATCAACATAATATCTCGGGTAAATTGAGCACATATAGCACAGCTTGGAGAACAGAAGCTCTGAAACCACACACTCTAGAAAGATGAATGTGCTGTAATCCACTATCTCCTTGTGGCATATATTTTCTTAGCATATGTTACTAGGTGAACGGAACTTAATGAGAAGACACTTGAATAAACTTGTACTTGGTGGTGGTGGTGGGTGGTTTACACAGGACTTTTACAACTGGACTAGGGACAAAATAGGTGTTTTACTTTTCTCTTCTTTTATTGTTTTTTTTTTTTAAATTTCAATTGTAATTTATAATTAGCAAAGCACTATTCCAGTGTCAACCGAAACAGAACACTTTCTTTCAATTCATTAACCCAAAAATTCACAGGACTCACCACCGGAAGAAGAAATTTATTGACACCCTAACTCAATTCAGGTGCACCCTTAGTTAAACATAGGATGTTTCAAAACAGAAATCAAGCACAACAATTCACAAATTAAGGAGTTGAATGGGAAAAAAGAAAGAAAAGCACGCACCTTAATAAAGAAGTTGCACGGAATATTCCAGCACCGTCGCAAACTTATAGCTCTCAATTCCTTACATGATGGACGCACACACCGCAGCTCAGAGAGTGATGCAGAGTCACATGTATATATTTATAGACAGAGAGAGAGAGAGAGAGAGAGAGAGGAAAACGCTCAAACAACACACACTACTTTAGTTAGGAGAAACCTTTGTGTCTCTGCTCTCTCTGCTTTCGACGTTGGAAAACCACTCAACTCTCTCTCTCTCTATGAGTGTACGAAAAAAAGAATATTAAAGCACTGAAGCATATCAAATGGAAATAGCGTTGCCATTTGCGAAGTGCTGGGAACCCATTCAATATAAACAATTATATAAAATAAAATATAGATATAAATTATGTCACTAACCCAAAATAATTGCATATATTTTGTTAATAAATAATCTTTACAAATGGTCAACTGATTCATCGAAGCAGATTTTGGTTCACGCATGAGATGTTTTAAAGTGAGTTTATTTTTAAATCTTTTAATTAATAAAACATTTAAGTATGTACCAAAAGAATATATTGTAGTACTTCTTTTCAATTCAACCATTAATGATATCATTAATCCTATTACTAAAAATCTAATTAATCTAATTTAACTCAATTATAGACTTTTGCAAGGAATAAGATATCTTTTGGGGAGACTCTTTTCCATTTTCATGACCCATATTTGAGATTATTAATTAAGAGTTTAAGATTCGCATCACCTTAACCAACTCCACATTCATAAAATATTATAACATGTACCCAAAAGCTTTTGTAAATTTAATCTATATAAAAATTAATTCAATTCATATATGTTACGAGCAATTCAATCTATCTAAAATATAGCTCATAACTTTTTTCTCAAAGTAAGTTTGAGAGCTATCAAAATTATTGAGTACAATGGTGACAACAATGACGTTTCTGATTTGACGAAAGTAGTATTTGCAAAATCACTGACATCCAAGTCAATGTATAAATAATATGAAATGATATAAAGTTAGAACGTACCAGAGCATGAAAATGATTCATGCTCATATACTCTAAGTAAGTAATTCTTGTTTTGTCTATTAAGATATTTTGTAACTGTAATCGAGATTATCACGAGGTTATTAAGCTCTCCATCATGTTTCAAGGGAGTTAAGATGTTGATGATGTATCATAAAGGTGAGCTCGTTACTCTTTGTTTATCAGTTTGTCGATTATGGAAATGATTTTCGGGTAGTATGTCAAGTACAAGTAGGAGACCCAATATGAGGGTCCAAGATTCCTTTTTTGGTAATGAGTTTGCAAATATCTCAACCTATATGTGTAATTAGATCCCGTATCTAGGTTTGGACCATATCCATATATATACACCAACAAGATGTCACTCCAATGGAATGAGCTTGGGTTGCTTAATCATGTAGTCTAATATTTGCTCTCAAGATTAATAAATATGAAAAATTACTATATATTAAGAAATTAATCTTTTATTTATTAGGTGAAGGATGGTGCATGAAGGAAAAAAAATTATTTTTATGAAAATAATTAATAATCAAAATTTAAAATTTATAACAATATCATGAAAGATTTATAATGTTAACATAATAACAGATAATAAAAAACAAATTAAAATAATTGTACAATTAAAATAAATTTATAAACTTCCTAGCACTCGCGCGAGACACGCGTATTGGGAGAGCGTGAAGATGTGGTGCCTGCGTGAAACATTTTGTTGGGCTGTACTCGATCAGTTGTGTGTTGTCCTGTTCGATGGAAGGACGTAAACATACGGTAGGCTACAGTACAGTCATTATATTGAAATGACGAATATACCCTTAAAAAGGTTCGTAAGGTGGCTGTCACGTACACGAACGCAGACACCATGTGCTTCAATTTTGGCGAAAAATAATAAGAATACAAAGGTTGCTGCCGCTGTGCCAGTGTCCTCTCTGTCTCCACCGTTCGATTTCGTTTGATTCATGTCCGTAACTAATGTATGAAAGAAAAAAAATTTATACACAGCGTAAACAAAATCATGCATCACTTACAATATATACTATTGAGTATTTTCAGAAAAAAACGTATAATTTTTTTCTCCTAATATGTATAACTATAAATATGAAAATTACTAGTTCAAGTGACATCTCGTTGGATTCATTAAGAGGTTTTGTGTTTGACTTTTTAAAAAAGAAAAATATAAAAAAATTTACTAGAATTTAATAGACTATTTCAGTGAATTTAAAATAATTAATTCAATAAAGTCTACCACATTTCGGTAGGGAAAAAAAAAATCTATACGAAAGCTACTTTCTCCATCACCCTAATCACGTGAAATTAACCCGTTTCCTTCATTCCAATTCTCCTGTCACATTCATAGTAACTAACAATAAATTTTAAAGTTCTACCTTTCCCCCCCTCTAGGAATCATGAATATTACAAACAAGCATAGGAGATGTTTGTAACTTTTGACTAGGGAATAACATTTTTTTTTCCTTCTTCAAAAGAGTTTAATTTTTTTCTTCACATACGTAAAAAAAAAACAAAAATACTATCATCTAATCATATTTTTACATATCGATTAAGTCACATATCTCATGTATAATAATTAAACGATAATATAACATTATTTTATATTTTCAGTATATCCCAATTAAGCACAATCTTTTAAGAGTTAAGTTCTTATAAAAATTCACATGCATATGGTATCATTACATCAAAATTAGCTTAAGAGACTACATATTTCATTATCATCACTTGAAATTAAAGTGTGTCTAATTAACCCATAAGTGTGGTTGAGTGGAACAGATTCATCTTCTTTTAACTAAATGTTAGAAATTCAATTTTTTTACTTTGAGCACTATCCCACCCTAATTAGAAGTGTCTACAAGTAAAAAAAAAAAAATAGTAGTCACTAAGCTTGCACCTTAATTGAAATATGTAATTTTGTGTATGAATGAAAGGGTATAACTCTAAAAATTATGATCAAGTGGTAGTTATCTTGACTCAAACTTTTTATTAATAGTAAAGATATTCCTCATGTAAAAATATCACCGTACGAGAATTAATTTTTAAAAAAAATTAAAATATCACATCAATCATTTCGCTTTCACTACTATTTTTTGTTCGAGAATGTTGCTTGCTTTTTGTTGCTCAAATGCAATTGGTCTATAGTTTATTTTAGTTTGAGAACGGCATCACCTTGAGAGTTAAGTTAATGATGATTCAGATATTCATCCTTATATTATGTGCTATGGTCCATATTTATTCTGAAGTGGCCCCTTGGAATCTTCTAATAAATAATGGATGGCATGCTTTCATTGGCAAAACTAGAGCACCTTTCGTGCCTAATGCGTGTCTTAGAATATGTTAATTTATAAGTTTATTGATGAATGACCGAAGCATGATATAAGCTAGTTAAGAAGACCATTCTAATTGGAGGAAATGAATTTCGAATCCTTAAACAGAAAAATTAATTATAGATTTCGATATTAGTAATCCAAAATTAATCCTTATTAAGAATGTCGAAACGAAATGATACAGAGGTGCACGTATGATGAAGTATGAGCATATCATAAAATAAGAATAATCTCTTAGAATTTAGAGAGTAAAATGACTTCAAATATTACAGTTTACTTCTTTCTCGCCAGTTTATACATCTCATTGATATTGTTATCATTATTACATTACATACAAAATTTAATGTAAGCTTTTAACATATTCTACGACGTGAAGCTTTTAATATGTTAAATATTATAAATATAAAAATCTCTATTTTTAATTAATATATATTCTTCTTTGAATTATTATGGCACTTCTAATAAAACTCATGAATTATATATCATCCTTTCTTAATCAATTAACTTTCAATGAAAAAAAAGTTGCAACGACATTTTACTAAAAGAAAATTTGCATTTAGTGGCGGCTTGAAATTGCCACAAAAGATTTACTAGTATAGGGATGACAATTTACCTGCCACGCCCTGCCACATCCCGCCCCGCTCTGTTTGGGTCGGAAATTCAGCAAAAAAGAAGGAAAATCCTATAAAGAAAAGTGAAATTCGAGGCAGGACATTATGCGATAGACATAAATATGTGGGCTTAGGTATGAGGCAAAAAATAAAAAAAATCCGGCAGGCCATGGAGCGGGGAGCATGACAAGATTTGAGTGAATGAGGTGCAGATGGGTAATGGAAAATTCGTCATACTCTGTCCCATTGCCATCCCTACATCGGTGGGGTAAAAACCATCACAAAATGGTTTACTGTGGATTTGAGTTGCAAAATAGTTTATCCGCATTCACTCCAGGTCCCAAAACTGTTACCATACAACTAAATTTTTTTATTAGCATGAATTATATACACCAGCAGACTTAACGGACACAGCGTCTGCCAAGCCACGTCTCCTGGAATTGCTTTGATCAACATGTGGTGCAAAAGGGACAATTTGCTTAGAGTGAATTAAGCAATTATTAATTTGAAATTGCTCCATAATAAGCGAAAATTACATTCAAGTTTTATTGTGTTGTAAATTTATTGATACAGGGAATACAATGTAAAAAAAAAAAATGTGACCAAAGGCGACAATTAAAGTGCTACCAAACTTTTATTAATAGCAGAGAAATACATGTCAAGGTTATTTGGAATAATCAGATTGCCATTGCAACTTTACCAATTCGTTCTCTCACTAGTTTTGCGAGGTCATTTTGTTGATCTTGTATTTATTCATCTGTTTGGTGAATGACGATTGACTTTGACAATACTGAGATATGAAAATTAATAATGGATGAAGTATATACTACTACTACTATAGCATACGTGAACAAATTTAGTGCAGCCATCTGTTGCACAAGTTTCCTTTGAATGCTGAACATTAATGCTATCATGAATCAAGAATATATATATATATATATATGGCTCTCCTCATTAATTTGCTTGCTCCCCACTTCGTGGAAATACCTTAGTACTAGTCCATTAGCTGAGCCAGTGATTTCATGATTGATTGATTGGAACCTAAACTCTGGTATATCTTGTTATAGAGAAACATTTTCTTATGGTTAGTACTCCATACTTCTTAGCAAGTTCCATCCTCGTCTCCCGTATCAAATAATTTTAAAACTCGTAACTAATGTTTACCTTTTTAAATATGTTTACAAGAGATTAGTTATTATTTTTATAATAAATACATTGAAAAACTAAAAAAGGGTTTATATAGAAAATTAAAAAAAATAAATAACTTTGTTAATTGTATAAAATAAATGAACATGGTAAAATAATCTGTGATAAAAAAAATAATTTCACCAATCTTATTAATATTCTCTTTTTATCATATATATATATATATATATATATATATATATATAAAACCAAAACTAACGCAGAGTTAATTAAGATGCATGATGATAAGCATTGATCCCACACCCAATGATCTTGAATTTGAATCTTAAAAATATATATAAAAAAGTGTCATTAGGAGATTTTTTTTCCTTATAAAAATGTCTTCACTTAAATCAAATTAGATTAATCGAATTTCTAATAACAATGCTCGAATGCAAAGGGTAATATATATAAAAATCAGAAATCAGAAATTCAAATGGAAAAAAAGAACATATATAATTTTTTAAATGCATATATGGTCTTCACGGAATAATTGATTCAGATGGGCCAAATAAATAACTGATTCATGGAATAGTTGTTTCTTGGGTACAAAATGCAAACGGTGTGTGGATGATGACGTTTTCAGGGCCACAGAAGCTGGAGGGACAAAAGGGGAAAAAGCCAGAGCACTTTTGACGGTTCACGGCATAAATAAGAAGTGCGTCTTCAATCTTGATTCTTCAGAATCTCACTGGATTTTTTATGTGCGGATGGAGTAAGACAACGCCCCCCATATGTAATTATTCCCTTCTTGTTCTAAGATCATGTCATCATATAAGTATTTAAATGTCGAGAATTAGTAGCTCAAGTGATATCTTCTTTAATCTAATGTCAAGAGATAATTTAAATAAGCTGTATTTGCCTCTTATTGACAGATTTAAAAATAGTACTAATACAAGATTGGTTCGATAGACAAGCTTGTCTTCTTCCTAAAAGAGTTTTGAATTTGACACCGAAGAGAAAAAGAACTATGTTGGAAAGGGCAGTCAAAGTATCACAAAAAAGAGACAGAGAATGAATATGGTGTATTTTAGATCTTTAAGGTAGTGTTTAGTTCATATCTTAAAAAAAAATGACATTGACATTAAAAACAAAACATTTTTGAAAATGAAAATAACAACGACAAAATAACTTCAAACCATCATTATCTCGAGATAATTTTTAAATTAATTTTTGTACTTTCTTAAAAGAGACAAACACGAGATATACCTTAAGAATAATTTTTAAGTTTACTTATATACTTGAAAAAAAAGGAGATGCAATTCTTGTGTCCCAATGTCTGCATCCTTCCCATCTCATTACAAAAATCAAACAGCTGCTTAAAAGATACTTATGTGGCAACCAATAATCTTCGAAAGACTAATACAATAATGCATGTATCTTACTGAAGACTAAAATTAACTATTAAGTTTTAATTGATAGAATTATTTTTATTGTACAAAATGTAAATTTAATATATATATATATACAAACATTAATATAAATCTCAAAGTGTGTCCCTCTTGAGAGAGGTCAAGTAATTGTGTCTCCAAATTACTCATAATCATAATATTATTACCCACATAAATGACAGGGAATGATTTCCAGGTCAGAACATAGGCATGACCTGATCATAACCGGGCATCATAGAAGCAAACTGAAGCATTTGCCATGGTTGCTGTTCCATATCTAACATAACTAACTCTAAGAAAATATCCCCAAGCCTAAAAAAGGGAGAAACAAAAACAACAAATACATGACCGCCACAAATAAACGCTGACAAAACGAACCAATTTCACCGTTTTCCATCCTCAGCTGTTATGCACTTTAGGCAATAAACATTTGCTCTCCCAGTGAGTGGAAGTTGCTGCTACTTTCTCCTTCAAGAAGCCGCACAACCTGCTAGAGTAACAAGCTATTAACTGAATTTGCACTATGAACACAATCTCTTTTATTTCATCATTTAATTACTACATCTTTAAATTGTTTGACTCTTATAATGTAATCTCAAAAGTAATATAAAAATTAGTGTATAACTAATTGGCAATGTAAACTTTACGCTAATATTATATAAAAGTTAAAGTGGTGTTATAAACCTTAGGAATCTATTCTAGCAGGTACCACAAAACAAAACTCTAGGCCAAAAGTGCACTAACCTCTCCCATTGATGGACGCATATTAGGCTCAATTTGCACACAGAAGAATGCGGTTTTGGCCATTAGGTATAGTTGATACGTGTCACATGAATTCCCTAACCGAGGGTCAATGAGTTCATGTAAAGCCAACATCTCAATGATTGGCACAGCCTACAAGTCAAAGTCTCATTATCAAGTGATATCAAATTGAAATCAATTAGTAAGGTACTGCTCCTTTCTATGAAATGAGTATAAAAAATTTATAAGTTTAATTGCTATGCACTCTTTACACTATCATCCGATCAAACTATTTTATATGCATGACCTTTTAAGTAGTAGGTAAGAGAGAGAACTATTTTTGTCTATGTGGCAAGATTTGAGTGATGGCACTGTAAAAAAGTTTTACACTGTCAGTACATAGCAATTAATCTCAGAGTTTATTAAGCTATGAATATGGAAGAGATTTTATAAATATCTTAATTAAGGCCTAGATGATAGAAGATACCCATTGTCTAAGAGATTGTTGTTCTGGAGCATGGGAATTGGACACCTTGCGTCCAGATATCAATTGCACCAAAACAATGCCAAAAGCATACACATCAGCCCTATCAGAAACTATACCAGTTTCAGCATACTCTGGAGAAAGGTAACTACATAAAACCCAAAAAAACAAAGCTTGTTAATTATTTGTTGGTATTTGACAAGATTACTATGAAGGCATTAGAGTATTCTATATTCTGGCCAATTAGCTAGTGATGACAAGTTTGAACAAATATCCTGACCCTATTGTGCCCATTATCCTTGTGTGCATAGTATCATCACCACTCTTCCACTTGGCAAGGCCAAAGTCACCTAGCTGCATTTATAAGACATCACTAATTAATTGAAAGAAGCCATCTTCTATATTGCTTGAGCATCAATAGATTCAACTAAAGTTATAGTGGCGGGTGAGGCAATGTTTCAGTGGTAAAACTGCATTGTGGTAACTGCAATGAGCCAGGTTCTCCTCCTAGGGAGGACAAAGTCTCCCTTCTATCTTCGTTTTTAAAAAAAAAAAGTTATAGTGGCATAAACCATACGTAGTTCTATGAACTACATCAATACTGTCAAACCAAAACAGTTCTATAAACTACACATGGACCTTTTGTCTTAGAAGGCCAAGGCAACATGACACAAATTGAAGTCTCAACTTTATCTCATCAGAAAATTTAATGACAGATACTTGAGGAAATCAGAGGGAAAGTAAATCGAAAATGGTATAACAGCTTTGTGAATTACCAAAAACAGAATTAAGCATGTTGTTCTACTTTACCATGGGAACAAAATCATGAGTGAGAAGTATATTGCATGGTCGCATGTCCCGATGAATAATAGGGCCTCCGCGACATTCCTCATGTAAAAAACGCAATCCCTTGGCAGTCCCAATGGCAATATTATACCTCTGTTGCCAATCAAGAAGAGGTGCATCTTTGTCTACAAGAATGTTTTCCCAGAATCATAAAACATAAACCTTACTGCATAAAAGAATCTAGTTTTGAGAATAAAAACAAAAGATAAAACAACTCAATGATGTATAGGGGGCTTACCAAATAAATGCCAACTGAGAGACTTATTGCAAATATATTCATATATGAGAATATTTTGCTTTTCTTTGCAGCAGAAACCCAACAACATCACTATATTCTTGTGTCGAGCAAAACTTAAGACATACACCTCAGAATGAAACTCAGAAAACCCTTGTGTGCTCTCCTCTTTCCTTACCTTTGCAGCAATTTTCTGTCCACCATTAAGTTCACCCTTGTAAACGTAACCATATCCACCTTCACCTAATAAGTTATCCTTCGAAAAATCATTTGTCGCAAGCTGTATGTCAGAATAGCTAAACCTCATTGACTCCTTGATGGACAACTCTGTCTTGGTCCTGCAGCCAGAGCAAAGAATTGGCGCATCTAAAGATTTTGGTGGAAAGAGACATTGCTTTTGGCCAATCTGAGAGTTAATGGAACACTGATCTTCTCCTCTGATGCTTGTGCCTGGAAGACAGTTAAAAGCTCTTATTTGTTACAAAGAACTTACTTAACAGAATGAGGGCTAAGTGCAGTTGTATTTGAGTCACTTTCCATCTACCTAAGGTCCAATCAATTTTCCTTTCACAGTTTCCACTTATATCCCAAAGTAGCGCATTAAGGAAAAGGCATTCCATTAATGAGTAGTGTGTCATCTATGAGTTGTGAAGACTCACCACGATGTGAGAGAGGTGTATTGAGATATTTATAGTGCAATACAATAATAGTAAATAATAAAGGAAATAATGAATAAGGAGAGTTATTTCCTAACACCCCCTACAAGCTGAGCGTGGGATTGATGCCAACACGAAGCTTGGAGCGAAACAGTTCAAACAGCGGGCGAGGCAATGCCTTGGTAAAATCATCAGCAAGCTGAAGGGAAGTCGTAACATGACGAACAACTAGACGACCGGAGGCAACCATCTCACAAATGAAGTGACAATCTAAGTCAATATGTTTGGCATGTTTATGAGCAACGGGATTTTGAGCCATAAATAGAGTACTTTGACTATCACTGAGGAGAAGAGGAGTTGCTGTTAAGCTAATATGAAGCTCAGTAAGAAGATTAAGCAACCAAACTAGTTCAAAATCTGTATTGGCCATTGCCCGATACTCAGATTCACAGCTACAACGGGCAACAGTCGGTTGTTTCTTTGCACTCCAAGACAAGAGATGATCACCAAGAAAGATGGCATACCTGTAAGTGGACCGACGAGTGTCTGTGCAACGAGCCCAATTAGCATCACTATAGCCAAGAACCGCAGGTGAAGAGGAGCTGCGAAACATAAGACCAAAGTATTGGGTGCCACAGACATAACGTAGAATATGTTTGACAGCCTGAAAGTGATCCACAGTTGGAGCCCGGAGATACTGACTCACCATGTTAACAGCATATGACAAATCAGGACGAGTGATAGTCAAGTATTGTAAAGCCCCAACCAAAGAGCGGTAGTGTGTGGGATCGGAGTAAGCAACACCATTACTGACTAGATGGGATCCAGCAGCTAAGGGCGTCGAGACAGGAGTTGCCTCAAGCATCATGGGCATACTTGGCCTGCCCCAAGAACAGACCATCAGCTGTGTAAGTGATCTCAAGGCCAAGAAAGTAGCCAAGCTTACCCAGGTACTTAATGGCAAACTCAGCATTGAGACGGGCAATAAATTGAGTAATGAGAGTGGAGTCACTGCCAATGAGAATAATGTCATCCACATAAACGAGTAGATAGAGAGTGATGCGTCCTCGATAGAAGAAAAACAAAGATGGATTAGCCCGACTACAGATAAAGCCATAGCTTACCAAAAAAGAGCTCAAGCGTTGGAACCAAGCATGTGGCGCTTGCTTGAGGCAATAGGGAGCCTTGTTCAACCGGCAAACATGTGACGAAAAGCGCGGATCAACAAAACCAGGGAGCTGTTCCATGTAGACAGTTTCAGTGAGATGACCTTGAAGGAATGCATTTTTGACATCCAACTGATGAAGGGACCAGCCGTTAATTACGGCTAAAGATAAAAAAGGCGAACATTAGTGGCCTTGACAATGGGGCTGAATGTAAGAGAGTAATCAAAATCGGGAACTTGTGTGAAACCTTGAGCCACCAAACGCGCTTTTAAGCGCTCAACAGTGCCATCACTTTTGTGTTTAGTGCGAAAAACCCATTTACTACCAACAACATTGGTAGCAGAGGGACGAGAGACCAAAGTCCAAGTACGATTCGTATGGAGAGCAGAAAGTTCATCCTCCATAGCAGCCAACCAGGGAGGATGTTTCATGATAGATTTGAAACCCTTGGGTTCAGAGACAACATGCAAGGCAGTGAGAAGAGCAGTAGGTTGAGCATGAGCAAGAGCATATCGCGGTTTAGGACGAAGAATACCATTTTGAGATCTGGTGCGCATGCGAGCGGCAACAGGAGGAGCAACCAACTCAGTAGGAGGGGTTGGCACCGGAGATGGAGCCTGTGTTGAAGAGGCAGGTTCCAGTGAAGTAGGAGCAACAGGATGGGGAACCTGGGGGGCATTCAAGCTAATGCAGGAGGGACAGGACCAAGAGGGAGTTGTTGAAGAGTCTGACGAAACGAGAGAAGTAGGAGTAGGGGAGAACATGTGTACCGAGAATGGCTCATAAAATGAGGAAATCAAGAAAGTAGTGTTAGACGAACCAGAACCTGCAAAAGAGAAACACAATTCATCAAATTGAGCATGGCGGGATACATAAATCCGAGAGGTGGCCGGATCGAGGCATTTCAACCCTTTGTGATGACTGCTATAGCCCAAGAAAATGCAAGGAGAACTCCGAGGGCTAAATTTATGCTTCATGTAGGGACGTAAGCACGGAAAAACACGGCAACCAAAAGGATGAAAGTTAGCATATTGTGGCGCAACCTGAAACAAAATAGTCAATGAAATTTGTCCAGACAGAACCTGAGAAAGAACACGATTAATAATGTAAACAGCAGAACTAAAAGCATCAACCCAATAGGAAGAAGGAACATGGGAGTGATACAGCATAACAAGACCAATTTCAAGAACATGCCGATGTTTGCGTTCAACCCGACCATTTTGCACTTGAGTATATGGGCATGAAAATCTGTGGAATACCCTAGAAGAAGCAAAGAGATCCTGAACTTTGTGATTTGTGAATTCTGTACCATTATCACTTTGAAAAACTTTAATAGACCGAGAAAATTGGTTTTCCACAAAAGCTTTGAAGCGAAGAAGCACATTATAAAAATCTGACTTATGCCGTAATGAATAAAACCAAGTAAAATGAGAATGATCATCCACAAATATAACAAAATAAGAGTATCCACCAATAAAAGCAACAGGAGATGGTCCCCATAAATCATAATGAATAAGATCAAGAACAGTAGAGGCCCTTTTGTGATTGTCATAAAAAACCAAACGTTTACTCTTAGCCATCTGGCAAGTGGAACAGCAGATTGGCTTAGGCAAAACAGACGAAACAGCTAAACAACCTTGTTTATGCAACTTACTAATAATATCAAAGTTAACATGTCCCAAACGAGAGTGCCAAAGTTCAAAAGAGGCATGAGGCAGTGGAGAACTAGTAGTGAGCAACGCCTGAGATCCTTGGTCTAGCACATAGAGTCCTTAGTCACAGCGGCCCCTTGTCAGAATGGCTCCTGTCTTTCGGTGCTGGATCACAAAGGAGTCATCCACAAAAACAGCTTTAGCATGATTATCACGAGTCAATTTGCTAATGGAGACAGGGTTTTTAGTTAGTTGAGGCACAACCAAAACATCAGACAAGGGAATAGTATGCGGTAAAGAACGACAACCAATATGAGTAATATCTAAAGAAGTCCCATTACCCACAAGAACACGATCATTACCAATATAATCCTGGGAGACAGTAAGTTGAGAAGAAGAAGGGGTCATGTGAAAGGTTGCACCCGTGTCCATATACCAATCCGAGTCAGGAGTGGGATCCAAGGAGCAACTGGTAGTAAAAGCTTGAGCCAAATTTGCAGACTCATGAGACCTGTCCCAGCGAGCTGGACATTTATCAGCATAGTGACCCTGCGCACGGCAAATCTGACAGCGAGGGACATAAGAGCCGCGACGACCAGAACTAGCATGGGTGCGACGCTGAAGGGAGCCACCATTTGAATGTCCGTTGGTTCCACCGTTTGAGCCACCTCCACTAGAGTTGCCATGGTAACCACCACCGCGAGATGAGTAATTGCCATGACTACGAGATTGAGGGTGAGCATAGAAGGCAACTGACGACGGGGGTGCTGGTTCCTCAAGGGAAGCCTGAAAAATGGCATGACTTTCGACCTTAGAAAGAACGTCAGTAAACAGAGGCAAAGGGACCTGATCAAGCTAACCCATTGAAAAATTTGCAAAAGAGGGACCAAGACCACGAAGGAACCAATGAACTTTGTCATCATTAGCAACAGGAGCACCAATAGCAACCAACTGATCACAAATAGTGTGAAACTTCTTGCCATATTCAGTCACTGTAAGCGAACCACGTCGCATAAGTTGAAGTTCATCACGGAGACGCAGTTCACAGGCCTTGCTGCGTGAGGCATAGGCAGAATGCAAAGCATTCCAAACATCTCGAGCTGTGTCAGCACTGAGAGTCTCAGCAAGGGCCTCCTCAGTCAAAGAGGAAAGAAGAAGGTTGTTGATGTTGCGATCTTGAGCCTGCCACTGAGCAAACCGGGGATTCGGAACAGGAACCCCGGTACGCACACCTAGAGAGTTGGCAGTGGAGAAAGTTTGCTGAACAAGTTGAGGCAGCGGTTCAACAGAACCATCAACAATGTGGAACAGGTTCTGATTCTGAAGGAGAGAGATAACCTGTTTACGCCATAGGAGAAAATTTTCCGAGTTCAGCCGAATCGTAATCATGTGAACCATGGTGGCAAACGGAAGAGATGGAGCAAAGGCAAAAATAAGACAATGAAGACCAAATGAGAAACCAGCAAAGCAATGCAACAACAGCACGCACAAGCTGTCGGCAGGAGGTGGGCGAGGCGGCGGGCGTGCTGGCGGCAGGTGCAGGATGCAGGCGGACGCGAGATCTGGGTCGCGAGGGGAGCAGATCTGGAAGGCCGCGCACAGATCGGGAACGCCGCGCAAGAAGAAAGAGGGCGGCGGATCCGGAGACGCGAGAGGAGGCGCGAGCAGCAACAACGGAGGCGCGAGCAGCGAAGCGGGGCGGAGGGCAGCAGCGACAGAGCTTGGAGGCGCGAGATGGGCCGCAGGTTGGAGGCGAAGCGGCGAGCGGCGGCTGAGCTTAGAGCAGCGCCGGGGCTCCGAGAGGGTTGGGGGGTTTGGGGGCAGAAGAGGAGGAAGGACAGGTGGCGATGGGAGTTTGGGGATAGAGTTCAACCCAACATGATACCATGTATGAGTTTTGAAGACACACCACAGAAACTAAGTGTATTGAGATATTTATAGTGCAATATAATAATAGTAAATAATAAAGGAAATAATGAAGAAGGAGAGTCATTTTCTAACATGTCAAATTACTAGTTTCAACACCAAGAAACCTCAATTTCTTTTTTTCCAAGAATGTGATTCGTGCACACAACACAAGACACTTGAAAGGAACATGTATGCTTGATCTTTTCCAAAGAAGGCTATAACAAATGTTCATGCCCTATTACCTAGAACTGTGAAGTAATACTGAAGAAAAGTTTGCATAAAGAAGGCATAAGAGTTGTAATGCAGATTGAAAACCAGTGATGTGCATATACAGGTTTCATCCTGACCTGATCTTTCTTGCTTAGAAGATCCAGATTCTGATGAAGAACGGTGCTCTCGCAACCTGATAGCATGTGAATGCTTTGTAGTGCTCCTAAACATACCAGAGCTATCATAAGAAGCTATAGAAGGAGGATAACTTCTGACAGAGGTAACAGATTGCTGCTCAATGTCTTCAATACTTTCGCAATCTGATAGCGTGACAAACTTGTAAAACGAATAGACAGGCTTTGCATCTATAAAAATTTTGCAATCTGTATGATGAGATCTCAGAACATCCACAGAGAAGTCATCTTTAACCACTCCAAACTTGCATGGTATCTTGTGAAGGTAGAATCTCATATCGCGCCTAAGGTGCCTGTTCAAATTTGACGGATACAATTGAAAACAAGTAAAAGAAAATGAGAAGGAACATATGAAAAGTGAATTATACTCGTTATTTGGGCGGAAAAAGGTCGAACCAGAAATTTTTATAACACAAATACAATAGAAACGTAACTTTATGAACATATTCATATTTAAACCAGTAAACATGCTTAGGGAAAGCATTCAAGTAGAATTTGATATTATTTGATTCATTTCAGAATAAATTCAGTTCCTAGAAGAATATAATAGATCATGCAGAAGAACATGGTCATATCCTTGGCCACCAGAAAGGCATACATACTTGTTTTAAGTAATTGACCAAACATCACAACTGAAGACTGACATCTAGATGGCAAGAAAGGAAAAGAAGCAGAATGAAATAATGGAAATAATGGAAGTGTTAGAAATTCAAACTTCAATACATTCTCTTAAAGCGTCATTAATGTATTGACATATTCATAAATTTGTATGTTTTAAGTGTTTATCCATGCATTAATTAAAAGGTGAACTGAATACTTTGGGGGTTAAGTTCATTCTAAGGGTAAGTGTCACGTAGACCTATAATCTTATTTTGTTCATTTCAAAAAGTTAAAAATATCAAATAAAGTGAGTTTTGTTTACATTTTCAGAGTCCCTTTTGTACAATCACATTCATGAAGTACCAACATGTGGACAAGTGAAGGGGAAAAAAAATGGAACATGAAGTCGAAAATAAATTGGAGATAGGCAACGCACAAGTTGAGATTAATGACAGCGAAGCAAAGGATCATAGCATTCCCAAGACCTTCTAGTATTCATTCAATTTTCATATGACCGTGTTTCTAGAATGTATTATTAGTACATATCGTTAAATTTGACGAGGATGTAAACCAGGATTGCTCTTATGCTGTTATCTGATGAAAAGAAAATGCAGGCTTCTTCACTGTTATGGGCTAACAGTGAACATCTTTAAGAAAAACTATTGAGAGGGAAAAATCAGTGATTGAAAAGTTCACCAGAGAGGGCTCAAATGTTATGGACCACCTCAGAAACCAAAAGCTAAAGCATTGGTTGAGATATGTTTTGACAAATGAATGCAAAATAATAATAAGTTATGTGCATGTTTTTGTGCATGTTTTTTTCTGATTATCAGCAAGGCCATTGGTGTAAAATTTTCCACATCTAGAAAGCCAACATATCATAACAAAACAACTAGTGTGCGCTAGATGTGCCTTGGCACATAAGTCAAGACAAAATTATATGGTAATATCCTCATTAGACCACTCAAGGAACTCATGTCTCAAATATAAGAGATAAAGGGTCATTTACAAGTTTAGAGATAGCAGTACCTATCAAGTATAATCCAAGACACATTATATTTTGCAACCTCTTGTAAAATAACCTGTCTAATTGGAAAACCTGCAGCGACTTTAACTTCAATGCTAACCTGCACATAAAAGGTATGGTTATCAGTTATGATGAAAAATATTAACATTCGTTCTGAAAGCGATGCTATTTATAGTAACGTAAAAATCAGAGCAGCATATGATCTATGTGGAATGCTGGATGCAGGAAGCAAAGGGTAAAAGCAATGATAGCTCAAGAAGAATCTCTAAGGCCCTGTTACTCCTGTAGTTGACCAAATGTTATGCTTTATTGCTAGTAAGCTATGAGATTTTATTAGTTTGAGATGATTTTCTTCTGCAGTTGCCTATATGTAACTCTTGTACACAATATGAAAGGAACAAAGGTAGTAAGCAACCCTTAGTCCCTAATCTGTTTCTTCATATTAATCACTAGAATTTGACATAAACTCGGTTATAGGCAAATATATTATAGTTACAACTCTGGATATTTCCAACTTTACTTAAAAGCTAAAACACATTCATGCATAACTACATTCTTTCGAATTAAGGTTATCAAAGGTTGTGGGGAAGAAGTATTGTATTTTAGTCAAGAGTTGGGTAAGTATACAGTTTCATATATGGTATGGTTGCACTCAACAATTGGTTTTCTGAAATTCTAATCTTGTCATCTTCTTTGTTCACCCTTTTATGCTCCTTTCCTTCTTCAGTTCTTCTTTTATATATTCCCGTACCTCACAAACACATGTAAAGTTTAAAACTTAAAATGCTTTATTGGCCACAGAAAAATAAAAAAGTGTTCTGGAAATGTAGAAGTAATGCAACTGTGTCCTATGTCAATACACTAACCGTTGTCTAGTTATTGTGCATGTCATCTGCATGAATGAGCAAGTATTGGACTATCCATTAAGAGAATTACATGAAATTTGCAAAGTTATATTAGAACTTAATATACCCCAGCATTTTTAAACTCTCCATGACTTGATAAAAGCTCACTAGCATATGCATCAACTTTCTTCTTAACTTCTTCCTCCAATGCTCGAAAGCTCGTGCCAACCATAGACTCGGGCAAAGCTAATGTCTGGTACCCCACTGTCAATCCAAAGGAAGGAACAGAGGAGTTACACAATGGGAAGAGAGTATATTGAACGAAAGATGTTTCTATATTAGTATCTTGATTCCATCCCTCCACAGTTTCACACATTGATTCAGATCAACTATCTAATAAAACAAGGCACCTCTTCAATTGAAATCAGTTGCTCAGATTGGGTTAAAATCATTGTGATACTGATACCTTGAGCCCTTAAGGTGAGAATCGCAAGGGGAAATTAAAAGAAAGTGAAAACTTGCATACATAAACGTAATAAAATCAGCTGTATATATCAGAACTTATCCAGTGACATTCAATTAGTCACATAACAAAATCAATTTTATGAAACCTTACAAGTAACATTAAGAAGTTTAGTACAAAGTGGGAACTGATTGGACGCCTCTCCCCTCCCAAACAAGAAAATAAATAAAGTACCGGGTGATCACACTTCAAATAAGTATGAATTCAAATAGATATGGCCATCACTCACAGTATAGGTACAGTCTCAGTTACTAACATTACATTCAATACTTACATAACTGAAATATATACTTTTCTAAACTGTGATCACAACATGTCTATTTGGTATTTATACTAATAAAAGGGTAAAACACTTACTGGGGTTAAGCACCTTATGCAGCACGAAGAACAGGAGCAACTTGTCACCAGCAGAGAGAAAGACACCCTTGTATCTAACATTATCCAGGATCAGCTTCATCTCGTTCTCAGCGCGGTCCTTGGTGGCATCACATGCAACCACCACGTAAGAAGAAGAAGAAGAAGAAGAAAAAGAAGGACGAGTAGGAGGGCCCTCCATTCAAAATATGTGTGTTCTCTTGCACTGCACCCCTTGTGATGATGATGATGATGATGATTATGATGATTATGATGATAAAGCTTAAAGCTTGAACTTTGTGGCGAAATGGGGCGGTGAAGAAGAGTACATGGCATGATATTATTTAGGTGTTGAATAGTTTTAGATAGATTGTCCAATGATTCAAGGACACACAAACTTGCTCTTCTTCTGTCAAAAACAACATTAATCATCATTGGCTCACTCTGAAACTGTGAAGATTGGATGGGACAATACCAAGAATAAGATGCTTGAGGATATTCGGGGAAAGCAAACATGGTGGAAGCAGGGTTGCCGCCTAGTACAGTGCCAACAGGAGAAGAGTACGAGGTACTTGAAGACAGTTTCTGGCTGGTGCTTCATCGGACATGCTTTCCAAGATCCTAGATTCTTTTCTTTTTCTGCATTAAACTATTCAGTTTCTCTCTTTTTTCATCATTAAAAATATTCAATGTTGCCTTCCCCCTTCTTGGTGTACCCTACATTCTGTTTAGTGAAAACAAATGAACCATTGAGCAAAGTATTTTTCAGTAGTTGGATATGCTTTCATATCATAATAAAAGATTCTTAGATGATCCCAGATGAGAAAAATATGTAGTTAAAATAAGAGCCTAAAATAATTCAATTTTTTTCTTGCTTTTAGAAGCATCTAATCTTAGAATCTATCATAATTGCATTTTTATCGAGACAATAATACAAATTGCAAAGCAACATTTTATGCATTTTCAAAGGATGTCTAAATTGAGCACTGAAAGTGGTCAAATGGATACTTGAATTATTCTGATGTCCAAAATCAATGATTCCAAACAACCAATGGAGATCATCACAAAGTAATTTACGAGAGGGAGAGGGAGAGATTAGATTATACAGCCCATGCTTTTTATGAAACCAAGATGATAAACCTATGGGTGTGTAACCCAAATATATCAGCTTCTTCATGAATGATCATTTCAACTTCAACGGCAATGGTTCCATAAGCCTTCTTTGCATTATTATAGATCTGTGAACTAATCAATATTTCAAGTGTCTGGTTTTCATACATTATTTCAAGGGTTTATCCTTGCTTGTTGCTCTATGTGAGCCTCCAGCCCCTAACTTTATTCAACACTCTGGAGGTCAGAGTTCGTACAATTTCTTATTTGAATTGCCAGTGTCTATCTACAATCGAACATCAGAAGGGTAGTCCTTGGGGTGCTTCTTGACTGTTTCTCGAAGTAGTCTCTCTTGCTCCTCAAGGTTTGATGGTGGTTGGTCATATACGTCGTTGAACATGTCCTCGAGTGGAGGTTTCTGAGCTTTCTCTGCCACCTGAATAGCTTGCATTAACTGCAGGGAAGAAAACAGAATTTCAAACCAGGTTGCTTTCTATCAAGATGGACTAAATTGAAATAAGCAAAACAGCATTCACCTGCTTCCTGACACTGCTTCTAAGCTCCAATTCATCCTTGTCACTCCACCAACCGTTCCTTTCTACCCATCTTTTGAATCTATTCACAGCATTTCTTGCCATTTTCCAATATTCAATCTCATCAGTTGGCCGGTACTTGGTTGAATCGTCTGATGTAGAGTGGTGTCCTACTCTATAAGTGAGAGCCTGAAGGATATTTAGCACAAGATTGGTGAAACACAGGAATGGTGTGGTATCAAACAATTATCTGGGCATATGAAGAGAGATCAATCCCACCTCAATCAGAACTGGCCTTTTTTGTCTGATAGCAATTTCACGAGCACTATGAACCGCACTATAAACAGCAAGGGCGTCATTTCCATCTACTCTGATACTCCAGATTCCATAAGCTTGCCCTTTGACAACAATTCCATCACCTAACCAAACAGGAATAACATGAGTTTCCAAGTGTTCTATTATCTGAAACAAATCATACAGACCTGAATTCGATAGATTTGGTCAAACAAAGAGTAAAACTCGATGGGATATCAAATAGGGGATGGAGGTACTATAGTCTTTTCCAGAAAAAGATTGAGGCAAAGAACAAAATGGAAGAATTGAAAATAAAATGAAAATTGTACTTCGAAATTGTTCTTCTACAGGAGTACTGATGGCCCATCCATTATTACGACAGATAAAAATAACAGGTGCCTCCATTACTGCTGCAAAGTTCAAAGCAGCATGGAAATCACCCTGCAATATTTGAAACGGTTAGACAGTATACACAGGGAAAGTGATCTATTACTTATTAAGAGAGATGGTTCGCCATTTTTGTTACGAACCTCACTGGTGGCGCCATCCCCGCAATAAGTGACTGCACATGCACTTTTGCCATCCATTTTAAGGGAATATGCAGCGCCCACAGCTTGAGGAAGTTGTGTTCTGAATTTCTTGCCAAGCAATATTAACTTCTTTCAGAGTGCATGTCACCAAATAACAATTTAATTGCAATGATTTTAGCATGTTCTAGACTTCTAGTAAGGTATCTGTCTTACGCAATAGGGGATGAAACTGTGAAGTAATTGTGCTTGTTAGACCCATAGTGTATAGGCATCTGCTTGCCTTTTCCTAAATCACTTGAGTTTCCAAACAATTGGTGTGCAAATTGTTGCAGGGTGAAACCACGCCACAATAGAACTCCAGGCTCCCGGTACTGGCAGTAGCAACAAGTTGGGCATTTTTCAGTATCAACAAATATGCATGCCAAATATGTCCAACCTTTACTTGAAAAAAATCTATTACTATCAGATCAGGATGGGGTTGTTCAATGTGACAACTTAGTTGAGAAAATAAAAGGATATGGCCACTTGGACCCGAACTATATCGGAATTTCAATGATCCTGTTTCTGTATCAGAGATCCATAATAGTAGAAAGTATGACATAACATAACAAACTGATAAAAGGTGGTGAGATTCAATAAAGAACAACTAGCATGTTTAGGATGATAAGCAAACCTGAGGAAATATGATATCATCAGAAGAAAGCGCAGCCGCGGATGCAATGTTAACAGCTTCTTCTCCCGATGAGGTGAGGTAGAAGGAAATTCTTCCTTGCCTCTGCACTTCATAGAAGATGCTGTCCATAGTTTGAAGAGTGACCATATCAGAGTATATCTTCGTCGCCATTTCCTTGCTGACCTGTTGAATGCATGGCCAAGAGATCATTCAGCAACCATTGATGAGAAAAATCAAGCTAATAATAACATTCCCGAGAGTTTGGTTGCATAGGGTGAGATACCTGCACATAATTGCTGAATTTATTGGGCTCTCCATTATCATCAAGAACTCTATAACAAGGAACCCTTTTCTGAGAAGAATCAGAAATGAATCTCATTTCAGAAGTGAATGCAACTTTCCCACCAGGAAAATCAATGGCCTGACAAAGTGAGAATCTGTTAGATACACAATCTCCTTCCTCTGAGTTAAGGAGGGAACCCCCCCCCCCCCGCCCCCACATGAACAAAGTCCAATAAAATGATACAATTTTCTTACGATGTAGATTAGCCATTTAGAATTATTTAACTAACTATACAAAGTAAGTAAAACAATTTGTATCAATCCCTCCCCCTATTAAACAATATTAACTTAAGCCAAGGCAAAAAGAACAAGATATGATATAGAAAAGTCAATTTTTGTACAAACATTTTGACAAGCAGCTCATGTGCACAAATGTAGCTTAGCAAACAATCCCCGCAATGTCCAATGAATCAACAAAAAAAAGGTGGGTCATGAACCTCTTACCCGATTCTATTCATTCTTCTAATAGGGTCAGAGTATTTTGTAAATATTCTCTGCGCCCTGAAATTAATCTTAACCGCTATTGTATCTCGCCTTTCACACGTATTATCAATTTTTATTCGTCATATTATACGAAAAAAAAAAAAAACTAACAAGTGTTTAAGGACGTTGATTAACGTTCTAAAAGTGAAAATGTTTTATTAAAAAATGTGAATTTTAAATTTTTAATACGTTAAAACTTGTAAAGGCACTAATGACCAAACACTCATATTTTAATCATCTAAGACATATCATGTTTCTTTTTTATGGATTGCATATCACCGACACCTGTTATGAATTTATGATTTAATTGAAATATAATAACAATAATAATAATTTTTTTATATTAATAATAATGTATGCCTTTTAGATTGCACAAAGTACAATTTACACTGACAAAAAAAATTCTTAGATAGACACAAATTTGAGAATTTTTATTTAAATGCACAAAAAAAAAATGATTTTTGCAAACATTATTAAAAATATTCTCACATATTTTAGGATTTTACTAACTCTTTATTTGTGTGTGCCGCCAAAATTAATATTTTTAAAATTTACACCTATACAAGAATTCTTGTCATTCATTTTTAATCTTTTACTTTATAATTTTTTTTTACTTTACTTTATAAATTTAAAACATTCTTAAATTGATACATTTTGATCAATTAGTTTAGTAAAATATATTTATTTAAGAATATATTAAATTTGTTCAATGATAAATAAAAGAGTTTAATTGTTATATATTGAATATAAAAAATTTTATATTGTCATCTAATAAAATTATTTTATATGTATAACTTTTTAAATGGTGAAAGAAAGAATCAAATATTAATATGTGAATGATAGTGTAAGTAAATATTATAAAAAGGAATAGAATACTTAATTATGGGCTATGACTAGTGAGTCTTTTGACTTTCATGGAAAAATGTTACGTCGGCCAATCCCGTGATCTTAGCCGAAAATATTAAGAAATTATCCGCTTAATAAGGGATCAGATCAATCTTAATTACTATATTTTTATGGTCAACAGTTCAACCAAATCGACCTTTTTCAGATCTACTTGACTCTAAATTGAGTCTGGGCAGAATGTGATGTTAGTCCCTACTGAACCAAGATATTATTATAAGACATAAAACTTTTGATCATATATATAAATTTTTACTATTGGTCTTTTCCTGTTAAGCAATGTGAGGAACACTTACTAAGTCATGTGAAAACTTACGGAGATGGAGATGTGCTTTTCAAAAATGGTAGTAGTGAAATTTGATGTTTACGTAAAACCCAAATCTTGTTTCTTTCCAAAGGAGTAGTAGCTAGATGCTTAGGCATTAATAACATGGCTGATTTCCATTGGAAAAGTTTCAAATTAATTATGATTTTTTTGGTACATAGAAGTTTAGGTAAGTTTGATATTGATCATATTATTACAATTAAGACATATCTTCAAACACTTAAAGAAATACTTATAGATTACTCAATAAAACGACTCTCACCCTGATAGCTGAAATCAAACTTAAATCCGTTTCCCGATACTGAGTTTGTTGCTTTACAAATGTGCCTATCATTCATTGTTGGCTTCAAATTAATTATGATTTAAAAGTTCTAACACGCCCTTAGTTAAATTGACATACATATAGCCACCTTTCTTTTTGATGCCAGCTATATATAGCCACTTTAAATTTGCAAAAGTGGAATTAATAGATGATAACTTGTTAGGCTACATTGAAATTAATTAGGCAAAATGACTTTTTTGCAAATCGTTATAAGTCAATATGGTAGAATAAATAGTTATACCTGGTGGTGGTGGTTGTTATCATCATCGTGGGTGACATAGTGCTGCAATTCTTCTAATTGTGCCTCAGCAGCTTTGGTGGCTTCAGAACGCGAGAAGCACAAAAGGGCACCTGAGTTGTTGTTGCAATTACCCGGTAGTGGTGATCGATTCACACATGATGATGATGATGGCACACCAGAGCATAGTTGAACAGAGGAAGAGTAATAAGAAGAAGAAGAAGAAGTGTGGCTAAGTGGTGACCCTGCTCCTAAGAAGTAGGCCAGATTTTTGTGATGGGTTAATAAGGTCCTGCTGGACCTTCTCAACAACCATGCTGCCATTGGTATGAATGAATATGACAAGAGAGAGTGAAGGGGCTAGAAGGCATGTATGTATGTATTATGTATGTAGATATATAATCAAATTAAATAGGGATTCATTAATTTGATTTGATTGTAAGTGGTTGGAAGGGCAAAGGGGGACACGTATGTTCCACTCTCACGTACGCACTTATCTTATCAATCAGTGATTGTCTATTTGTGAGGGGCGTCCATGTGACATGGAGATGTGCTGTAAGCTCATGGGAAACCTTTTTAGTGGGACCAAGTCGGATGCCTATCAAATATGTTAGTTATCTTCTTCTTCTACCATTCCTTTTTGGAGACGAAATTGTTACTCGCCTCCATTTCAATTTAATTGTCAAGTTTTTCATATTTTTTGGTCTTAAAATTATATTTTTTTTTTTGAGCTTAGGATATTCGTAATGACTAATCTCTTTATACGGTAAATTTTTTAAAAGGGCTTTAGTGCGGACTACGAAACCATTTCTATACACACTGTTAGAACCAAGTCATTGACTAGATATTTAAGAAATCTAACTAAGTACTGACTGTGCTAGGTTTCTTGGTTTAATGATGAATTAAGTAATCATTAGTATTTCATTTGCTCTTTTTTTTTCCTTATATGTTACATACCAATATAGTAATATGATCACTTTGTAACGACTCAACAATTAACAAGTTAGTGACGTTATAAAATAAGTATCATTATGTTAGATGATTAGAGAATTTGACAGAAGTCTCCATGATTAGGCTAGTGAACGTTACAAATATCTGACCGTCCACACTTAGACAATAAAAGAGAAATTCTTGCTACTTAAAAAGGTATCTCTTACACACATTATCACTTTATATTATTCATATAGTAATTTGAGAGTAGTTTGCAAGCACCTTGCCACACTAAAGCATTGCCCGAACCACTATATAATACCAACTTAAAAACTCTCATGCCTTACATGGAGTAAGAGTTATAAGTTGTCTCACCTCTAACCGAATTCCTCACAACAGTTTAATTGATTCGCTAATATTATCTTTAACGTAATGAGTTTGTGGTCTTAAGTCTTCAATATTGTGATAATGATCTAGATAGATGCTATTCAATGATACAGAAAACAAGTCAACAAAAAAACAATGATAGAGACAAAGAAAAGGAAAAGTTTATTGAATAGAAAAAACAAAAGGAGAAGTTTTTTTACACAGGTGTCGATCTTATCCTGGCTCCTTTTACCTCAATTTAGGTATCCAACATAGAAATTCATAAATCGAACGAAAAAATATCTTCTCACATAAAATTTCATTTTCCAACTGATCGACGCATTATTTTTGCTTATATTGTGAGAATGAGTTTCAACATGTGTTAGTAGTTTATTTTCTTTAAACCCCGCATTTTTAATTCAACGCTTGGTTTATTTACACCTGAAAAACGAAAATGCACTCTTCATATCCATCAGATTCACACAAGGCATAAAATTAGAATTTTCTCGAGAAAGAATCCAAGAAAAAAAAAATTATAAGAATATGATTTACCCATTAAATATTTGTCTAGTAGATCATGCTTAGTCATCTATCTGTCAGTGACCATCCCAAACCCCTCTTGCTTTAAATAGAAAATGCAATCTTAGGTCAATTGAGATGCCGTGCACTCTGCCAAATTTGGCGTCTCAATAATTATAATCTAGCCTTCATATTGAATATATGCCCAAGCCTAACTTTTTAATAATATTAGGTCTCTTAGCTAGAACAACCTAATAAACCTAATTTGGTGGTGTGTTAAGGCAGGTGGTTAGGAGTGAAAAATAAATAAGCCCGATGAAAATTTTCTCTAATCCAAAATGACTTGACAAAAAAAAGTTAATTATTTAATTTATTTATAATCTGATTAAGCAGGTTGCTACCTTGCACCAAGCAAGTGTTGGTGAAGGATTCACGTGGTCAATTTACATTTAACAATACTATAAAACATGATTAAACATTTTTTTTTTAAATGTAGCTATTCATTTTCTATTCGACCTCACCCATTCTCCTCCCATCCAACACAATTTTAAAGATTTGCGCCAACATATGCTCTACCACGACAGAGGAGGAAGGCAGGTCTGCTGCCAGCGCCACCATCCGCAGTGGTGGTCATGCCCCTACATTAAAATCTGGATACTCCAATTTTCATCATTATCAAGAGACCAAAAACATAAAATCGGAAGCATGCAAAAATCATATCCGTTGTGGGGCGATTCATCATAAAAACATCTGTTTTGCTCATTATTTTCCTCTTTTTCCTACTTTTTTCTTCTTTCCTAATTTACTTTGTTCACTAGATGCTTCACACAACTAACCTACTGCAACAAAAATTGCACAGGGAAAGCACAAACTATCAAAACTTAATAGAGCATAAAGAGCAAATCATTCACATATCTCTCTTGCTTTGAAGTTAAAAAATAACTAGGGCAAAATGAAACATTGCTCAAAAGTATACCTACCACCAACTCAAGCTCTTGCTATTTTTTTAAAAACAATCTCAGATCTAAAACAAATGCAGATTTGGTCGTCGCGCGACAGTTGCTTCAAATCTGAGTAGAGGGCAACGGGGTCACAGGGTGGTGGCTACACGTGATGGGGGAGTGTCATGGCAGTGGCAAATCTGCAAAAGGTGAGGGACAACGAGTGTGGCGGAGTTAAGGGTTGACCATGATGGCTCCAAGTCCCACGATGAAGACGAAGAGTGGGAGAGTTTGGGGGGAGGAGGAGAGAGGGGTGAAGGTGGCAAGAGTGACAACGGTGAGAGTGGCAGTAGCAGTCACCGATGGTGAGTAGAGGAGTGGTGTGGTAGAGAAGGAGAGGAGAGGGAGAAGAGAGGGGTAGAGATGTGGTCAGAGAAAGGGCAAAGATGATCGTATTTTTTAAAAGTATATCATGGACCAACTTTTTCTAGTAGAGTACATCATTCACCTAAAGTAAAAGGGTGAAAATTAGACATAACCTCTCATTAAATATACTAAAACCAAAATATGAGTTATATTATTAATCCTTAATCCATCCACTCTGGATTGAAGCAATGGTGTGAGAAGGAAGAAGTGGATTATTGCATTCAACCATACCCTTCGAGAAGGCAACTATAGTGCATGCTGGACGGATGGGTCAACACTCAACAGGAGCATCTCCCATGACTTTGTGTGGAAAATTTGGGACAAGGACCCTACTGGGTGGTGACACCAGTATGTGCCATGTCATAGGGGTTTCTTTGCCCCGTTTTTAGGGCTAATTTAGCTTCTCTTTTGGGTTAGGCAGCTTTTTTGACTAAATTGGTGTTATTAAAACAAATTACCTAACTTAAACTGTTTTTAAAACAACTTATTAGTTTGGAGTTGTTTCTACCTTGTTAGTCAAAGATCTCGTATTTTATGTAAAAAAAAAATGTCTACTCAGCATAGTTGCACCTTAAGTATAAAATATTTTTAAAAAAACTATTAAATTTGATTCATATTAGACAGACAATGACTCCCCTATGATTCATTAACATCTATCACTTTTAAAAGAACAACAGGTAAAATATTAATTAACATCTATCACTTTTAACAAGTTCTTGAATCATTTTGAAATTGCAATACAGTATACGGTGTGGCTTTATATTGTTTTCTGAGGATAATTAATTAATTGTGATTTAAATATGTTTCAAAAAAGCAATTCCAAAATCATTGACTGGATATAAGAATTGATCTTTTTTCTTCTTGGTGAATGGATAAAGAATTGATCTAATTGTACCTGCTAAATTTTAGGTTTTCCTCTTTCTTTGCGTCTTCCCCAACCATCAACAGTGTAATTCAAAACTCACTTCCAATCCCAATTCCACATTCGTTGTCAACTGCTACAGCAACTTTCATCGTTTCTCACTTTTTTTCTTTTTGCCTAGACATGTTTTAGACATATCATTCATTCTCCATCTCCCAGGCTATTAAATTCAACACCAAATAAAGATCCTTGCCACCATAATGCTGCAACTGATTTGATGCAAAAGAGTACACATTATTTTTTATCCCAACCCAACTGTATCCAGTGAACTCTTTAGCGCCTCTTTGCTCCACAGCCTTCCTCGCTCGAACCATGCTCTCCCATCTGCCCCTCATTCGATATGCCTGAGCCAACACCAAGTAAGGTAATGATGTCTCTGGTTCACTCGCCATTAACTTGGTTGCGACTCTTTCGGTAACACACAAGTCTTCTTGAATTGCACACGCAGAAAGAATTGACCTCCAAATGTCAGAAGTAGTCTTATACGGCATTGTTTCTGCAATGTCAATTGCTTCTTTGAGCTTACCAGCTTGACTCAACAACTCCACAACGTAAGCGTAATGTTTCTCCCCTGGTTTTACCCCAAATTCCTTCTCCATTGAGGAAAATATGTTAATTGCTTCATCAACGAAACTCCCATAGTTGCATGCTCGTAGAACTGCGGCAAGTGTTATTCGATCTGGTGGTGTACCTTCTCTAATCATTTCCTTAAAGACATCCATGGTCACAGACACTTTGCCATTGTAAGTCAGTCCTGTCATTACGGTGTTCCATGACACTAAATCTTTTATTTTTATTTCATTGAAGATATTCAAGGCATCATCGATAAATCCAAATTTCGCGTACATATCAACGAGTGAACTGGCAACAACTGCATCTGACTCAAAACCCAATTTAGGAACCAGAGAATGGATTTGTTTACCCACTTCTACTGGTAAGAAAATGGAAACAGAGCTCAGAAGACAACTGACCATGTATTCAGTTGGCCTAATATTCCTCCTCAAGATCAGCACAAAATGTTGGAAAGCATCTTCAGCTAAATCGTGTCTAGCATAGCCTGAAATCATGGAATTGCATAGAGCTGAATCCCATCGATCATGTTCTTTGAAGAGCTGGACAGAGTCCTCCAATCTGTTGCATTTAGAAAAGAGGGCAATAGCAGCACTTGATACAATGCTATCATAAACAAACCCCACCTTGAAACAAAAGGTAAAAACTTGCTTACCCTTTTCCAAATCTCCCAAGTTAGAACAGATACTCATCAATATCGAACATGTAAATTGGTCAGGAAACAACGCTGCAGCTCTCATATGATAAAACTGCTCCAGAGCCAAATCCGAGTGTCCAGCTCTATGACAGGCCCACATCAAAGAGTTCCAAGAGATAACATCAAACCTCTGCATAGTCAAAATCACGCCAAAGCAATAATCAACAAGACCAAGCTTCCCATACATGTTCATTAACGAATTCCCAAGCACCACATTGGACAAATCCATCCCACTTCTGATCATCCTACCATGAACCTGCTTAGCATGACAGGGACTAGACACGATCGACATGATTATGGAGAAAGTGAACTCACTCGGTCTCACACCAGCATATTGCATCTCAACAAAAAGCTCCAAGGCATGACCAGAAAACCCACAATGGGCATAGCCTGAAATCATGGAGTTCCAACTAACGACATCTCTCACAGGCATTCCATCAAACAAGTGGCAGGCCTTCCCAAGATGGCCATTTTTCAGCAACCCTTTCAAGCAGATATTCCAGGACGTAGAATTCTTGTGAGTAATATCATCAAACACCTTGGAGGCGTCGTGGGTTTGGCCAAACTCGGAGTATAGGTCGAGACAGCGATTACCCAGATAGGTGTAGGAGTTGAATCCCAATTTGAGGAAGTGGGCATGGACGATTTTGAGAAAGTTGAGAGATTTTGGAGATAAGCAGTGGTCTAGGAGGAAAGAGCAATGGGAAAGTGAAGAGTGAGGAACTCGTGTTTGGTTCAAGAATGGAAACATGAAAATGCATCAAACCCCAAATATTAGTGAATCACTTCACTTTACTTCACGCCCTCTGCGACAACATACTCGGAACACGCTGCGTATTTGGAGTTCATCGTCATTGCAAGGTCGGGTAATATGGGAATGTTAGTCAACCTTCCCTCTTGCCTCCCGCCTAAAACCAAACTTCTCTTTAAAACTAAGAAAATCAGACCAATCATCGAACTAGTAGTAAAGACACAGATTCAGAGCTTTAATCAGTTAAATCGAAGGTGCAATCATATATCATATCACGCATATAACTTTTTTCAAATTCTCATTCTTCATAACTGCCAGGGTGCACGTACTCTACTAGTGGAGAGTTTGACTATCAAAACTGTTTTGCTAAATAATTGTTCGTAAGTAATTAGTACAGAGTACGAGGTTACTTGAACGAGTAAGGAAGATACCTTGACGGAAGCTCTAAGTCTGAGGGTAAAGGCTACGAGTGAGTTTGGAGGCTCGGACGAAAGCTCTGAGCGGGATTCTCTCGGAGAGGCGGGGTGTACCTGCAAAGGCATTCCGACGCTCAAGTAAGCATTAGGAGAATTCTCTAAGCGGAGAGTGAGAGGTACATGATGACCTGAGGGGTCGTGTGCTTTTATAGATGAGCTTAGAGTACAAAGATAGAGGTAATATAGAGATAAAACGAAGGGGTTTGCCTATCTGCTCCCCGATTTATTTTTTCCCGCTTATCCACTACTTATAATTAGATTAAAACCAGCACGATGCGCAATAGAAATAAATGATATGAATGATTAAGTCGTTGGAATTTAAGTGTAAGTATTTAACAAAAATATTTCATATTAGGTTTGTGAGGACTAAGTGAATGATATATAAGTGGGAGAATCCATAAATTCATTGTCTTAAAATTTTGGATCAAGATATGGTGTTTAATGCTTCTCCTAACTTCATTTAAACTTTTTTTTTGTACTTACCATTTTTTTATAGGGGCTACAAACTATTTTAACATAACTCAACGCTACCAATGATTTTTAAGAATACATGTTAATAATTATAATTCCCCTTACTCATTCAAAATATACGGAAAAGCTTGAACATGTATTTTGTAGAGCTTATTCCAATTTCTATTAAAATGATATACACTCAAGAATCAACCTAAAAAGTCATTATAAATTATAACAACACAAAATTTACGTCAAAAGACATAACTGTAATACTATAAAATTTTGCATAAAAGATACATATCAAAAGAAAATCGCCAAATTTACTCATTCAAATTATTTTTTTCCTTGTATAATTTCATTTGAATTCAAAGATACATGGTAATAGTACAAGGCAAAGGCTTTTTTTCTACCCTAATTATGACTACATGAATCCACCACACACACCCACACACAAAAAATCAATTATAGCAACATGAAATAGGCTCCTAATATATGTTAGAATAAACTATAAAAATAAAACTCATAATACTACATCCGTCAAAAAAATTCCAGTTTGTGATAAAAAAAAGTGTATTATAATAGATAGATAATATATATATATATATATATATATATTATTTAATAATAGATATAATATTATAATAGAAAAATATATATAAATGTCATAACCATACTTTTAAATTGTCAAAATATAAATCTGTATAAATGTCACCCACAAATTTCTTCTAAGAATCATGCTATTCAAAATGGTTTTAAATGAAATCAATCAATCACTAACGTATATTTCACTCTTTTATCTAAATCACAACCTTCGAAAAAAAAAATTTCTTTTTTCTAATGATCATTGTTTTAAAATTTTAACACTTGACTTTTGAATGATCAAACCACTTCATACCTTCCTCCTATATTTTCACTACCTACTCCTTGCTAAATCATATCAAATGCAATAACTGAAAATTATTTATCTACGTACTACCTCAATTTGTGCTTTGGTCACATTGATAACACCTCAAGGATAACATTGTTATTGTAAAATTGTGATAAAGCTAGGGGTGGAGGACATGGTGAATGATGTTGTGAGTGAGATTCCCGAGTTGTGACAACTATCAATGTGATAAGAGCGATCTATCACTCTTACTTGGCCGTCATGACCTTGGACCTATCAACCTCTTGTTGTGCTTCTTCTACTCTACGTGGGTGATAGAGATATCGTCGATGACGATATTGAAGTCATTGGCCCTGCAGAAAAGTGTGGACGCTCCGCGAGAACCTCATTGCCGATGGAGGGGAAGACCTTCTCGTTGCACTCAAGTTTGAGGTTTTGGACAATGAAGGGGAGGCAACTGGTGTCACGGCAGGATAAGAATACTTTATTCACACACTAAGACTGTGACAAAACAATGAGTGAAATGTGGTGATGTTTGAGATGCGTGAGGTTGGTGTCATATCAAAAAGAGATTAGAGAATTAGCAAAGGGGGTGAGGGACATGAAACAAGAGCAGATAGAGAAATGGTATGATGGTATTGTTGTTACAAAAATTAAAATTGCTTAAATGGAATTAAAAGTGTTATTACTAGAAAGAGGATTACATTAGATTTTATAGGGTAAAAGTGTCAAAGTGAACAGAATGGTAAAAAGAATGACAACTCTCACAAAAAATTGCCGCGGCATATGATAGATGATTTGTACCAAAAATTATATATTATAAATAGATAGATTTATACATGATAGTCTTTTTATTGTTGGACATGGACATGAGAATCATTTCCCACTTCTATTCGTCTAAAATTTCATACACACGTGTGTTCGAGCCATATAGCACTACTTTGAATAAAATAAACCACTCTCAAGACAGCAACTTCCTCATTGAAGCCAAGCCAAGTATATTTTGACAAGTACATTACATAGATGCTGTATACAAATCTTCCAGTGAAACAAGGAATTGAAGTACTGTTAAATTTTCCCTTAATAACCCTTTGGCAGAAAGCATTCACGTCGGCACAACAAAGCCACCAACTCCAAGCATTTTCTTCAAGCCACTTGCCACCAACAAGATTGTTTTACAGCATTGCAAGTACGAGAATAATCAAATTTACCACGAGTCCTAACACTCCATAGTCCAGAGAACTGTATAAGATTTTATTGTGTCACCGAGAGAAGAAATATTTGAGGTACTCTCTGCTCAAGCTTGAAGCCAATTCCATCCAGAGAGTACAAGAGATAAGCTAAATTTTGCAATAGGATGGCCCTTAGCCTCATTTATCATCCTAGTGCCATATCTAACCTACAAGCCTTCCAATAGATAGCCGCTGGTTTGATTGAAACCAAAGCAATCATTGCAATTTAAGACAAGTAATCTTTAGTCTTTACCCTTGTTCCTCAAAACTTCAGTATTTTCTTCCAACTCCCTATGCAATCCTAGGGAAGGTTAATGCCCCATACCGTTTGGCGTACAATTAGAAAAGCAGCAGCACTGACCCCATGAAACCTGTAAGGATCCAGCATTTGCTCACACTTACAAATATGTCTAGTAAGTTTTCTGAACCCCAAGGCCCCCTACTGCCATGTTTTGCAGCAATCTCTCCAACTGACATTCACTAAATATCACGCTTTTATAGCCTACAGGAATGAATATGATAAGTCAGTGCCAACTTCTTTTACAATTTTCGCTGCCCAGTTCCTGCACTAAAGATATTGCATCTGTTTTGAGTAAAGTAGTGTCCTTCTAGTATGGCATTCACAACACTGTTTGCAAGAAACAAACTTAACTCAGCCAAATACTTTTAAGCTATTAATTGTCTTCAAATCGATTTGTCAACGCTAATAAAAGCCCAAAGAACACGGAGGCTAATGGTGGTTCCAAGCTTATTCCTGTCAGGGAGTTGTCTTCCTCAGATTGATGATTTATACTCATCGTCAACTGGAAACTAAGGATCCCAAGGGAGTTTCTGATTCAACAATCAGCCCAACTGAAACCAGGAATCTTGTGAAAATGCTTATCTCTCATCAACTCTCTTACTTGTGCTGATCCTTCCCAGTCCTCGGAAGTTGCAAGTATGTTAGATAATTGTATGTAAGCACTTGTGTTTTCAGGATCAAGCTGAATAATTTGCTCCGCGGCCATCTTGCCAAGAGTCTTATTTCCATGGGCTATGCAGCCTCTCAATACTGACAACCACATGTTTGCATCAGCCTGGAAAGGCATCTCCTCAATAAAATCCACTGCTTCCCCAAAGCAACCGGCACGGGCAAAAAGGTCAACCATGCAGGAGTAATGTTCGATCCCAGGATTTATATTATAGTCATGTTTCATAGTATGGAACAAATTTCTTCCTTCTTCAACCAGACCACTATGATCACAGGCTGAAAGAACCCCAGTAAAAGTAACAGCGGAAGCCCTCACACCAGTATACCTCATTTCACTAAAGAGGGTCAGTGCCTCAATTCCATATCCATTTGTGGCATATCCTATCAACATTGTATTCCATGAAACTACATCAGTTTTGATCATGCCATCAAAAACTTTACGCCCTACCTCAACAAATCCACATTTACAATAAAAATCAACAAGAGAGGTAGAAATGATCTGGTTGGATTCAAGCCCAAGGGTGATAGCTTTACCAAATAACTGCTCCCCAAGTTCAAGGGATGATTTACTAGCACAAGCACTGATAACACTGGCAAAGCTAAACGTGTCCATTTTCAAGTCCAGCTTATTCATCTGACAGAAAATATCCAATGCTTCGCCTGGGAATGCATTCTGAGTGAGTCCAACTAAGATTGAATTCCATGAAATCAAGGTTTTACTATGCATAGTGTTAAAAATCCCTTTTGCATCTTGGATTCTTCCACAATTGGAATACACAGTGATCATAGTATTGAGCAAAATAGAATCATAAGCTTTGAGCTCACCGAACAGCTTGCAAGCATCATAAGGGCTTTGACACTTAGAATATGCATCAAGCAAAGCACTAGCAACAACAATGTCATCAATCACCCCAACTTTACAAGCATGAGCATGCATTTGCTCAACAAATTCAAACGCGAGCAAGCTACTGGCGGCACTCAAAATGTTTGTGACTGCAGGAACGTCAACCAGGACACTGTCCCTACGCATTCTGTTGAAGAGAGCCAGTGCTTCCAGTTCCTCACCATTGGATACATAACCAGAAATAATCGAATTCCACAGCACAACGCACGGACAAACCACCCCATCAAAAACCCTCCTTGCCTCTCTCATTCTGCCAGCATTTGCATAACCATAAACCAAAGCAGACACAGAGAACTCATCCACATCCTTCATCAAACCCACAACCCGAGCAGCACTATCCAAATCCCCACACTTCCCATAAAAATTAACCAGGGAGCTGCACATCACCTTGTCAAGCTCGACACTATCAACACAAACGCGCGCGTGCGCCTGCTTCCCACAATTCAAGGCCAGCAAGTCAGCACACGCGCCAAGAACAGTTGCCAGCACAAAAGCATCCCTGTGCATTACCTCCAAAGGATCCAAATTCATGCCCTTAAACAGCAACAACGCTTTTTCCGGATACCCATTGCGGGAATAACCGTGAATCATGGAATTCCACACGAGCTTGTTCCTTTCGGGCATGGCAGCGAACAATGAGCGAGCCACCTCGAGGTCACCGGCCTTGGCGAAGGATGAAACTAGCATGTTCCAGGAGTAGTGGTTCTTGGTGTGGGGCATGCAGTGGAAGAGTTGGAGGGACGTGTCCCTTTGGCCTGAGTTGATGTGGGCTTGCATGAGAGTGTTCCACGAGAAGGCATTTGTTTGGGGCATTTCGTCGAACAGGCGGCGTGCGTCGTCGAGGTGGCCGCACCTGCAGTAGAGTTGGAGGAGGCGGTTTGCGACGGAGAGGGAGGAGCTGAGGATGCCGGCTTTGAGGAATACGAGGTGGAGTTGTCTGCCTTGATGGATATTGATGTGGGTGTTGCTGGAGTGAAGCGTGCGAGCCAGGGCATGTAAATCCATACCCATAGTGATTGATACTCTGACCCTCCCAAGTTCACAGGACGATGAAGACCATGATGATCTCCAAGTATCAACAGTTAGGTTTTCATTTTTGGCAATAAAAAAAAAATTAGTTATTCACAATTGCCTATTTTATTAATTAATATTATAAATTAACTTTAAATATCATTAGCTTTTAGGCGGATGTCTCAAATTTAGAAAAATTCCTAGATACATAGATATGATAAGATTATCTCTGATGAGAGGATAGAATACATGTGGTCTCGACCAAAAAAAAAAATTATACTTATTACATATTATCCTTGATTAAATACAAATGGATAGAATATAAATATAAATGGCAGCATTTTACTTTTAAATTAAATGTTGCATCTTTTAACGTTGATTCATGTACAGAATAAACTCTGTAAAGGTGCATATGAAACCTGAACTTCTGGTTATCAGATCGTTAAATATTTTATGGGAGTATCACGTTCACATGACTTGAATTGATCACAAGAAAAGGCATATGAATTACAAGTAAATGAAGAAAACAAAAAGATTAAGAAAGTATCTTGCCATTTGACATAGTCAGAATTCGAATGTACACAACAGAGATTTCTCTGCCTCCTGATTAGTTTAACCAAACCTTCATCTTCACACAAAAAACCTGGGGAAACAACGGCCTCCCTTTTCCAGGAAATTATTCCATCATGGTCTGGACTTGCAGTTGAAGCTTACCCATCTAATGGAAGAAGACTTTGTTGTTGTTGTTGGTATATAGTTGCAGTTCCAAACCATCTCTACCTTCATCAGAAGATTCAGAACTCAAGTCTCAAAATGCTGAAACAACTTTCTTCTGCAATTTTATTCTCCAAACAAGAATCAGGTTGTTTCTATATATGATACCTACTCCAAATGCTTTCCTATCATCTGATTTCTAACTTAATCTTAGATTCCAAACATGCTAACTGTCCCTTAAAGTTAAAGGCATTATCAAATGACAATGTAGCTTGCCCGTTCCCTTTGCATGCGCTTGTAATGTGAAAAATATGTTTTTCCTTGTGCACCTTAAAACCTGCTACTTCTAATCTTGTACATGGATAGGATCTTTCTTTCTGGTTTCAGTTGCGCAAAGGCATGATAATTTTCATTCAGCAAATCCAGAGAATCTCCTGCTCACTGCAGTTGCATGTATTAATCAATCATCCCACAGTAGCACATCAAGGTACTAATCTCATTGAGCTTGATCATAGTTATATTCCATTGCATATAGTAGCTATTTGACTTATGACTCTTATGCTCAAACAAAGATTAGCTCCCTGCTATAAAGCGTACAAGCTGCAAGTTTAAATTAATGTTTAAATTCATTAATTTTATCTGCAATCCATTCTCCCAATTTTGGGCACTCATGTTTCTGACATGCATCAAGGGCTCTTGTCAGCATTGGAATAGTGGGCTCAATTGGCATTGTCTTGATAAAATTCTCAAGTTCATCCATGCATCCATGCCGACTGTAGAGTTCTATCATGCAGTCATAATGCTCCAGCCGAGGCAGGACACAGTATTCATTGCTCATTGACTTAAAGCAATCGGCACCAAAATCAACAAAGCCTTCTTTAACACAAGCAAGCAAAATGCCCTGAAAAGTCACATGGTCTGGCTTGATGCCTTCTGCTTCCATTGTTCGAAAAAGTTCAAGCGCCTCTTTACCCCTATGATTGTGACAACATCCCAAAATTATGGTATTCCAAATGACCACATCTCTGGAAACTGCTCCCTTCAGGACCTCAATAGCGTACTCAAGACAACGGCATTTAGAGTACATGTAAACCAAAGCAGTTCTGATTATAATATCTATTTGAAATCCATGTCTAATGATGAATCCATGAATTTGTTTGCCAAGGCAAAGAGCAAAGGTATTTGCACATGCTGCCAAGAGGGTTCCAAAGGTATACTTTGTTGGTTTTGTCTCCCACTGCATCTCTGAAAATGTTGTCAGGGCTTGTTCACTTAACTGATGATGACCGTAACTAGCCAACAAAGCATTCCAAGAAACCCAGTCACGCCGACTACTCATCTGGTTAAACCAAGCTCTAGCACTGTTTAAGTTCCCACATTTACCATACATGTCAAGAAGGGCATTGCTGACCATTACATTCAAGTGAAAACCATATCGATAGATATAGCCATGTACCTGTTTCCCCATTTCATGATCTGAAAGACCCGTAGAGACATTTAAGATTAGACTAAGAGTTACATGATCCACATCTTTAATTGTATCAAGCATCAGATATAAAAAGTCTAATGCCTCATACCATTCAGAGAACCGAGTATATCCAGCCAACATTGCATTCCATGAGATCACACTACGTTCTGGCATCTCATCAAAGAGCTTTCTTGCCTCCGAAATTTTCCCATTCATCGCACATCCCCACACAATCGAAGTCCAAGACACCAAATCTTTGGAACCAATCTGATCAAAAACCTCAGAGCCATCCTCCAGTTTACCACACTTCACATACATGTTAATAAGCGAGCTCGAAACAAAATTATCCTCCTGGAGGCCCAACTTCAGAACAACCCCATGTATCTGCATCCCCTCCTCAAGCCCAAACATACTTGAACAAGCAACAAGAGCACTCGAAAACGTGTAATTCAGCGGCCTAACTGCAGCCGAGAGCATCCGCGAAAACAAAACAACCGCCTCCCAAGCATCACCGGCATCAAGATACCTTCTCACAATCACATTCCAAGTGACAGCATTGGGTCTTGGAATCTCACAGAACATCCTGCGGGCATCGACCATAACCCCACACCTAGCATAAACATCAACAAGGGAACTCCCAAGAACCACATTCCCATAAAACCCATACTTCAAAACAAGTCCATGAACCTGCTTGGCCAAAACAATCTCAGAAGCCGCGGCACAAGACCCAAGCACGCCAGCAAAGGTGACTTCATTGGCACAAACACCACACCTATTCATGCGCAGAAACAGATCAAAAACCTCTTTCGGGAAACCCCTTTGGGAATATGCGTTGATGAGGGCGTTCCAAGAGCCTCCATCTCTGTGCGGCATTTCGTCGAATAGTTCTCGGGCGTCGCGGAGGGAGTCGCATCTCCCGTAGGCCTCGATGGCGCGGTTGAGGAGGAAGGTGGGGGGCTTGGGGGGGAAGGCGAGGAGGTGGGACTCCACCTTCCGGAGAGCCACGACGGCGCGTGGGAAGGAACATAGCTGGAAGAGGTGGGAGTAGAGGGAGTATGGGAAGGGCTTAGGGAACGCGAAGAGGACGGACGCAGCCCGTCGGATGTGGCCGGCCTTGATGTGGGCGAGGATGGTTGAGATGGCCGCCTTGATGGAGGGCGTGGCGGCGCGTGTTTTGGGGTGGAGCTTACCGGCGTGGAGGAGGTTGTAGAATATAGAATCAGAGCTGACACCCATATAAAATGGGACAATGCCTAATACCGAAGCGACACTCAGAATTTGTTGTTGATTTTCACTTTCGCGGGAAAATTTGTTGTTATTTGAAGTTTATACTAATAAATTCAATTTTTTTTTTCGAGTCATCTGTATATCTATATATTCTATTATTTATCCAATGAGAATTGAATTATTAAGTATGTGCTTGAAAAAACTTAAAAATTAAAATTATTTTAATAATATTTTTTATTATATAATTTATATTTAGATACTTTAATTAAGAAGTGATTTGAAGATCATCTATTTTGTTTAGATTATTTAAAAATAATAACTTTTATATGATAAATTATTAAAAAATTGTATGAAAGTTAATGAAAGAAAGTAAACTGTATTTACGAGAGTCAATAAATTTGGATAAAAAAGGAATAACAATATTTTAATAACAAAAATCGTAAAAAAATGCTCAAAGGTTTGATGTAGATTTTTTTCAACTGAAATAACTTTTATTTATTATTTCAAAAGCTGGCGTTTAATTTTTTATTTTATTTTCCTAACCATCCGTCATTTCAACAAAAACAGTTTTTGTATAAAAAAACAGCTATTGGAGTTAGTTCCCAAACATGCTCTAACTACCTTATGCTTTAACAAATGCATTACTTACTGGGTAGGTTTAAAATCAGGTGGCTTAGGTTAGTGGGAAAATTACATGTCTATAAGTAACATAATCTTTAACTGAAGCAATCATTCTCTCTCATTCTTGTTGGAAATGGAGAGGATAACAGCAATAGGAGGATGAGGAGGAGGACTTGCTGAGTCACGAAAACAAATTCATTGTCCTTGAGACTATTATTCGGGCGTTAAGCCGAACACTCTCTCAAGATAAAACAACACCTTTTAGATCAATATCTGAGTTACGGAACTGACGAGAGAAATACTTTGCCCAGAGAAAGGAAGAGGAGAGAATGTCAGAGGTGTATCTAATGCGAAAACATGGTTAGTATTTATAGGGAAAAATCTGAAGTATTCCAAGGTTAGTAGAAATTAATTGTTGGACGACAATCAAGATTGGACAGTGGACGGCAAGCTTTTATTATTTAGAAGGTGACCAGTCAAACTTGGACGGTGGTGGACTTTGGTCGGTGCACGTGAAAATTTATGATTTCTTAGGTAAGCTGCAATAGTCCAAAAAATAATTTTGCAAAAAGGTCAAGACGCTCTTTATCATGCGCACTGGGGGGCAAATCCATTGATTTGTACTTTGATGAGCCCAAATGACTTGGGCTCATGCGCGCGAGCCCAACTCCCTTCTCAAGCCTTTTACCATTATAACAACAACTAAGGTATATAAACACTTGGAAAGATTGGGTGCTAACCAATGTGGCACTAGAACTTTTGAAATACTTAACATTTTCTAACAATCCCCCGCATATTTCAAAAGTTCATGAAAAAGAATTTTAAGATTTTCCTTGGCAAATACAGAGGAGTGAAATATTTCAAATCTAGTGCCTTTTGAGCTATGAACTAGACCTAGACTATTGAGACTTGACATACAAGTGAATTAGTAGAGCAAGCTCTATGAACTAAAACACTTTAGAGTATGCCAAAAGCCTCAACAATCATTTCACCCCCCACTATTCTCGTTGTTAACTCGGTTGTGCGCTTTTCGGCCATGCGCGTGCCTAGTGTTCATGAGTGCTCTAGAGATTAGCCAAATCTCATACAAGCGGCCCCACTTGACACTCATATAGGTGATCGCATCAAGTACATGCTGCACTTCATGTACTACTGATAAGGGCTATGGAGATCATTAAGAGTTTTTATACTCATCCTCCCAAAATGCAGCACAACACTTATATCCCAGGAATGGTCTACAAGATAAATTAATTAGTGCTGGCAGGTCAGTATGAATAACTTGTTTTTACCCATATGAACCTTCTTCATGGGATTTCCAATCATAAAGGTTGGATTACCATTATTCACTGATTACAAATTGGCTCAAGTCGCATTCCCCTTGATGTATCATTGATCAATTTTCTACCCAAGGGTTTAGTCAGAGGATTGGCCAAATTTACCTCAGACTTCACATAGTCAATGGAGATAATTCCATCTTTTAGCAGCTGCTTTACCACATTGTGTCTTAGTCGAACATGTCGACTCTTTCCATTATAAGCTTTGTTCTTTGCAATAGCTATTATGGATTGATTATCACAATGTACGGACACTGAAGGAGTGGGTTTCATTCTTAAAGGAATATTCGCTAAGAAGTTTCTCAACCAATCAGCTTCACTTCCAGCCAACTCCAAAGCCACAAACTCTGACTCCATAGTTGATCTAGCAATAATAGATTCCTTGGTAGTTCCAGGCTACAACACCCCCACCAAGAGTGAATATATAACCACTAGTGGATTTCATCTCATCTGAGTTGAGATCCAATTAGCATCACTGTATCCTTCAAGTACAGAGGGAAATCCACTATATTTGATCCCATAATTCATAATACCTCTTAAATATTTCATCAGTCTTGGAAGTGCTTCCCAGTGATCATACCTGGGGCTATGAGTATACCTGCTCAATCTGCCAACAGCATAAGCTATATTTGGTCGAGAAAAATTCATCAAATGTAGCAAGCTCCCAATTATTTGAGCATATTCAGATTGAGAAACAAGATCTCCCTTATTTTCTTTAATTGAGAGTTAGAGTCATAAGGGGTACTCAACGGTTTAACGTCGAAGTAACCAAACTTCCTAAGAAGTTTCTCAACATAGTGTTCTTGTGATAGTATAATGCTATCACCTTTCCTTATGATTTTAACTCCCAATATTACACTTGCTTCACCCAGATCTTTCATATCAAATTTAGATGACAGAAAATTTTTAGTTTCAATCACTATCCTAGTGCAAGTTCCAAAAATAAGCATGTCATCTACATATAAAGAAATAATAACACATTCTTCATCTAAGGATTTTACATATACGCATTTATCAACATCAAAGGGATAAAAGCCATCACTGATTAAACCTGACCATATTTCTCATGCCATTGTTTGGGTGCCTGTTTTAAACCATATAGAGATTTGAGGAGTTTGCATACTTTATTTTCTTGACCCTCAACTACACAACCATCGGGTTGAGTCATGTATATTTCTTCCTCTAAGTCTCCATTTAGAAACGCAATTTTAACATCCATTTGATGAATTACTAATTTATAAATAGAAGCTAATGCAATTAAGACACGAATAGAGGATATTCTAGCAATAGGAGCAAAGGTGTCAAAATAATCAATATTTTCTTTTTGTATAAAACCTTTCGCAACCAATCTAACTTCATATTTATCTATAGATCCATCAGGATGATATTTTGTTTTGAAAATCCATTTGCATCCAATTGGTTTGGCTCCCAGAGGTAAATCAACCAAAGTCCATGTGTTATTTTTCCTAATAGAATCAATTTCGATTTTAATAGCTTCTTTCCAAAATTTTGAGTCATAAGATGAAATGGCTTCCGAGAAGGTTAAAGGGTCATTGTTAGTTAAATAAGCATAAAAGTCATTTCCAAAAAGAGTTGGTTTTCTTTGTCTCTTACTTCTCCTAAGATCTTCAGTGTTGTCTTCTTTACAATCCATATCAGTATTAACATGACCAACATCAATATCATCAAGGGATATATGACTAGAATCGTTAAACTTAACTAGTTCTGAATGAGAATCATGTTCTGCTCTTAAAGGAAATACATGCTCTAAAAATTCAGCATTCTTAGTCTCAACTATAGCATTCCGATCATGCACATCACTTTTCAAAACAAGAAACCTATATGCAGCACTATGTTCAGCATAACCAATAAACATACAGTCAAAAGTTTTCAATCCTATTTTCCTTTTCTTAGGGTCCGGAAACATTACTTTAGCTAGACACCCCCACACTTTTAAATATTTCAGATTGGGTTTATATCCTTTCCAAAGCTCATAAGGTGACTTTCCTGTTTTCTTATGGGGAATCCTATTTTGAAGTAAGCATGTAGTTACCTCACCCCACAAATTATCAAGTGCAGAAGCACTTACTAACATAGAGTTCATCATATTTTTCAAGGTTCTATTTTTCCTTTCTGCTACTCCATTTGATTCAGGGGAATAAGGAGGGGTTACTTCATGAATTATGCATTCTTTTTCGCAGAAATTATTGAACATAATGTACTCTCCTCCTTTATAAGATCTAACTCTCTTGATTTTCTTATTTAATTGATTTTCAACCTCGACTTTATAAGATAGTGTACCGGAGGGGCACAACTCGAATCCTGGAGCTCCGCGAAGGGTGTTGGTCGGCCGGGGCATGTACCTACAAGGACTCCGATGCCTAAGTTAGAAGAGTTCGAGGTGCTTGTTAAAAGTAGGGGTGTTGCATCTCGGGGCTTACCTGGTGTGCTGGCCCTGTTTAAATACCTGGATGACACTCGTGATTCCCTCAGTCCCGCTGATATCCTTACTGTTTTATCTCCGGGGATCGCAGCGTGATGTCCGCTAGGGGGAGTCTATCTCGGGGCGTGATGGTATTCGAGCCATTTGGGGTTGGCTTGGGTTGCGCTGGCTTTGTTGACCTGTTCTGCGGGTCCTTGTGTCCTCTAGTTGGGCTGTAGCATGGGCTGAAGGTGGATGCTTCGTGGAATGGGCCTTCAGGGCCTAGTCTGTAACAAATAGAAACATGTTAAAGGCTTCATCTTTATTCCTAATGAGATAAACTTTAGTGTCTCTAGAGAAGTCATCAATAAAAGTTATGTAATATCTTTGACCTCCTCTAGTCTTTGTATGTTTAAGATCTCCTAGCTCTATGAATTAATCCAAGTAGTTCAGTTTCACATTCAAATACTGAGGGATACGACTTCTTGGTTAATTTTAATTCAATACAAATTTCACACTTTTTATCATAAGATTTATTTAATCCATCAATTAGTCATAAGTTCTGCATTTTCTTAATATATGAAAAATTCACATGTCTTAGTCTAGCATGCCACATATGAATAGAGTCTATCAAGTAAGCAGAAGAAGAAGCACTTTTCATAATTATTTCAGAAACATTGAGTACAAAGAGACCTTGATCACAATATCCCTTCCCCACAAAAACATTATCTCTAGTCATTACAATTTTGTCATATTCAAAAGAAACCTTCACCCCAGCCTTCCCCAGAAGAGCAACAGAAATCAGATTTGCTCTGATGGTAGGAACATGAAGCACATCGTTTAAAGCAAGGGTCTTTCCGGATGTGAGTTTGAGAAGAACTTTCCTTTTTCCATGAATCGGAGCGGTCCTGGAGTCTCCAAAATACATGAGTTCTTCTCCTTCCCCTACGGAAGTGTAGGAGGCAAAAGCATCTTTGTTTCCACTAATATGCTTGGTAGCACTGGAGTCTACCACCCAATTCCTCACACCCGAAACCATATTAACCTAAGAAACGACAGCCGCAATAACATCGTCTCCTTCAACCAAATTTACATTTGATTTAGGAGGATAACCTTTTCTTTTGCGTTGTCTACATTGATTTACAAAACGACCCAGTTTTTCACAAACAAAACAGTTCCCTTTTATATTGTTTTCTTTCATGTTCCTTTGAAGGCAGGTTTTGTGGTCTTAGGGATATTGTGACAGGTTTCTCACTTGCATACCTTTGTGTTGTATAAAATTTGCTTGCGACGCTAGTGCCCTAACTCTTGCTTCACTGATTTCTTTTCTGCTGGTCTCCTCAATGATGATGTGAGTGATAAGATCGGAAAGCGAAGCTAGTAAAAAGATCTGTCTGTCTTTGTGCTTCAATTGTTTTTTGTAATCATTCCATGAGTCTGGTAACTTTTCGAATAGTATTCCAGCCACAAAAGCCTCTGACAGTGTTATGTTTTCACTTTTCACGTCTTCAATCAACTTGTGGTACTCGTTGGTCTGAGTTCTAACCTCTTTGTCATCAGTCATTTCCCATCTGTAGTAGTTTGCTATGACAAATTTTTGTCTTCCAACATCTTTGGCAGTGTACTTCAAGAATCATTGAGTCCCAGATGTCCTTCGCATGCTTGTAGGAGCAGCAGACATCAAAAAATTTGTTAGATAAAGTACTGATAATTGTATGACGACATACCTTGTTTGCATGGGTCCAGGCCTGAAATTGTTTTGGGTCAGCAGCGGGATCTGGTTAGGGTTCAGAAAGAGCAGCAGCTATTCTATGCATGTCCAGAGTCGAATGAATTCACTTGTGCCACCTTCGAAAGTTCTGGCCTCTGAATACCTCAATTTTGGATATGTCCAGAAACGGCTTGGAATAGTGTGGGGGTAGTGGCGCAGCATACACGGGGGTAGGGATAGGACCATGGGTAGTAGTGTTGTTGTTGGAGTTGTTTGCATTGTTGCTGGAGGGGCTCTCCATTGAGTCGATAATACTCTCGAGATTGTTGAAAATGGAGATGATAACAACAACAGGAGGATGAGGAGGTGGACGTGTTGAGTCACGAAAACAAATTCGTTGTCCTCGGGAGTATTATTCGGGCGTTAAGCCGAACACTCCCCAGGATAAAACAACACCTTCCAGATCAATATCTGGATTACAGAACTGGCGAGAGAAATACTTTGCCCAGGGAAAGGAAGAAGGAAAGAATGTCAGAGGTGTATCTAATGCAAAAACATGGTTGGTATTTATAGGGAAAAATATGAAGTATTCCAAGGTTAGTGGAAATTAATTGTTGGAAGGTGACCAATCAAATTTGGACGGTGGGCAGCAAGCTTTTATTATTTGGACGGTGAGCAGTCAAACTTGGATGGTGGTGGACTTTGGTCGGTGCACATGAAAATTTATGGTTTCTTAGGTAAGCTGCAATAATCCAAAAAATAATTTTGCAAAAAGGCCAGAACACTCTTTATCATGCGCGCAAGGGGAGCAAATCCATCGATTTGTACTTTGACCAGCCCAAATGGCTTGGGCTCATGTGCACTAGCCCAACTCTCTTCTCAAGCCTTTTTACCATTATAACAACAACTAAGGTATATAAACAACTGGAAAGATTGAATGATAACCAATGTGGGACTAGAACTTTTGAAATACTTATCATTTTCCAACAATTCTTAACTTTTTATCATGAGGATAAAAATTAAATATAATTTGAATTTTGTTAGAAGATATTATTATGCAACGTTAATTGCTTTGTAAAAAAAAAAATATTGTGCATAGCAACCTGGGCAATGCTGCAGGCTGCAACTAAGTCATTAAGCATCTCGCCTAGGAAGTACGTTTGCAAGAAAGTAGTTTCCTGCCCGGTATCCAAGGCTTAGCCTTGACTAATCCGGGTCGACCCGAGTCACGCACCTAGTTATGGTGGGTGAGTCTCCCAGCGAGAATAACTGCGTACACAAGGTCTCAAACTCAAGACCTTACTTAAGCGATATCAAGCCGCTTACCACTTGAACCAACCCCCGTTAGTAGCAAGTTGAGTATTAGTTGGGGAATGATGCAAATGAAAAAGTACACAGGATTGATATTAACGAACGTTAATATAAATAAGCAAAATCATCAATCCCTAAGGTCATTTAACGTCATGACACATGAGGGGGCTGCATATGTCATTCAACGTAATTGAGCAACTGATAAGTGTCATACTTTGGTAGTTTTAGAAGCTAAATGGACACTTATATTGAATAATTAATGAGGATTCTTTAGCAAACTCCCCTATTTTGGTTTCTTATTGTTATACTGTTAAGAATGGATGCTATATGGTTAAATCATGACTTTTATGTCAAATTTTTGATATAGGAATGAAGTTTCGAGCTAAATGGCACAAAGCAAGAAGAGTTGAAGGACAAAGGGACTCTCAGATCGCTCAGCGCACTCCCTAAGGTCGTTCAACGACCCATGTAATGCAACAATGGGCCAAAATTCACTCTCTGGCCACTCAGTGCCCCCTGTGATTCGCTTACCGACATGTTTGTTAATTTTACTATAAAAGGAAAGTGGTTTCCTTCAAAGATGGGTATTTTGAGTTTGGAAAGAGAAAAGGAAAGAAACGAGAACCAGACCTCGTCCAAGAAGCAAAGGGAAGAGATTCTGAAGGTCGACGAACACCGTGGAGTGGAAATGCACCGCCATCGCTCACTGATCATCGTACTTTCTTTCATTTCTTTTTATAAGCTAGGAAGCACCCATGGTTATGAATAGCTAACCTTCCCATTGTTGGGATTTGATGAGTTTTATAGCTTGAATGTATCCATCTTAACTTCTTTGTATATGGATCTATGATATTCCATGATTTCAATGATTTGATCTTGAACTTAATGCTTGTTTTAGCTTAGCTATCTAAAACTTTATTTGAGATTTGATTTAGTGAGTGAAAACTACATTGTTGAATTGGATCTAGGTCAAATCATATAATATTCCTAATTGCTAGAGATAGAGTTAGGTTTATTGGTCGTTTTAACACCCGAAGCTATTATGGTTCGTTTTGTTAATTGTGCGAGACATTGACAAGTAGCAACGGGAACAAAATGATCTTATCATGCTAGACATAGATGATTTAAGATAAGAAATGGTGTGAGGAAATCAAGAATTTGATAGACCATATGCATGAAACTTTTGGATATATAAAAGTTGTATTACAAATCAAATCCCAACATTTTTCTCTATTGTTTTTAAACTAGTTTCAGTTTATTGTTTATTTTACAATTCCAAGTTTTTACAAGCATTTCAGTAAAAATGATGAATCCACCAACCTATTGTTTAATTAACAATACCTAAGAATGGCATTGTGTTTCCAATTCCCAGAGGACAAAAAAAATCCTTCATTGTACTGCAATTGAATCCTTTCGGGGATTTGAAAGTGGAACGGTAAGAGAAAAAATATTTCAACAACAATCATTGTCGCGGCTCTTGTTGGCATTAAAAGATGTGCTTGATAGATGTGATTGTAATCCAACCTCTACCATATCTAGTGCCCAGTGAAGTAAGCTCGTTCCCTCCTCCGTGGCTACAACACTTTTTAAGACATTATAAAAATGGGTGGATAGACCATCATACCTATCCTTTACTGCTCCCATCCTACTAATGTCATGGTTGCTCTTTATTGTGCTATGCCTCCGCTTAACATTTTTTCTCCACTGGCTTAGAATGTACTTTGTAGGAATTTCCCTAACTCTTTCGATACCAACCACACACAAATAATGCCGGCAAATGGTCCCCTTTGACTCAAAAAGATAGCACTGACATCTAACACCATTGGAGTCTCCATCGAACAACACATCGTACGACAACTCTCTTACCTTACCATTGACCTCAACTTCTTCAGCAATGGTGTAGGTTAATTTAGTGTCTTGCTTGTCTTTAAGAAATGTGTTGCAATTTACCTTTGCTCTGAACTCATTTTGCACCTCACGATACTTGTCATGTGTGTACTCTTATTGAAATTGCTTCTCAATCAAAGATGTCGTCACACAAGAAATTGTCGTCTTGAAGCTAGCAACATCTAGCTCAAGCTCCTTTTGGGTTTAAGTATCCATCAAAGAATACATGCATGCTCTCGCTCCTCCGTGTGCTCCTCATTCCAGCCCAAAATTCATTGCTAAGGTTTATTGGAACCCATCTGTTATGTTCATTGTATAGACCTGATGTACACAAACATTAACATAATCAGTGCACAAGAATTAGCAACATATATGCACAAACAAGATCAACAAAGCAAAATCTGACAACAAGTGTGCATGGCCATTAATATAATTAGTGCACAAACATTATCACATCTTATTGTGCACAAACTTTATCTGACATAAAATATGATTATACATAAAATGTGACATCAATTGTGCACATACATTGTAATATTTAGTGCACAAACTTAAATCTAAAAAATTTAACATAAATTTAACAAACATGCTAACCAAAAATTTAGAAAAATATATCATCCAACCACTCATAGTCTTCAAGGTTGTACGTTGTTAAGAATCCAAACCATCGATCCTTGAAATCCTGGACAGATAATGTTTCCCACACGATGTTTTTAAGATCGGCCTTGATCTCATCATATTGCTTGCACCATCGATGTCGTGTACTAGGCATCACAATTTTAATTGCATTCTGCATCATTTTGCATTGATAGAATATACAATTTGACCGCTTCCCCGACATACATTTAACCTAGCATTCAAATAGTCACACAAATGTTGATGTGTCCTCCCCCGATAGCAATGTACATCCAAGCAGCACAAACATCTCATGGTGGTTAACGCCTACAAACAAACAAAACGGCATACAATACCTATTTATGCCATATGTTATGTCAAACGAGACCATATCACCCACGTATTCATGAGCCTCTCGGCTCGTTGCATCTGCCAGAAAACATTTTTAATCTGTTTTTCATCATCATCCCCAACATCGTACCAAAAGTTCAGATTCAGCTCCTTCATTCTTGCAAAATATTCCATTAGAGCTTTTGCATCTCCATCCTCCCGAACAACACGTGCCTCTCAGTTAACATAATTTCTCACATTTTTTTCAATGAAGTTTAATTACTCATGACCACCGCCTTGATGAACAAGAGTTTGGTATGTCTTGTTCACTCTAACACCAGCTCTATCATTTAACTCAATCATCCGCTTTACGTGCATGTTAATACTTCTATTTTTCTTGAAAAGCTTTGTTTTTGAAGGGCTCACTTCATGTGAATGTACATTAACAACACTCCTTATCACCCACAACTTAGTATCTCCGTTTTGTACCTTTGATACAGATATTCTCGCTTCATATTTCGCCAATGAGGTTGGATTATTGGTCTTGTCAAATGTTGGTATTTTGGAAGTTCGACACCTTTTCCTTGTACATGACAGTATTTGGTACTTAATATGTTTATCTTCCGTGAATTTGGTACTCCTTATCCTCCTTGTAAATCCAATCTTCTTAGTATACTTATTGTAGAATTCTTTGACTGCCTCCAATGTGTCAAAATGCATGCCAACCTTTGGTGCCTCTTCTTCCTCAATAACAACAAAACCTGTGGTCTGTTTAGACAATGTTTGTGCAAGAACCCATATAAAGTTTGTGCACTCCTATAATATATTAGATTCTGCACAATACTTAACCTATAGTTAAGTATTATGCATATCAGTAATGTTTGTTCATGAGAATATATAAAGTTTGTGTACACATGTTTATAATGTATGTGCATTAATAGTTATAAAGTTGAGAATGTAACAAAATGTGAACTACAGGTCATATTTCTATATTTGTAATGTTTATGCACGAAAAATTTCACCGATCAAACGATGAACATGAACACAAAACTCTCCATGGAAAAATAACAAAAACGCAAAAAAAAAAATTACAATAATGTGTCAACATGCATGCGAACCTTTGGCACCTCTTATTCAGATGAGATGAGAGTGTGAGTGTGGGAGAGTTCTAGGAACTCTTGAGATTAGGGTTTCTTTAAAAAGAAAAATTAAATAATAAATTTATATTAATAAATATGATTGCATAAAATGTTGCAAAAATTAATGCTAGTCTAGTGGATAAGACATTATTTTGAATTACACACGTTTCTGGTGTTGTGGTGGTTATGGCGAATTCTTAGTTTTGCGTATATTTTGCACATAAAAAAATGTTATTTATACCTAAAAAAAAATATACTTAGTGACAGATGTTAGAAAACAGATGAGTAAAATTCATTTTTATTTATTTTATTCCTGGACTCCATTTATTTATTCTTAATGTTTAAGTATGTTAATTAAAAAATCTTATAATCAATCGTAAAACTGAAAAAGTGATAAATTTTTACTTATAAGTTAGAATTAATCCTAAACCTATCCCTCCTATTTTTGAAACATACATATCTTACGTTTCACAAATGGCATATACTACCAATGAGGGTTGGTTCAAGTGGTAAGCGGCTTGGTATCGCTTAAGCAAGGTCCTAAGTTCGAGACCTTGTGTACGCAGTTATCCCCGCTAGGAGACTTACCCGCCATAGCCAGGTGCGTGACCCGGGTCGACTCGGATCAGTCAAGGCTAAGCCTTGGATACCGGGCAGGCAACCTAAACAAATGGTATATACTTAGCCAGTTGTCTTTGCACCACACGTGTGGAGAATATAGTTCAATTATGCAAATTGTCTATTTGCGCTTCAACTTCTACACAAATCACTAATAAAGACGTTTTGACTTGGTTTAAAATGGCCTTCTAGATGAGTTGCAAATTGCAAAATTAATTTTTCTCAAAAAGGTTTTATTTATTATTATTTGGGTACTCAGTTTCTTGAGATTGACAAATAAAACATGCGCATGCATAAGATTTCCTTTGCTATTTTATTCTTCTCCCATAAATCTTGAGGCATACGTAACATGATTTATGTACTTTCATAAAAAGTCCACGAAGAAGCTGTCCTTTTATTTCTTAACTGACTATAAAATTAAATGTGGGAAGTGAGGAACTAGTTGTTACTTCTAGAAAGCAAGGAAAAAAAAGGGGAAGAGAAAGGAAATTTAATGACATGTTTTGCCCACTTTAATGGGTCTCTCTGCAAATTACCTTAGCAAGGAGAAGAAACAACTATACGAGGTTGTGTGGAAAAAAAAATATGTCTGGCTTTCTAGATCGTGAATATGTCAATCAAAGATACTTCCTACTGACAAAAAAATAAAAAATAAAAAGAGTCAATTACTTCCTTAATTAACAGGAATCACGTTTATACACAAATAAAGTTAAAAATTAGAGGGGGCGGAAAGGGAAAGAGAATACAAAAATGCTATATGTACACTCAATTTTATATACTCATACATACACCATTAATAATGCATAAACTTTATTCTCATAGTGCACAAACATTACAAACTTATAGATGATATTCTCAATTATACTTAATTAAGTACACAAACATTACATACATTAAAACACAAACTTTATATATATAAGTATATAGTGTATATTTTTTGGTATACGTGTAGCATGACTTAATAGAATATGGGCATGATATTTAAAAAAAAGTGTAAAAATCGTTAAGTTGCATGTATCATTCCATTGAAAAGCTCAAACCGAGCAAAGAATTTAATCGAACCACCGAAACTCAACATCGTTAGTTCGTCATGTTCCATATGTATTTACATAACATATGGTAAAACCTTTTAACTTCTACTGCAGTATGCCATAAAAGTTTAGGGAAATTTGATATCCATCACTTCGCTAATTATATAGTATATTTCTATGCTTTTTAAGTAGAAAAATATTACTTGTACTTAAAATCTTCAATGGTGGATGAGGTGTGAGCTGGCATGATATTTTATACCCCATAAATTCAAGTAAAGCTCATTTTTTAAGTATAGAGATACTTTAATAACAATCACCCTCTAAAGTGACACTCAGGTCAACACATGAATTAACCACTATCGTGGTCTTGCGGGATAAGAAATCCTTTGTTACTAATTGGATTAACCATCCTCGGTGAACAAGTTATTAATTAACTAGTAATTTGATGTTCACAAGTACTTTTTTTTTTTTATGGATATTGAGCGTGTTTGTTTGCACTTTTAGAGAGAGAAATACCTTTTTTATTAATTTTTTTTGTTTGCTTATGTTTTTTCAAAAAGAAAAATATAATTAATTTTTTGTTTATTTTAAAAAGCAGATAAGAATATGCTTCTGATAAAATCAAAGAAACGGTAAAAGAAAAAAAAGTAATATACTTCATAAAAAAAAATAATTTTATCATAAGCGTAAACAATAGCCTATTAACTCTGTATATTATTAAGATCTTGATTTACCTAAGTTTAATTTTCAACAAAATAAGGATAAAAAGGAAAGAAAAGAAAAGAAAAGAAAAGAAAAGAAAAGGAATGAGAAGAAAGAAACACAAGTGATGGAGGACGTAATTGTTAAGTTTTCTAATTGAGTTGTTTTAAGGTGTACAAAATTTGTGAAATGATGTGATTGATTGATAGGAATTGATCACTGGGATAATGGGAGCTAATGACAGAGAGACGAAACATATTTTGTTGTGATGTGCATCTGTGTCTTTATTTAATTTGAAACAAAATCTCAACGTTACCAAAACTGAAGGGGTTAAATTATCGCATATATCTTTCGCTTTCAGTTAGAGCAATAATGGAAACCCACTCAACCACATATACCAGGTGGCACAATGAAAACAAAGCCTCCCAAGTCCTAATTATAATTAATACATCATGTTGAGATGAATGAAATGATGTTCCTTCTATCTCCTTATAGCATCTCTATTGTTGTTTTTTCTTTCCATTTTTTCCCTCTCAACAAAGGTACACATAGTCGGAAATAATGATTATTCATTCCGAAAGTTTAGTTTATTGAAATTGATATATCTATAAGATTCTCTTTTATACACACAGTAAATAATTAAACCTTTAATTATATACTTAAGAAATTTGATTAGTTACCAACTATGTTAGATCTCGTGGTTGTAATTTTTTTATTATGATTAGAGAAAATCTAATAACGTAGGAATTAAATTTAGGTCTTAAAAATTTTAACATTTCCTTAAAATTCAAGTGAATTAAAAATGTATCAATTATTTTACAAAATTTCTTAAATAAAATTTAGTTCTAAAATTTCCCGCATTAAGAAAACAACAAACTTATCATATGAATTATTAATTACTTTTAAAAATTAATAAATATTTAACAAGAACTACTTTGGTTGGTTTAAAACACAATAATTAAAAAGATTAATTTTAAGTGTGTGTGTGTGATGTTTACTTGATTAGTCTAGTTATCTATTTTAATTTTGAGTTTACCAAACATGCACTAGTAATTTTTCTTTTCTCTTTCGAGGTGTTCATCGTCCTGTTGTATTTTTCTTTTGACTCACAATGTGATCATTGATCCTGTTTATTTATTTTAAAATAATGACTCGGACATATATTTTGGTTTAGAAAACAACACCTTAACTTTTAATTTGTTTTCCTTGACAAGGTTTATATATAGATCTGATCATCTTCAAGTCTTATCCAAAAAATCATTATCTTTTAATTAAAATGGCAAGCTTAGTTACCAACCAATGGTGTTTTAAAAGCTAAAAGAACATCATAGTTGTGGATATGTGGATACCTTTGACAAGCAATGAAATGGATTGGAGAACTTCATTGATAGTCACTTTGCAAGAACTGATTTTAACATATACCAACTAAAACTACCAATCTCTCTCATAAGCTACACTTAATTCCATCATGGTACATGTTGCTACTTGCCTTGTGGGACATTAATTCGATATCTTTTCTTAGTATTACTATTGTTACTACCACAATCATGAATGAGATCTAGACAAAAATCAATGAACAGATTCGTAATGGGTAAGGTAGCCATGATTGTTTGTTAAGGAATTGGGAAAATAAAAAAGACAAAAGAATTATGAAAATATGATGATTGATGATAGATCTATATGATCCAATTCATAATTTTTGGTACCTGATGTGGGTCTCTGACATACATAGTAATCATTTTGTGGCCCTCTCACTCCACAACCTGAAACGTTTAACAAGTATAATGAAAGAAACAAATCATTAAGGGTTTGTTTGGTTATCATTTACATTTTTTTGTGTTAAACATCATGGAGAAACAGATAAATGGAGCACAGAAAAATATAGGAGAAAGATAGATAATAGAGAAATAACAATTGTATTATTTACATTGTCAATTTACAATAGAAGATGAGCCTATTTATAGGTGGAAAACCTAACTGCCAAAACTCAACAGCAAAAAATAAATTACAATCAATTGCAAATCAAATCAATCAAAATTTAATATCATTATTCTTAACACCCTCCCTCGAGCTAAAGCTCCACGAGCTTTTAGAGCTTTGAGCTTGTCACAAGCAAATGTTGTTAAGGGAAAACAAGAGCGGAGCCAAGGACTTGTACGGAAAACATCGGGGACTGCACAGAGGCAGCGATAGGCAACATCGGAGACTGGACGGAGGTAGCGGCAACGATAGGCAACATCGGAGACCGCATAGAGGCAGCGGCAGGCAACATCGAAGACTGCATGGAAGCAGCAATAGGCAACCTCAAAGACTGCACGGAGGCAGCGATAGGTAACATAGGAGGCTTGGAGAAGAGCATTTTGATCTGGCAACGACGACGACGACGGGTCTTGGATAGCGACAGTGACGTGGAAGATGAACTCGGCGGTGGATTCGACCTCGGAGAGCGGTGCGGGGACGCGCTCGGAGTTCTTCTCGGAGGAGTCAGGGGAGAGAATGGAGGAGTAGCGGCAAAGGTGGAGGTGGCGTGCAATGACTCTGATACCATGTTAAACATCGTGGAGAAACAGATAAATGAGGCACAGAAAAATATAGGAGAAAAACCTAACTGCCAATTTATCCTATTTATAGGCGGAAAACGTAACTGCCAAAACTCAACGGCCAAAAACAAATTACAATCAATTACAAATCAAATCAATCAAAATTTAATATCATTATTCTTAACATTTTTGTTTTTTATTTGTTGTATCAATTTGCTTCCTGTCCTATTTTTTTATATATCTTTCACAAAATCTTAAAAAAATAAAAAAATGAGTGAAAGTAGAATCTGAAAACAAAAATGCATGCAACGGTCATTGTATAAAACAAATTAAACTAACATTAAAGAGGAGTGGGCTTTCCTTAATCTCATCATCAACAACTCCTAATAAAAAGATATGGCAGACATGAAAAAGCCATAGCCATAGTAGCCGAAGTTATAAAACGAACTAGCCCCACATAATAAGCGCAATCCCTCTCTAATCTTGAAAACATTGATTGATTTGCTTCATTTTTATGGGTAACGGCTCTTTCTAATAATTTGATTAAATATTGCGTGGCCATTGTTTAAAGTGAGAGAGAGATTCCTAGCTACCTCAAATCGTTCCTTTTCTTTTACGTGTAAAATTTTGCTTTTAGATTTAATTTATGGCCATAGATTTAGCTTTTACCTTATGTGAGTGGGTGCATATTGGACCTCAAGATGATAATTTGTTGGCAATTCCCCAATACAAGTGGGCTGGAAGGCGACATGGAGAGTTTTCCTTCCATAAAAAAAAAATGAAAAATATGGGAATAAGACTTAGAAATAAGCTTTTTCTGTTTTTTATACTCAAAGTCAAAACTGCACTTCCTTGATTTGAGTAGTTTACCACTTATTTATCCTCAAATAATGTTTTAAGTTCCACTTCTGAAAATGAAAAATATTAGCACTTACAAATTAGTTACAATATAGTGGATTTTAGATAGCGATATTTAGTTATAAATAGAGTTTACTTTCTATATACTAATAATAGAAAATAATGTAAACAAATAGAATTAAAAAAAATTGTCAAATCATAATAAGTAACATCTACCATAATAATTATTCACAACTATTTAACACTTTTTTTTTTGCATTTTTAATGATTGACATTGTAAAGTTATTATATATAATGTTATAATATATAAGTTAAACTTTTAATGATAATAGATCTTTAATGATTCTAACCATCTAATATTTATAAAAAAAGAATCGAGAAATATCTTCTTCAAAACCATTAAATTATCATTCGACAATCCTAAGTATGTAACAACTCTTAACGTTTCACATCTCATGGTAAGAGAATCTCTCTCCTTACATATAAAATTTCTTAGACTCAACACTAACATAAACACCATAATGTCTTTGTAAATACAACTTATCGTCGCTCATAACCAAGATTTAAGAGGACTAATACAACTTGATACATTAGGTGAGAACAACTATAGCTAGAGATGATTAAATAATTTAAAAAGTCAAAATTTCATTAAATATTTATGCATAAAACCATGTTTACTCCATGCTAAAAAATATAAAAAATGAAAAAATAAAAACAAGAGTACATGAAAGAAGACAAAGCAAGAAAAAAAGAGAGAGATGTGAAAGAGAAAGGGCCTCCATATATCCATCATCACCAGCACACCCCCATCTAGAATTCCTTGACTTTTAGGATCCCAAACCCACAATTTAATTCTCTCTCCACTATTCAATATATCTTTGCTGCCAAGAAATTAATTCCAGTTCCCATTCTCTCCTCTGCCAACCGTGTCGTCGGTGAATACATCATCACACACATAACAACAACCACCACAACAGCAACGTTATATCAGAGAAAAACAGAGAACCAACATTAACAAACAAAGACGCCATGCTGGATCCGAGAACACACCAACCCTCTCACGCACTCCAACTGTTCGATCAAAAGACCAACAGAAGCAGAGCGCACCACAGCAGCTACTACACCACATGGGAACCCACCAACTCCGGTTTCTGGCCTTACAAAGCAGAAACAGAGTCCAAGGAGGAAGAAGAAGCTGGCATGTGTTCACCGCCCTTGTGGACAACGAGCCCTCCGGCGAGCCCCCATGACGGCAGAAGCGGCCATTACAGGAGCCTCTCCCCTGCTTCGAGAACACAAGCCATCGTGAAGGGGCAGAGGGAGCTCATGGACATGGTTAAGAACATGCCAGAGTCAAATTACGAGCTTTCCTTGAAGGATCTCGTTGAGCACCACAGGGTACAGCAGCGAACACAGCAAGAGAACACTGCTGTGGATGAGAGGAAACTGAAAGGTAGTGGTAGCAGAAAAGTGAAGAGAAGCGGGTCAATTGATCATGGATCAGGTGGTGGTGGGTTCTACATCAAGATGGGGTTGCGGTTGCCTCTTACTTTTGGTGGATCTAAGAACAAGAAGAAGAGCAACAAGAAGAAGAATAAGAATAAGAAGGAGGAGTTATCTGCTAATAATAATGGCTGTTCATCAAAAGTTTCGCCGCGGCCGCCGACGGGGTCTGATGGATCAGTGAAGAGTGGTGGCGGTGTTGATAAGGAGTGGTGGAAGAAGAGCCCTAATTCGGTGTCTAAGGAGAGTGATAGTGGTGTTTCCAGTAGTGCCAATAGCAGAAGCAGCAAGAGCTCCGGTAGCAGTAGCAGCAACAGCACCAGCAGCACTAGTAATTCAAGGTTTGTGTGTTGTGTGTGTTCCTAACAATTCAAATTAGCCTGTTGACAAATTGAATTGTACATGTTTAAAAATGATGGAGATTTAGGTGATTGGTGCCATGTTCTCTTAATCCTCAAGATACACATGACGAGAATTCTAATTGGGAGGATCCATTATTCTCTAATTTGGTCAGGGGTTAGTTATAGAGTTGTTGGGCTTGTTTGATTTTTGTTTCCATTTCTTGTCCTTTGATTTAGTTTTTGTTTCCGCGATTTTGTGGAAGATACTTTTACTGATTTTATTATTTCTTTCACAAAATTCTGAAAAATGGAGAAAAATAATAATAAAGAAAACAGAAATCAGCCAGCCTATAAGCAGCTCATGTAGATTCAAACTCTCCATATCATTTCTATGATTCTGTGATCTTTTTGTTCTTAGTTGCTGCATATTGAACAAATTCTGTATTTTCAAAGTTGAACATGAAACAGATTTTTTGTTTTCTTTTTATATGGAAGTTACAATGAATCTATGTTTTCTTGCCGTTGTTTGGACCTTGTAGAGTTTTCCGTTGCTTGTTTGGTTCTAATTAGAAGTCAGAATATTCAGTTGTTTATGCTTCAAATTTATCCAGTTCTTAGAGAATCTCTTTGCTTGAAAGTACTACTATCATGGTTGTAGCAATCGGTCCCAGTACTTTGAAACAATAAAAGAAAAGTTAAAACAGGCACATGTTGTCGGATATAGATTGGTTTTTTCCTTTAACATCGGGTGCCTTGTTATACCACTGTCAATCCGTGACCATGTCACGGTTAAAGGTGCTATGGCACCGGTTATTTTGATTGAAAATGTCCTTTGGTGCTTCTTTTAAGGACTTTAAATCAAATCCCACGTCTGATTTGGGGGAATTTCAGAGGCAAAAAGTAAGGAAGGGTCATGTATGTGTTGATAGACAAAGTAAAAGGAGATAGATACAGTTTGGCCTTGTTTGTTTGCTACATGCAATTATTTTTGTCTCTTACTAATCTGATTCATCGCATAACTATTTTTAAAGCAAACTAGCGTCTACTTTGACTAAGAGCAAATTGCTCAAGAAATTATGCATAGTAACTACATTGCTTGCTAGTATGTAACCATCTCTCTTAAAAAAAAACTTAAACTGATAGGTACGGGCAATTGAATGATTTAATGTCTCTTTACCGCTAATAACATCAGACCCTGCACCTACACTTAATACAATTATTCACTTGAATGTGGGATATCATGTGTTTATCTTTATCAAATCAAATAGTACTAATTAATTTCAGGATGCATTGCAGGAATGAGAAGAGTGGTGGTTATTGCTGGCCCTTCATCCGCAAACCCAAAAAGCAAACACGAAAATAAGAGATGTCTCTGGTGGTGAACCACAGACAGTGCCCACATGATATGCACGTATTCATGTGATGAAGATGATACTTGCAGACTTTATCTTCATAAAGTCCACATAGACTCATGCAAGCCACGCCACAATACTTTTGATTCCTTTGTGACTTTTTATAAACAATTTAGAGAAGCTCTCCTTTGAGTCTCTCAAAATATTTGTGAAGATAAAAACTCGTACGAGTATCACTGTAATTATAGTTTTACTTACTGATGACAAAGCCAGATTATAAGCAAGTATGCAAAGTGAGAGCGTGGGTTTTTATTTTCTCCTAGAGAAGTTTTAACAAGCTTGTATGTTCCTTTTATTTTTTTATTATTTTTGATTAATACGTTCCTTTTGTTCTTTATCTTACCCTTTTTTTTTAATATATATACCAAAGTTCAGGTAAAATTACAAAAAGTAAGGCATTTCTTTTTCTTATCTATGTCATGAGATGATCATGAATACACAATCGAAACATTTTGTATATGAGTTGGGTCTTGCTGTTCAAATAATTGTTACAGATATAATTCGAGTGATCCATGAGCATGAACTAAACAATAATAAAACACGCGTGTATGTTTTCACAAGGCTGTGGGGGTATTAATTTGAAATTATCTCTGTCAAAATAAATTCTCATACATTTCCTTGTTAGCAAAAAAAATTGAAATTTTAAGTTATTCATAATTTGAAAAATGAGCCGATTGATGATGCAGAAGTATTCAACTCCCAATTTTTAATTTTCCCATTTAAGCACATATAACAAGCCAACATATAACCATCAGCTGAAGCCCAAAACTTTTGTCACTAATAGTTGGTAAACGACTCATCCTAATAGAATGCAGGTTCGACTCCGGCGGTTAATGTAAAAATCACTTTAATAGATGATTATAAACACTCAAAAAGCTTAAAAATATGTCTTAACGATGATTGGTGCCAACCTCACCATAACTTATAGAAATAAAAATAACAACGCAGTTTGGGAGAACTTTGTTTGTATGCTCACCAAAGAAAAGGGCGAATATGACAGGGATTGCCTTTTAACGAATGCCGACTTTACACTTAAATAATGATATTCACATGCACTGTCTAGAACGTTTATAAATAAAAAATAATTTGATTTGAATTAATTTAAGAAGAAGGCTATTGGTACAGAATGGAAATAAGTGAAGAGTTTAACCGATAATTTTATGGGCCTGTCATTATGAGCACGAAATGATATTGGTGACAATTTCATGACCTGACAAGTTTCAGTCTGCAGTTGTTTGTGGGACATTTTTTTTTTTGGGTCTAATAAGACCACACCTTGCCATTCTCTATGTTTGTTGGGCTGTTAAAGATGATGGATGAATGAAGCCCATAACTAATTCGTCTTCTCAAAGCGAGTTGTGAACTGCCCCCCAAGCTGGGTTTAGTACTTTTAAGGGATTAATTTTTACGCTCTTTTAGTGTGCAAGAGTTTTACATTGTAATGGTTGAAAAGTGCATCAACAAAAGTGGCTTTATTCTTTCATATTTTTTAGATTTAATGTATCTAAATGTAACATGTAATTTATTTATTTATAAATAAATGCAATTTATATTTAAATAATTAAATTAACAATGTGTCTAAAAATAAAAAATAAAAGAAATAATAACTTTTGCTTTTATTGATGTGATAGCGTATAATTATATCAAGCTCTAATATGAAAGAGGAGATACATTTTAAAATCAAATAAAGGACTACGATGATGTAATAATATTTTCATAAGTAAATATAAAAAAGAAAATAAGACCGGCAGGTGGATTAAGTCAATCCCCAGCACAGAAGACGATGAGGTTCCAAGGGAAGGGAGTTCTCGCTTGTTGACCTCTCTCTTAATTCCGAAGTCCAATGGCAGCCCGCGTAGGCGTGGATCACCAGAAACAAAAGAACGAAAGAAAGAAAGGAAAAACGCGGTTACGAATTGGGAAAACGACTTTCGATCCTTTTATTCCACCCTACGGCCAAAAGTCAAAATAAGAAGCATCCACCAAATATTAATTCCAATTTAATATTCTAATTCATATTTTAATCAACCCAGCCTTGTCCCTTTTCCAAGGAAATAAGAAGCATCGATGCTGATAATTAATAATTTCAATGTAATAAAAAATACTCGGGAATACGTGGCGATATTAAAATTAATAACATCACAAAAAAGAGAAATAAAAAAGAAGAGAGGGTGGTGAGAAGGAAAGGAAAAGAACGAAAGTGAAAAAAGTCGGTCCCCAAAATCCCCAATTGGAGCGATCTCCTAGTCCTTCATCTGATCTCATCTCAGTTTCTGATTCATTCCAATTCCAAATCCTCAGCTTCTCAGTTCTGATTCTCGATTCGATTCGATTCGATTCTATTCAATTCAGCTGTTGTTTCTTCACAGGTAAGAAGTTCCTTCCCCTCACTATAAAATACTATTATTATTTTGCCCTCTTTTTTCTTTCTACTCAACTCAGCTCGAATCGACTATAGGGTTTTCGGGTTGCTTTCATCATCCGATCTCTACTCCTAGATTGTTGATTCACCGATTAAATTTGACCGTATGAGCTTTAATTTTGTGTATTGTGGATTAGTGATCGTATATATCCACGTGCCTTTCTTGTTGATGATATTATTTCGTTGTTGTTGTTGTTGTTGATGTGATTCTGGGGTTTGTATTTTGCAGAGAAATGGCTAACAATGCAGCTGCATGTGCTGAGAGAGCAACCAGTGACATGCTCATTGGTCCTGACTGGGCAATTAACATTGAGCTCTGTGATATCATCAATATGGACCCTAAGTATATATTCTTCTCTTCTGTTTTCTTTATGTCACTCTTATCATCAATGGATTTCTAAAGTCTGCTCCTTTTGAACTTGATACTAACACTTGTGATTGGGACAAGCTATTGATTGGGGAGTATGCTTTTGATTCATGAATATTACTATATTATTTTTCCAACCAATCATTTGAAGTCAAACTAGGTTCCTTACCTCCTGCCAGTATTACACCAAAAGTGAAACTGTTACTTTTGAACTTCATCTTGCTTTTTAGTTTTGGATCTCAAGTGTGTTAGTTAATTGATTCTTTTATATTTATTTTGGATATTTCTCGTGGGTATTCCTTGATTATGTTGTTTCCTAATCTTTTCTGTTGAACTAATTAAATTTGCAGGCAAGCAAAGGATGCGTTAAAGATACTTAAGAAGCGTTTGGGCAGTAAAAATCCCAAAATACAACTTCTGGCTCTTTTTGTCAGTATTTCTATTCTGTTACTTTTGGACAATTATTGAATGTTTGATGCAATTCGATATAACGGATTAAATTGTGTTATTACTATATTTCTGGACTTTTTAAAAGTAAATGTAACAGTGGGAGTAATGTTTTTTGTTCTTCTGTGGTTACAAGATATGAGGTGTAAAGTAATTTCAAAATTTGTATTCGTAGAGTTGTGCCAGAGGTAAGGTAAAAAAAGCAGTTTCGCCTGACATGGATGCTTTGTGTTTGGGTATTTGATGAAGGTGCTGGAGACCCTCAGTAAAAATTGTGGTGAAAGTGTATTTCAGCAGATCATTGAGCGGGATATCCTACATGAAATGGTTAAGATAGTGAAGAAGAAGGTATTTATTGAATTTTTGACACTGGATATTTCTTTTATGGTTTACCAATGTTATTTTGGAAGGGGAAGACTTTCTTATCTGCCCCTGCATTTTTTTATTCTAACTGTACAGCCGGACTTAAATGTGAGGGAAAAGATACTGATTCTAATTGATACGTGGCAAGAAGCTTTTGGGGGCCCAACTGGACTTTATCCCCAATACTATGCAGCCTATACTGAATTAAAGGTGGATAGTTCTTTCTGACCATTGATTTACTTTTACAAGCAATAATTCTACTGTAAATTGATATGCATTGACATTTTTATTATTTCGATTAGTAATGTGATCAATGTTATATATTTTTTACTCTGTGCAACATATTCTCGTAGTTGCTGCGTTAATCCAGGACATAATTAGCCCGTAGTCAGCTTTTCTGTTTTCCTTGTTATTTTTATTAAGTTAGTTATAATCATTGCACAAGCTCTGTACGAATGTTCTTTCATGGTGTACTTTTTGGTAAACAAAACCCTCCACACCCTCAGGTATGTGCACGAACACACGCACACACAACATATCTAAGAATTTCTGTTCAAAATTGTATATCATTAAGTTGTTGATTTTTGGGTCAGAGCTAAAACATTGATATTTTGTTTGGATAATGTATTTATTTTTATTAATTGCCAGTCTGCTGGAGTTGAATTTCCACCACGTGGAGAGAATAGTGTGCCATTCTTCACTCCTCCTCAAACCCAGCCAGTTGCTCATTCTGCTGTAGACTATGATGATGCTGCCATCCAGGCTTCTCTTCAGTCAGATGAATCTGGCCTTAGGTGTGCTTATTGAGCTCCATATAGTTCCTAATGTTCTAATCCTTGTGTTTGTTGTGTGTGGCTAACTGTCATTATAGAATCCACATAATGTAAATAATTAACGGTGTAGGTAGCGATCCCATCTTATAAAACTCAACTATATGCATAAGCGTAATAAATTCTATACATATTTTGCATGCTCATAAGTTCATAATAATGAATCCTCTAAATAGTTGGTTTTTCAATCACATTTCTAAACCAAGTTCTCTAATGGTAGTTTCCTTAACTTTGTTGCATATCTTAAAGTCATTCATAAGTGACAATAAATCTGTCTAATTCCTATTGCAAGTAATCCCAAACTCAGAAATATAGAGGTATTAAATAATGAAAAATAAAAAAAAAATTATTGCATCATTTAAAAATTTGTGCTGGAGCTACCCTGTCTCACACTAGTAATAATGATGCTATGAGGTCAGGTCAGTAATTATGCACTCAATGACCGTCTGGTTAAATCTATTTTATTTGGTTTGTTCCTTTGCACCATTTATCATGTGTCCATCACTGACTCTGATACCTTTGGCTCGAACTCTATCATACGTAGTTTTATTTTAATAAATAGAATTTGTTTATTGCAAGCAGTAAAGATGCTATAGTATGATGCATCTGCTGTAGGTTTATAAATCGGTTTCTCATTCATTTTTTCTGTCTCTTTCTAACTAAATTTGTTTATAATCAGTTTGCCAGAGATTCAAAATGCTGAAGGAATAGCTGATGTATTGATGGAAATGCTTAGTGCCTTGAATCCTAAAGACCCTGCGGTGATTATTTTTCCCCCCATTTATAGTTCCTTATCTGCTAGCTTCATTCTGGAACCTCCGTTCAGTTTTTCTTGTTTATGATGATATATGTTTGAACTTTGAAGATGCTGTACTTCTGTAACCATGTTTTCATATTCTGTTAGTTGTGTAGCACTGGAGAAATTTGGGTCTGCAGTTTATCCCATTTATGCAAATAAATAAGCAAGTTGTTTGTCTGGGAATTGGTGAGATTCTGATTAAGATTTTAAGAAGTACATTCCCCCCCCTCTGGCACGCACCCCTGAAATGTATCTTGGATTACAAAGGCCTAATAATCCAGCATCAATTTACTTATTATGTTAATGAAAAAACTGTCAGGGCCCATTCCTGTTGGTCTTTCTTATTTTAAGTCCAGATATTGTATTTAGCTAAGGTTTGAGAGTAGCTAACCTGAAATTTTTTTTTGGAGGAATAGGTCCAGAACGTAAGAACTATGAAAACGTTCCTTGCATGTGCAGAACTAAGATATATTTTAAACTGAATGCTTTTGTTTGCTACAATATATTTCTTTGTTCAGTGCAAAGCCGCCATGGCAAGTTGTCAATTTTCATTTGTTTCCTAATATTTCTAGCATAATATGGCAGGGTGTGAAGGAGGAAATAATTGTTGACCTTGTTGACCAGTGCCGTTCTTATCAAAAGCGTGTGATGCTTCTTGTGAACAATACTGCGTAAGAAGTTATTTCAAAATATGAAGTCTCTTTTTTTTGTGGAATTACGAAGAATGGCTGTAATGGTTGCTTCATTTTCAGGGATGAGCAGCTTTTAGGTCAGGGATTGGCACTGAATGACAGCCTTCAGCGAGTACTTAAGAAACATGATGATATTGTGGATGGAACTGCTGATACAGGTGTAAAAGGAATGGAAACTTCAGGACTGCCACTTGTAAATGTAAACCATGATGAGGATGACGAGCCAGAAGATGATTTTGCTCAACTGGCCCATAGGTGAATACCAAAAATTATTGCATTATATTAAATCCTGCTGGTAGTTACTTTATCTTTCTTAGTGAGCAGGGCATCAATAGGTTTCTGGCATAGGCTAATTAATATTTTTTCATTTGATTTTATAGTTGATATATATACCTTATTTCCCTCTATACCATGAATAAAAACTCTGTTCCCCTTCCCTCAGCAGTTTCTCTTTATCTTAGTTTCGTAATTATAATTAGCATTTCAATACCATGATTTCAGGTCATCACGTGATACTAATGCACAGAACCGGAAACCAGTCTATGACAAGGCAGAACCAGCAAGGATAAACTCATTTCTTCCCCCACCACCAGCATCAAGGAATCCAGTCTACTCTGACACTGGCATGGTTGACTATCTCAGTGGTGATGCATATAAAGCCGGAGGATCCCATGAAAACTCAAAACAAACTCCATTTGAAGTTCCTCTTGATTCTAGCTCTAATCCTACCTCATCAACAGTCTCCACACTGTCTTCCTCACCCCCTTCTCATGCCAAGAGTACTTCATCACCAATTTTCAGCGGACAGCCTATGTATGATGAGCCATCTCCCATGAAAAAGTCTTCAGAGCAGCTGCCTCCAGCTCCCTGGGACACACCATCTACTGGCATCCTTCCACCGCCACCGTCAAAGCACAATCAGAGGCAACAGTTTTTTGAGCAACAAGGTGGTGGGTCTCATTCAAGTAGTGGATCCAGTTCCTCATATGATAGCTTGGTGGGACAAACTCAGAATCTGTCTCTGAATTCATCCACCCCAACCAAACAACAGAAGCCAGAAGATGCCCTTTTCAAAGATTTAGTTGATTTTGCTAAATCCAAAACTTCTTCATCTTCCAAACCCAACAACAGGTCATATTGAGATAGTGTTTGTATTGCTTATGCTGGTACAGCCTATGAGTGTTGTTCATCATGTTTTGCTTCTTCAGATCACTGAGACGACCTATTTTGTGGTTGTTGTTTAGGAACCTTCAGGTATTGGCCATGCGTGTACTTATTTTAAAATCAGTAGTTGTTGCATATATCCATGTATATGGTTCACATTGAATTTGTTGGCCCATGTTTTAAATAATATCGGATTCTTGGCATGAGTTTCCTCAAATATCCTGTTCGGTAAGGAATAAAAAGGGGGTCGGTGGTTATTCCATGTGGAATTTTTAAGCTCTTCCATAGCTCCTTAGTCCAGCTTCTCAGACGCCCAGCTGATGATGAACTGGTTAGGACGAATGTCAGACCCGAAAAAGTTTTGGATTTCGGTTTGGAGCTTTTATAAACAGAAAGCTGAATATACTATAAGTAACTTAGCCATCCATGATCTCTGATTACTAGCATACACTAAGTTGCTAATATTGCTCATATTGCTTACTTCTCTTACTTCTCTTGAGTGGTGCAACTTCTCTTAATAGCATATGTACATCTGTCAAATAGACCCGATGTAGAACTTCTGTCTGATATGGTGTTTTTACATCTTGGAGTATAAGAAGATTCTCGTAGAACTTTGGGCAGTACGGTTAAGCTTTTTCTATAAGTGATGTTCCGAATTCAAATCTTTGTTCTCCTCTTTTCTTGACAACCAAATTTATTTACCACTGCACATAGCCTCTTGTGGGAAATAATATTAGTGTACTTCAATCAAATTGAATATAAGAAGTTTGTCTAATCTAATTGGATATACATTGAAATAAGATATGAACTTTATTCAACAACATCATTAGAATGGCACGTCTAATCTATTTGATATACATTTAAATATGACAGTAACTTTATTTAACATCATTACAATGTTACGCGAACACACACACGGTGATATAGTTTTAAATATGAAATATAATGTAAAGTACATATATACACATGATGACGTTTGGAATATGATGGTACTTAGCATTAGTTCTAAAACATTCCATAATCAAAGAGCATGTTCTTACTTTAGCGAACCAGGGCACCAAGGATGCGCTGGCTGAAGGTTCTCTTTAACTTTCCATACATTAGGATGAATATTTTCCTCTTGATGCTTCCTCTAATAGGAATGAATGAGTTGTTTCTTTTCCTTTTGCCTGCTGCCAACCTAGTTCGATGCACCAATTCCATCCCCCTTATGTTTTCCATAACATTGATTGATGAATGAGATGGCCCTTGATCTTTCGAAAGAATCATATGTGTGCGTGTGTTTGCATGAGAAGTAGCAGAAGTGAGTGATTCATATATATGATTGTAAGACGTGATGTATAAAGTTAAGAGTAGGAACCTTCGTGTTTCGTGCTACCTTATGCTCATTTGCATTTAAATATACGGTAGTTATAAACAGCCGATAATAGGCAGTTGCCTATGCATGAACCGAATCAAGCTCTCATGTGATTCTTGGACGTTGTTTATGTCTTCAGCTTCAAGAAAGTTAGGACTGACTTGAGAGTGCTGATAGGTCACACGTTACAAACGCGACAGAACAATTGAAAAACGAAATGAATGAATTCCAACTTAAGAAACAAACACGTACACTTCGTGAGATTGTCGTATCCAAGTGTCTCATGTATCACAAACACTAATACACAAAGACACTTGTTAGACATACGTGTTTTCGAAAGTATCTAGACATGCCTAAATTATATCTGAAAGTTTTCGGGGTTGTATCTAGATCGTATGAGTAAAAAGTATTTAAATAATAAATAAATTTACAATAATATGAAGCACTGGATAATTAGAAAGTATTAACACATATAACAATATTAAATGCACTATATATTAATATATTTTGAAGGGAGTTTAGAAAGTAATAAAAATTAATAGTTTAACATAAATGAAAATATCATAATATAATTATAAATATCGAATTATATATTTATATATATACACGTGCGCGCGCGCCATGTCCTGTAAATTTCTGATGCGTCCCGGTTTCGCATCCGTGTTCATGCTTCTTAGATTCCAACTAAAGATTGAGTTTCTTGAATGAATAGTGTTGGTGGTTTGATTGTGATTTTTTTTATAAGGACATGCTATTTGGTATTCAGAGTAGTTTCTCTTGTATGTTCAATTTCTTGCTATCTATACACATTCTCAAGATTTTATTTTTAATGAAATGAAAACATTAATTGAATATAAAAAATATATGATCAGTTTATTAGTGTATCCATCCTTAGAATATATTCACGGCCTAGTAAAATGCCTGTGATTAATATTATAGTTTTGCTGAATGGAATCACAAGAGATATGCCTTTGTGCAACTTTCAATTTTCCATTTTGGGTCTTCTCAAAGAATTTTGTTTCTTTTGTGGTATTGGTACATTCTTGCAAGCTGAACTTTGCTTTGCCAAAACCACATGAAATTCTGAGCAAATAATCTTGCAGTTGTAGATACAATTTCAAAGAAGAAAAGCAAAAAGAGCTTGGAAGATGGACTTGGGGCTCCTCCACTTTTCAGGAGGACTTTCTCTTCTTATTAACCCTTCCAATTGATCCACTTGTTTCCCCTGAAAACATAGCCAGAAAAGTAGTTAAGTCTAATCAGACCACTTTGATATTTTTTGATTAAAATCTCTAGAAATATATTTATGGTGGAAAATCTGTGTCTAGCATGAAGACCATAATGAAATTGAGCATTTAAAGCAAAACAAGTAAAAATACTTGTACAAATCGTAGTTCCTTAAGTTTACCTCCATAGCATCCTTGAGAGGTCCCCAACATTCCATTCTGTTGTATTTTTTGGAGCTAGAATGGAAATATACTCGAACTATAGAATCCAGCAATTCAGGATGATCATCGAAAAGTGCGGAATCTCCACATTGAATTGCTTTCAGTGCCTGTTCAAGACAAAAACTCAACCAAGTGTCATACATTTAGGCATAATACAACTAATAAATTCAGCAAAACACAGCTTAGAGAAAATAAGAGACTCGTCTTAGCAAGATGCAATCGGAAATATGAGAACATGTATAGGAAGCTAAGAATTTTAAACAATGATATAGTTGTGATCTTCAGAAAACAAAAAAGTTAAGCACCATACAAGATAGAAGTACAAGTTTAGGGGACATTCTATAACTGAATTCTTTCTATTTTGTTTTTGCACCATATCATTTCCTTTTAGTAGTGCCATGTAGAATACTTCATACATCAGTCCTAGCTTTGAGATTATTTCTGCATTGATGGGATAATGCAATTAAAATGCAAGCATACCAAAGGCATTTCCTTGGAGAATATATGATATCTAAGTTCAGCAACCAGATCCATGAAGGGATTGGGACCACTGACAAAGCAATGAACATGTAGGCACATTTCATTTTTCACTTTCTTCCATTCAGCTACAACATCATCCTTCTCGTACCACCCTCTCAACTGCCAGAATACGAAGAAGAAAAAAAGGATCGCAGACGGATAATATGAATTAATTAATTGAAGACTAATGCTTTTGTTTAACATATGCACCAGGCACTATAATTTCCAAGCCATGCATGCAAAAGCCAAGGACACAAACCTGATCTAGATTGATCACATTGGACACGGTTAAAGTCAGATTAGCTGTAAAGTCACAATGGGATAGAATGTAGGTTCTTGGAATTATACTTGCATATTTGTTCGTCTGATCTTCCAATAAAACAACCTTCAGTTTTGAAGCTTCAAATCTTGCTGGAGGAACCAAGAGCCTAACAGTCTAAATTTAAAATCAAAGTAAGCGCTATTACACAAGGGATATCAATGATACACATAACACATCGAACAATATTTTTGTTATAGCTACATGAAACGAAGAGGTCCAAAGTTGTAAACTGACACTGGATTCAAGAAAGAAAGGAGGTATCCAGAGTGAAAGGAAAGAAATTTCAATTTTGTAAACTAGAACCGGAAGCCAGAGTCGAAACCACACATTGAAGCTTGATTATCCATAATTTAGTGATAACTACAAAAGTCAAAAAGTTTGACTGGCATAATATGCCTGCAGATCACCATGTGGTAAAATACAGATTATATAGCAAAATTCCTCGTACTTATTTCACACACGAGTAATAAGGGGTTCAAATAAAAGAAACAAATCATTTCAGGATATGTGGACTTACTCTTGCATCTGGGATTACGAATCTTAGTTTCCTGCCTTTATTATTAAGGTGAACAAAATAAAACGCTGGTTTTTTGGGGAGTTAACTTCAGATTTGCATAGTTATTTATAATAGACTCAAGAACCAGCAAGGTTATATTAGCTAGAAGAAGTTGATGTGGCACAGAGCAAATTTTCCACCTTTCAGAAAGAGGACAAATCATCATGGGAGCTAAACCTTTAACTATACAAAAAGGATTGATTGAAGAAAATAAATCTACTATAAGCAGACTTCCCAGTATAGAATTGAAGGACAACTAAGAATCTGAAATCAGAACAAGGCCATGTCTTATCAATGAATGCAAAAAAGCTTGAAGTTGGAACTCTTGAGGATAATGTTTTGAGCTTTATTTTGATATAGCAGAATGTTGTCAATCAATCATCCAATTATACACCTACACGTCACACGACTGTCTTAAATTAAAAAGTCATACAAAAGATAAAATATAATTGGTTAACAATGTAAAATCTCAAATTTGAATGGTGCATTTCATGGTGAAATGGCATTAACGAAAGACAAGAAGAACGGAAAAAGTAACCCCTCTGGCATGAGATACAAATCATAAACCAAAATGATATACTAGTGTGTGTTGAAAACAAGTTAGCTCATACCCTAAACCCTACACTAAAACAAGGGTTTTTTTTCCCTACAATTTCCCTCACACTAGCCTTTAAATCCAAAATGCAGGCAGATAACATTGAAATCCACAATAATAGCAAGGACAAATCAAAGTACTGGAAGAGAGAGAAAAAGGGCACCTCAGAAACAAGGGTGTTATAGGATGGAGTAGAATTTGATATGGAGGAGAAGATAAAGGGTCTGCATCTAGTGGATGATGATGTCGTCTTTGACATGAAGAATCCTCCTCTGGTTGGTGAAGAAAATGAGAAGGCATTGTTGTAAGCGCAATGACATGCCATGGAAGGTTCATAACACATTCCTCCTCCTCTTCATGCTTCACAGGCCACCACCATTGTCTTCTTTTCTGGCCTAATAATTCTGTTTACAGAACAAAAGAAAAGAAAGAAAGAAAGAAAGAAAGAAAGAAAACAGTGATAGAGAATGAAAGAGAAAATGAATGAAATGTGGGAAATTGGTGTCCTCAGTTCATGTGGACTGTGTGATTCAGACCTTCACCCTCCAAAATCTCTCTGTCAATCCATTCCTTCCACCCATTTTCTCGCTTTTTCTAACTTTTTTTTTTTAATTAAGAAAAGAGAACAAAAACATTTTCACTGGCTCGATAAAAATGTGGATAATGTGATGACGTGGCTTTACACGTGTCAATATTTGGGTGGGGAGCGAATCTGGAATCTGCCTTGAAGGGCATTGGTCCTCACCCGGAGGAAATATATTATGTTTTTCCTTCTTATAACATCTACACCGTTGATATATATGAGATAGAAACATATCCAGGGTTAGATTCATAGCGAGGAGTATGGATTAGATTTCCACCCCAAGGAAGATAGAACTTTCCTTGAAAACTTGAGTTTTAACCTCTCTTTTTTTTTTTTTTTAATTCTAATCATATTTGTTTGGGTTTCATAACTCCTATATGTTTGGATGATGTTGATTCACCTAAACAGAGTGACTTGAGAGCATCTCTGATAGGTGTCTCTCTTATAATCGCTATTTTAATTTATTATTATTATTATTATTATTATTATTATAATAATATTAACGTCACATCATTAATGCATTATAAAAATTAAAAATATTTTTATTATTTTTAGTGAAATAGATTAATATTAACTACAAAATAATTTTTAACACATTTCTCTATCCATTTAAATTAATTATGTTATTTTATTATAAAATTAAAAACGCAAGAGTCACCTATCATATACTAAGTTTTAAATAAAGTGAAATTAAAAGGAACTAATACCTTAAGTGAGATTCTCAATCCCAACTCGCAAAAAAAAAAAGGCTCAACAATTGCTACCTACTCCCTAAAATAAATCAGGAGATGCTCTAAAAGACTTAAAATTGTATATTATTTTAACATTTTTTCTTACCCAATGAAATAGGACACATGGGGAGACTTGTGGTTTTTAATATGAATAATGATTCTCTCGAACTTTTGTTATGTATTGTAATGTCTTCTTTTTATCATAGTTTTATTTTTTATTCTTTTTTTAATTATGCGATGTATGAAGTCTACGTTATCACACTTAACATTATACACCATCCACTTTCTCATAATATCAGACATGCATGCTCAAAGCAAAATTGTAACATGACATGAAAATGTTATTTTAAAATAAAAAAAAAAGATATTGGTAATAAGTCTATTGGTTAACGAGTTAAAATAGGAAATTTTTATTCTATTCCACGCATTGAAGACATTAAAATCTTACAAATTTTATTTTTCCAAATAAAAGTTTCCATTTTTTGTCCCCCTTAATTCCTTAAGTGAGACAAATAGATATACAAACCAATAAGTACATGTTTCCATTTTGTGGCAGAAAACTTGATAAGCTAAAATCTTACAAATGAGATTTTGTTTGAAAAGTTTTTATTAGTGTAAATAACCGCAACCAAACATGTACTAAATCTAATCAATCAAGGGCATGCTAAATGCTAATAAACAACTTTTCGAGCAGCCTTTGCAGCTTGTTGATCTTCTTGAATTCAGCCATAGTTATTAAAATCGCGATTTAACACGTAAAATCGTACGATTTTACGAGTTTAAGTTGTAAAATCGAGCTAACTCACATGTAAACTCGTTTCTGGGTAAAATCGGGTAAACTCGGGTAAACTCGCATAAAATCGCGAGTTTACTCCCGATTTTACGAGTTTACCACACAGGCAGAGGTTTTTTTTTTTTTAAGAAACAAAACAAGCTTGATATTGTTTTCCATAACTATGAATTTTTAGATTTAGGTCATTTAAGTATTTTAGAGTTATCATTTATAGTTGCGCCTACAATCGTGCTCCGTTGTGCTCCATCGTTGCTTGTGCTCCGTCGCTAATCCGTCGTATGTATTTCATCCTTTGCTCAGGGATCTTTTCCACCAGGGTGCGTGACCTCTGCATTGCTATATATTTGTGCTTTAGCGTTCTATATTGAAGACATCATCGTCACAAATTCGCTTCTTGTGATTTTCAATAGTCAATACTATGTATTATGTTATATGTATTATGTATGAATTGAATTCAGAACTCATATATTTCATCTTTATTTGTGCTTTGTTATGGATATAAATGTATTTATGAATTTCAAGTTTTATTAAATATATTTTTGTAGCATAATAATTTTTTAAAATATTTTTTAATATTTTTTAATAATAGGTAAACTCGTACGAGTTTACGATCCTAGTTTACGATCCGAGTTTACGGAAGCTCCACGAGTTTACTTAAACTCGCGAGTTTGATAACCATGAATTCAGCTATTTTGTTCTTATCTTTCTTCCGTTTTGAATTCACAGTTTAGTCTTTCACTTTCATTGTTTATCCTTTTCCATTGTCTGCTTTCTCTCTTTCTAAATCAGGCCAAATGACTAAGACTCCTTCAAAAAGACCATATATGGTGAGAAAGAAAACAGAAAAGACCACAAATGGAGACCGAAGAGATCGTCTTTGTTTCAAGAAGTTCCTGTAACAACAAAGAAACGTTTTTTTCTTATCATTGGAAAAGGTCATTTACAAATACACAAAAAATCATTCCAAGAGTACCATTACTGAGCAAATCACTGAATAGAGGAGGATGCACATACAATGATACTTGCCCACACTAGGATGTGTAATTTTTCTACTATCAACCTTGCTCGACATTAAAATGAATAAATTTATTATCATATCTTTAAATGCACTCATCACATTATATGAATGATATGTTTCAATAATTTACATTTTTTTAAATAAATTTTAAATATGAAAAAGGAATAAATTTTATCCATTTAAGTTTTTTCTAGCCTGCTTTTGACATCTAATTGTCAACTTGGGATTTTATACTGGATATGCGTTTTAATATTTTTTTCCTCTTGAAGTTAACTTTAGTCTTGTTGCAAGCAACTACATTTTAATCACGTGAAAAATGAATGACTAACTGATTGCTTGATAACATACATTAAGAAACAGGATATTTGATGACATTGATAATAAAAAAAGATATTTAAAGTTTTCAAAATATAAGAACAATGATAAATATAAATTAATCTTTTAGATTAATATCTCTTTTAATACCTAAATGTAATCATATGAAATTTCTTATTATGCTAATGTAATTTCTCCCTAGAACTTAAATTCAACGGGGAGGATTGATTTTCTTCTAACATCCTCTACGATTTAAGGGAGACTAGCATGGCAAAGTTTACTGGTATGCAGATATTGTGTGAAATATTGAAATAGAGTGTTATTTGTACATCAATTTTAGTGTAGACGCTAAATTTTTTATTTAACATATATTATTAGTCTCATAATATGTGTGAGATGAAAGACATGATGTTTACGCTAAAATTAATATATATATATATATATATATATATATATATGACATTTTTGAATATTAAATAGCTTCTATGACTATATAAAGTGTGGGAGATGAGAGTGTTTGATTTCAATTGCAAATAACAATTATGAATACCGAATAACTTTCATGGGAGTAGACAACACTTGTTTGGGGCTTAGGATAACCGACAACACATACTACAAAAGGTCCTTTCTGTCCACACTTGTGTTTGATTATTACTTTTAGGTCCTCTAACCTTTGGTTTTAGGGGGGGAAGTTAGGTACTCTACACCTATTTTTCACCACAATTCCAGCTGTTTCGCAGAATCACGCGCACATCATATCCTAATTCTATTGAATATTTTTTCGGTTACAATTCTATTGATATTTTAGCACATAGTCAAAAAAGCGTAAAAGAAGCGTCCTTGCTTTTATTTTTACCTCATGAGCCTTGCTTCTATTTGGTGATTCATCCGTGTTTGGTTTTAACGTTTTCCGCTCGTTCCTCTTCAACAAAAAAATTCATCACATTCTGCTTCCTCTGTTGTCTCTGTTTTGTGTCCTGTGTAACCCACCATGCCGATGAATGCTAAAGATAGAAACTTTGGAGGAATCCATACACTCTGAAAATGTGCTCTTCTGAGTAGTGAGTAGGATGAGAGTGGAAAGTGAGCAGAGATTGGTATAGGATCTCTCACCTGGGCGCCAAAAGTAACAGTTCTCTGTTTTTGCATTGTTGCTTCCTTTTCCTTTCAGAGCAGGATCTTATTTATGCCTTTGTGTTGATGGTGATCTCACTCTTTTTTTTTTTTTGTTTTGGAAGAATATGCAAAGAATGCTTATGTGGGTTTGTGTGTCTCAGGGTCAGGGGAAAGTGACTTTAACGCTGGGTGCTTTACCTTTAATTGTAATGTTTAATCCCTTGTTATTATTAGGGAAGCTCATCTCACTTTTTGCTGTTTTGGGTTTTGGGTTTTTGGTATTTTTCATTTTCTTCTTCTGGGCTTCCCACATAAGGTGTGTTCTGTGTTGTGCAATTATTTTACTAGACTAGATTTCGCACCCTTGTGTGAAATTTTGCTTCAGTGGTTGGACTCTTGGGACAAAGTTTTGATTATGATCCTTTTCTAACTGATTCATGAAAGTTTGATTATTATTGTGTTTTAGGAAAATGACATCCAGAAGATAAACTTTATAAGATTACTGATTACTTACTCTTTCTATAATGCTTGAGCATTTTAGGCAGTTAGAATTAAGTAATTGTAAATCTCTGTCTTTCCCTCTCATTTGATGATGTTCTTCAGCTTCCTTGTTTGAAACTTTGAATTGCTTCCTCCTTGGCATTTTGTTTGGGTGTTGAAGAAGCAGATGCTTTTGATCTTTGTTTCTTCTCTCTACCTGCTCTCTTCCTGCCAGACAATCAGAAGGAACACTTGTTAACCTCTTTTGTTGAACTTTTGGGTTTATTGGAGAGATTTATTTTAATAAATCAGCAATGAGATGTTGTGGCAAATTGGTAAATGTTAAGAAAGCATCAGCATTTAACTGAGTAATTTTTGTTCAAATGGATTTGCTGATATTTTGCTCCCCTTTCTAGGTGCATTTATCTTGAAATAGCAGTACCATGGCTCTGGGGAAGAATTTCCGAGGTGAAGGAAGGAAGTCATCAAACTACTGTCCAACGCTCTCTGTGGCTGTGTTTGTTGCATTTTGTTTAGTTGGTATATGGATTGTAATGTCATCCATTGCTCCTATGCAGAATTCAGTCATGCAGGTACCTGAGACCATTAATGAGGAGGGGAAACATATAGTGAGTGAAAATGGTTCCAGGCACTTTGAAGATAGTTTAGGCGATATACCTGAAGAATCAACAAGTGTGGATAGCCATACCCAAAAGTCTCAGAGTGAAAGCCATCCAGAAAACCAGGGCGACCAAAAAGAACTTCGAAGTGTTCCTGATGATACAGCTGAAGAAAACAAGCAAGAGGTTGCTAGGGATAATAGCTCAGATCAGTCAGGTGAAAAGAACGATTTGGAGAAGGGTCCTGGGAATACTAATGAGGAGAATTATCAAATTAGGCATGCCAACCCAAGCACCGTGGAGAAGGAATCAGATAGAGACTTAAATTCGGAATCTGTAGAGGCAGAAACACTAGGTGGTCAAATTAATGTTGATGAACTCAGAAAACCAGTGGAAACTTTAGGTGGAAAAAACAAAAGCATAAATAACACATCTGGGACAGATAAGAGTACGGGTGAAGCCACACAACAAGATGAGATGGTTGGTGAGACTGAGGAGGAGAAAACCGAGAAAAATCCGCAATCAAAGACAAAACACAGTACTGGAGAAAGTGATTTGGAAAACCTTGAAAACAGTCAAGATTCTAAAGAAGATTTTATTACTGTTACCCAGTCTGATACTTTAATTGAAGCTAGCACTGAAAATGGAACTTGGTCAACTCAAGCTGCAGAGTCACAACATGAGAAGGAATCACAAAAGTCTTCGATTTCTTTTGACAGCAGCAACTATGAATGGAAACTTTGTAATACAACTGCAGGATCAGAGTACATTCCTTGCCTTGACAATTGGCAAGTAATTAGAAGGCTTCCAAGTATAAGGCACTATGAGCATCGAGAGAGGCACTGTCCTGGTGAAGCTTCCATTTGTCTTGTTCCTTTACCTGAGGGGTATAGAAGCCCAATAAGGTGGCCCCAAAGCAGGGAAAAAGTAAAGCATAAACTGGATAAAAGTCACATTTGGTTGCTTAATAATGCAATTCAATAACTATATATTGAAATGAAATATTTTTGGTGGCTACTGCAGATTTGGTACAACAACGCTCCACATACAAAGCTTGTAGAATTTAAGGGGCATCAAAACTGGGTCAAAGTAACTGGTGAATACCTCACTTTTCCTGGTGGTGGAACTCAGTTTAAACATGGTGCTCTTCATTATATTGAATTCCTTCAGAAGGTAAGCCATTCTCTTGCTAGTATGTTATTTTGCATAACCAATTGATCTTATTCTTTATATTTGTTTCCTTTTGATAAACCAAGGAACAGATTCGTAGTTATAAGAAAGCAAAAGCCATCTAGTTTATGTCATGCACTGTACACATAGATTTTTATTTTTCAGGCAGATACAATATTTGTATTTTTCATGTATTTGCAATCTAGTATCTACACAATAATTTCTACAAAAATAGCTGAATGCTTGAGAAGACGACAAAAAATAATGAAAGGGTGATCATGAGATAAAGCTATTATTAGGTATGTTGTTAGAAATACAATAAAAGTCTACCTTCACCTATGCAGTCACTTCCTAATATTGCATGGGGGAAGAGAAGTCGTGTGATACTGGATGTTGGGTGTGGGGTAGCCAGCTTTGGAGGCTATCTGTTTGAAAAAGACGTTCTTACCATGTCATTTGCTCCTAAAGATGTGCATGAAGCACAAGTACAATTTGCACTGGAACGGGGGATTCCTGCCACATTAGGTGTCATGGGCACGAAAAGATTGCCTTTCCCTGGTTCTGTCTTTGATCTTGTCCACTGTGCTCGCTGTAGAGTCCCATGGCACATAGAAGGTGTAAGAATCATTCTGATAAAATTTCCTTTTTCTCAGCATTTTCATTTACCACTTATGCTCTAATCTTTTAGTAGTAATACTCTACTGGTTGTACAATGCAGGTGGCAAGCTACTCTTAGAGCTTAATCGTGTATTGCGACCTGGAGGTTACTTTGTCTGGTCTGCTACTCCTGTGTATCAAAAGGATCCAGAAGATGTTGGGATTTGGAAAGGTCAATAATAGTTCCATTAAATCCAAGTTTATGTAATTCTAAGAGATGAACTTCCAGGTTGATTTTATAGAAAACCATTTTGTCGCAGATATGGGTGAAATTACAAAGTCAATGTGCTGGGATCTGGTTGTCATTGGAAAGGACAAATTGAATGGAGTGGCAGCTGCAATATATAGAAAGCCAACCGACAATGAATGCTACAACAAGAGACCGAAAAATGAGCCGCCAATATGTGATGAATCTGATGATCCAAATAAAGCCTGGTACCTTTCTTTTTTCCTGGACATAGGCATGAATTAATTTCTCAAATTACGAATAGTTGAAATGATTTGAAATATTCCTAGTAAGAATGCATTGAAAATTTTAAAAAATAATAAAAACACAATATACCAGAAGTGTAGTTTTCCTTCAAAATTACAAGGTTTATGATTGTTTGTGTGAATATATATACTTAAAAATTCAAATCAGTTTCTGCATTGTCAAATTTTCATAAGCATTTTGTCGTTTGGATGTTGATGATTAGAAGTTTTGCCGCAGTATTTTGTTGGTATCTGGGGTATAACATTGAGTAGTATCAATCACTTAGCACGGAATTTGAATATGCTACTCTACCAGTGGGTTGCTTAAAAAGATTGTAAAACTACATGCAATAGTGACTTGTGTTTCTTGTTCTTGGTGTGTGAAGCATGAAAAAACAGAACAAGATTCTTAATACTAAAGTTTATTTGTAGTATTCTTATTCAAACCCTTTCTGTTCTTTACTCATTTTCTTGTTTCATTTAAAAATTGCCTTGTATGCTAAATTATTCAAGGCTGTTGATATTTTTTACTTGGTTGGAGATGATTACTTTTGATGAAGTTGCTCTACTAATTTTTATGACATGTTCCAACTACCATACAGGAATATATTACTACAGGATTGTATGCACAAAGTACCTGAAGGTGCATCAGAACGTGGATCAAATTGGCCTGAGCAGTGGCCACCGAGGCTGGAGAAACCACCTTACTGGTTAAACTCTCACGCTGGTGTTTATGGAAGAGCAGCTCCAGTGGAATTCACTGCTGATTACAGGCATTGGAAAAACGTTATTTCTCACTCATATTTGAATGGAATGGGCATCAATTGGCCTTCAGTTAGAAACATCATGGACATGAATGCTGTTTATGGAGGGTAAGATACTCGACGCACTTGTGTATATTCTGGTTCCCATGTCACCTGGAATTATCTAAAGGCCCTTCTCTCTTTGAAATGCAAAGTAACTACTTTTGCATGGTGGAAAAACCTTACCTCATTAGTGTGTCTCTTTCTTCTCTTAACTATAACTGTTCCTTGCAGCATATGAGGAATAGGAGTGTCCGCACTCTGCACAAATGATTATCAGCTTTCTTGAGTACACTTAGTATTCACTCTTCTGAAAATGATGATAGTTTTGAATAATTTCTTTTATGCATGCATCCTTGTAGTAATATAAGTGTTAATTTGTGTACTAGCTAGAGCTTATAGACTCCATAGTTAAATAACTAACCTTGTTTCTTATTACCTTTGTACTTTCTGGTGTCTTCAGGTTTGCTGCAGCACTCAAAAATTGGAAGGTGTGGGTAATGAATGTGGTTCCGATTGATTCTCCAGACACACTGCCAATAATCTACGAGCGTGGATTATTCGGAATTTATCATGATTGGTGTGAATCATTCGGCACCTACCCTAGATCTTACGATCTTCTCCATGCCAATTCTTTGTTCTCAAAACTTAAGGAAAGGTATGTTCAGTAAATTTTATAAACTGTCAACAATCCTTACCCTTCTTCTGAGTTGACTTGATATTTGTCTGGATTCAGGTGCAACATAGTAGCAGTGATAGCAGAAGTTGATAGGATGCTAAGACCAGAAGGATATTTGATTGTACGGGACAATGCTGAAACTGTGAGTGAGATAGAGAGCATAGCAAAATCTCTACACTGGGATGTTCGGCTCACCTTTTCGAAAGGCAGCGAGGGATTACTGTGCGTACAGAAGACATTCTGGCGTCCTATGAAGGTGGAAACCATAGTGTCAGCCATTGCTTGATCAGGATGCTTCACTGGTCACCATTTCAGAGGCTGCAAAGTACACTACTTGGGCTGCTCAACAAGTAGTGCAAGTATTCTCTTACCACTGTAATATTATTGAAGAATGTCAACTGTAATACTCTGTGTAATAATTATTTATTCATTATTATTATTATTATTTGTAAATCTGTGATTTAAATTTTTCTAGCACCCCAAATTTTTTTAAGCAGATTCATTCCCTTGGTGAGGAGGATGGGATGCAGTTGGGGTAGAGTTCATAGGTTCTTGTAAACTGTATTATTGTTATTACTATTATTTCATATTCTTGAGATGAGATGTAATTTGTGAGGACTATTGAATGTGAATTTGCAGTATACAAACCACATTAGCGGGATTTGTGATAAATGATTCTGCTAAAGAACTATCACCCCCTTATGCCTTCTCCAGTTTGTCAGCACCACCAACAAATCTTGTTATTTTGAGTAGAATATCCACACTGTTCTCTTTGGTTTGTCCTTGATGCCCGATTGTTCTATAAGCAAGAGCGTGAACCTATGTAACACAAGAAAATTTTCACACAAACAAAAAGGCAAGAAGAAAATTTGGACCCAGAACAATAACTCTAGCAATGAATGTCATGACAGATTTTAAGAATGCGCCTCTTCTGGGTTCCTTCACTCCTTCCATCGTTTCTTCGAATCTTTGCTTGCATGCCAAGGTTCTTCCTTTTTCTGGAATTTTGGGTTGACCTTTTATTCTAATTTCTTGAAGAAGGAAAAAAAAAAAACGTTTCATCAAATTGAATTACCAAAATGTTAAACGACAAGAAATTAACAGTAATGTGTTCTTCCCTCTTAAGAACTTGAATTGGTCAACTTAAAAAACTCGCATCAGCATTCACCACCAATCTTCCCTTCGAGCGATTCTTGAGTTTTTGTTCTAACTCCATAATTGCATCATCGAAATGTCGAAAAGATAAAGAAATTAACCGCATTGTTAATTGGCGCTTCCATTTCATAAATCTTTGAGCCAGTTCTTGATTTTGGTCTAAGGAAGGAGTTAATGGCATTGTTGGCATCATCGATCTTTATCTTCAATCCACACACTCAACAGAATGAAATAGAAACCCTAACAAAATATGAGGGACATTGACAAAGTGCGGCAATGTGAGGTATTTATAGGTTATCCAAGAAGGGCGGTGTAGTTTTAGTCCTAAAAGTCGGTTATTCGCTTATTATTTACACCGACTTCAATTTTTTTTTGGTGATGTAAATTTTTTTTTTCCGGTCCACTTTATTTCCGTTGCATAATTATTTATGTGAATTTTTATATACCAATACATGTTATAGGTAAATGAATTTCATTTTATTATTCAACAATTTTTACAAATTTGATTTGATTCATTGTTAGTATAAAAAATTATTTTAAATATTGAGCTTAATTTCTATTCAGTGATAATATAAAAATTTTTTACATTGTCGACCAATCAAATCTTGACATTATTATTATTATTTAGGAATGTGGATTTAGGCATTTATTATAACACATGCACACCACCTCATCCCGTCTTGTCAAATGCGTGTGTAGGTTTGATGGACCTTTTTATTTTTTATCTTAACTTTTGTGTCCAACTTATTTTATAAACAACCTTTAGCTTATTTAAGATCATTAACATTAAACTGACTAAACACACTCATATGTTGCATTTTTTAGGCCCAGCAACTTTCAGCCTATTTAAAGTCACACCCATTAAAACCAAACACACTCATATGTTGTTTTGGTTAGGGTTTGCTACTTTGCTTCCCATTGATTTTCTGTTTGTAACTTTATTCTATTTTCATTTGCTAAAATACTAAATATTCAACTGATTTAGACAACAATGTCATCCGGGTATAATACATAAGTTTGGTTCTCCTATGAGTTTCGGTCAAAATGAAGTGGTCTAGAGTTGGTAGCCATGGTAGTCGCCTTCAAATAAAAGGTGACAACTCACAACGTTACAAGTCCTACGTGCGTTTGAAGACAACGACCACGGGGCCATAACAGTATTTTATTACTTGGAGTATACGTGATCGTTCTTCCTCGTAATAAGGCCTTGTTTTCTAAGCTTCGAGGAAGTGGCCTTGTGAGTGTTCTGAACCTAGCTAGTGGCCATAATTGAACTTGAACCACCCTATCATAGCACCTACATTTTTAATGCTTTTTTCAGAAGATTTTAAATTCATGTAGTATACCAAGTATGCGGGCTTTATAAGGCTTTTAACTAATCATAAGGAATTCTTTGCTGCTGACCTTTTCTTAAAAAACATCCACATCTCACTGTCACTGTCACCACTGATGCCATTATCTTTTCCTATAGTTAATACACTCCATTGTCGGGAAAAAACAGCATATAAAGCGTCTAAGACGCTTTTTTGCGCGGACACTCACTCTAATGTACCAAACTTTCCCCCTAATTAAGCCATATTAGCTTTTGAGGTACAAGAGACTAATGAAAAGTAGCACTCTCCTCATGTTTGCATGATTGAAATTTTGATAATATCATAGCCTTTACAATTAAGTGATGGTGGGTTTAAGTTACGTCGTGCTTATTTGCTAATAAATATATCAAATTTTAGTCTAAGGTACAAAAATATACTTAACTAATGTCCACGCTTTATGCCTAATAAACCCATGCATGAAAAGACATGTCAAATATAAAATATTCAATTGTTTTTACTTAATAATTTAAACTTTTAAAAAAATTGAGAATAATAATTTATAGGAATTAAAAAAAAATATTTCTAATTGCGTTTGATGTTAGAAGTGAAAAGCTTGAAATTAATATTAGACTTAACACAAAAATTATAATTCTGCGAACCAATTCCATGGAATTATCATGGATGACACAAATTTTCATGCTCTCCTGGCATGCAGTCTAACATAACACGAAAATAGTGGAAAATCTTTATGCAAATTCCACGGCCACATTAATTATACACTTGGAAAAAGTGTGACAACAAACATATAATAACAAAGAGCAAAGAGAGCTCTAAATATTAGAATCCAAGTATCCAACTATTAAGTGGTCCGAGTGATTACTTATTTAATTCCACAAATCAGTCACACATGCACAAATCAGATTCTATAATAGTGCATTAGACAATGAGAGCAACAACATGGATTGCTTAACAGGCTCTGAATTATTAAATACCTTACTGTCTGCCATTTATGCATACTTTCCCCAACCATACAACTTGGCAGCCTCCCTACATTACTGAAACTTGTCTGCTGCCACAAGCACTTCTAAAGCTTCTTCTTTTTAAAGCCAAAGGAAAAATGGTTCTGTTCTGTGCACTTCCTGAGTTAGTAACATAACAGAACAGAACAGAACAGTAGTAGAGCACTCTTCTTCATCATGGGGATGTTAGGTTCTTGGAGGCACAAATTGTTGCTCTTGACACTGCTTGCTTTTGTTGTTCTGTCAGAAGGGTCAAGGCTGCCTAACGAATACTGGGAGCAGATGCTTCCCAAGAAGCTGCCTTCTCCTTCCTCTTCTCCCTCCAGAGGCACAAACTCTGTGTTTCCTACTTCTTCCACAACCTTGAAAAATGATAGTCTTCCTTCATCAGATGGAAAGGTCTAATGAATGTTAATTCAACTGCTAGTTCTATAGCTTAGCTGTAAAAGGGTTTCAGTCTTGACAGATGTGCCTGATGCGATGCTCATAAATAGAATCACACAATTGTAGATTCATTGATCTGGGTCTGAAGATATATAGTTTCTTGTAAAGACTCGCTCCTTATTAGACAGTATAATTGTCAATAGCAATAATTCAGCATGAATAGAGGAGAAGCATTTCAACTCTACATTCCAGGCTACTATATTTTGTTTCATGTCACGTCCTCGCTATGAGCTATCAGTTTTATTTTCTCTGAATAAAAAAGAATGAAACAACTTCACTCATCTCCAAAGGCTCAGCTGATCTTAGAGGAATTCTTTGGCATATCATAGACATATCTTTATACTAGTTATATTTTAACATGGCCTGCATACCATTACACTATCGCAAGCCTTACCTTTGTGACTGCATAAGAATCTCCCCTTGTCATGCTATCCTGAAATCACAAATAGCATTTTGCTTGTCCTATCTATATTCATAGAATAGGTTTTTCTGAGGTGGTGGTGTTCTACTCTTCTCGTCATTCTTTGCACTGTGAGTCAGATATCTGCTACAAAAACGTCAAATCTGAGTTGTGATATTGTTTACTCAATTACCAGAAACACACTGATAATGCTTTATCTGCTGCATTGTCGCAGGAAACCAATAGAGAACGCTTAGACTCTAACAATATTCTTGTTTTCTGGTAAGCGTGTTCCAATCCAATCAAAACCGCTAAACCAATCCCAAGAAACAAAAAAACCCTATCAAAAACTGCTAAATTATCCCAATGCTTAAAAGATGTGTTGTATCCTATGAAAGCTGCACAATATCTAAAAATTTGTCTTGCCAATCCTCTTCCATCACTAAGTCTGGTATAACACAAGAAGGTTAACAGCAAAAACAATATCATCATCATCATCATCTCATAAACGATTCATTCATTCGCTCCCACAAAATACTAAAGTTGATTAAATTTCCATGTCTAAATTCACACTTTCCCTTGAAATTGAAGAACTAGAGACTCATAGATGCATGAAGGCAGATTCACATGCAAACCTATGATGCAGCACACAGAGACATGCAACTATCAGTATCGTATCTGATACTAGAGGAGAATACAACATGCTACATAACCATTTATTTGAAGAAGCACTATATAGACTTATTAAGTACTATATCAGCTAATCACCTTCCACCACCCACCCAATGAGATAGTAATCTGATTTATGCTATCGAACCCAGAATTAATGCTAATGCTACTTCCACCTGCACCATCTTCAACATTGTAAACAGATGATTTTCATTTTTCCCATTTGTGCTTTTCCTCAGCCATAAGTTCGTCGAGTTCAGTTTGTAAACGGTTCCCTGCCCCCCTTGGCCTCCATCTTTAGCTCTTCCAGAGTGAAGACTTTTAGTTGTTTCAGTTGATCCAGAAATGTGCTGATGCAACAATAGGCCGCCGTTTTGTTGGAAAAGATGTCCTTTCTTCAACCCCCAATACAAATAGAAAGCTCACCACAAATAGTCCTAAGAAGCTTACACTGACACCTGCACATAAATAAATGGAAGCAATCATCTTCTGTTTGATTCCTGTAATCATATCTCAACGATATTTGTCTTGTGTCTAAACTGAGAATAGAAATTAGTATCGTCCAGATTCACAGTAGACAGTAGTATGATCACTGTCCTGGAATTGAAACTGGATTTTGTTCCATTCGTTCTTCCATCGCCTTCGTGTCCTTCGGGACACAAGCAGTTGTCGCTACCAGGAAAGTTGTGCCATATTGCTTCACTACAGCAATCGTTGGGTTCTTTGCATTCGTCAACAACTAGTCAATTATGGTTTCTACTTTCACCATGGATATGATGGGGTGTTCTGGAAAAGAAAAAATTAATGGTATCTTCGATCCACTTTTTCATATGCAAATGAATTAAGGAATTAATCAAATAATTACATGTAAGAGAAATTAAAGAAGAGAGACCAGTGTACAAAAATAGTTTAATTAACCGTCCTAGTGCACATAGGTCTCGCAGCCACTAAATGCACAAACTTTGCATACACACTTGCACAAACATACGTTTTTAACGTATGAACCCAAATCAGATCAGATATAGCAAAAAGTAATTGTCGCGCACTCTATTTTGCTCCCCACTCACTTGGACTCACTTATTACCATACACAAATATTTTAAAGTAGAAAATTTTAGTACTCATGTTTATAAACTTTTTTACACACAAACTTTTTAATAATCAGAAAAACTACCAAAAACATCTTGCAAAGAAATGAAGTGAAGAAGAAAAAAAAAATTATATCAAAATAGTATATGTGATAAATGAAGAAAAATGAATTAGAAAAACTAAATAAATGAAGAGGAAAAAACGTTTGTGATATAAAAAAAAAATGAAAGAAAAGTGAAGGAGAAGAAAAAAAAAAAGAGTAAAAGAAAAAGAAGAAGAGAGTATGAGAGAGTGAGGGAAAATAGGAAAGAAGAGATAGAAAATATGTATTTATTGAGGTGATAGATTGATGTTGAAAGCTTTTTTTTCTTAATATACATCCATAAACTCATTAATTCAACCACAAATTTCGCTTGCAAATTATTGTCATTCACCATACGTAATTCAATGTGACTTATAAGCCATATCATTCACGATTTCATTCACGATTTCAAGCAGATAATGATTTATTATAATAACAGAAATGCTTTGTATAACCCTAAACACATGCACTCGTACATTCACCACCAATTTATACGTAATCAATAACAGTTATAAAGGTTAGAGTAGATTTTCTTCATTTACAATATCATGTGACTTCACACTCGATTTTTTCAACCATATCACAAATGAAAATGCATTTTGACATGATTTTCTCAGCGAGAACACACATGAACCTTTCAAATAATTTATTCTTAGTTACAAAATTCGCATACAAAAGCATTTTTGAAATGAATGATTTTCGTGTTGTTTATGGAGTGTGTTGTTATGGAGTGTAAAGTAATATTGTAAAATATGATATCTGATTGGAGTGTACAAACTTTATATGACTGAGTGCACAAACATTATTAGTGTCAGTGCACAAACACTACAACACTGTGATTTTACTCAAACATAAATAAATTCACAATCTTTATACATTTTTAATGTCACATACATGTGTACACACACTTTTATACATTCTAATGCATAAACTTTACATATATGCATATTACTTAATGTATAGATAAGTATTTTTGCAATATATGATATCTGATTGGAGTGCACAAACTTTATATGATTGGGTGCACAAACATTATCAATGTCAGTGCACAAACATTACGTAGTTGTGTACAACACTGATTTTACTCAAACATAAATAAATTCATAAATTTTGTTGTGGCAGTGTCTCAGCAAGCTGATTGATCGAAGTTCCAACTCAATTTCTATACCACATCCTCCTGGGGGATTTGTGTCATTATTGAACTCATTCCATGAAAGAAATTAGAACAAATGACTAATGATTTACTAGTGAGATTTTTTTGTACAGGGTGGTAAGTTTATTTTTAATCACTAAGTGGATAAATTTTTTAGTGCACAAACTTTATACAGCGTAGTGCACACACTTTATACGACGTAGTGCACAAATTTTATTCACAATCTCACAACTAGAGGTATATTATACAACACAAATATTATACTCCAATTTAAACATTTAAAACCTTATACTCTTTATTGGTGAACATTTAAACCTTTTATATTTGGATGTATTATGTTTTAAGAATAATTGTTTGAATAGGGTTGTAAGTTTTTTTTTTAATTATTTAGTGGATAAATTTTTTAGTGCACAAACTATATATGACACTACACACACTCTTTGCCCCATAAAATGCACAAACTTTATTCACAATTTCAACACCTAGAGGTGTATTGGCTCAAACTCTGTGTTTGCCACTTCTTCCACAACCTTGAAAACTGATAGTGTCCCTTCATCAGATGGAAAGGTCTAATGTTAAGCTCAAACTCTAGTTCCTACAGCTCTCTCTTAACTGTAATAGGATGGTGATTAATCAATTCCTCAGATGTGCCTGAAATGCTGCTTATAAATAGAATCGCACTCTTGTAGATTTATTGATATGATTCTGGAGATAGTCTCTTGTAAAGACAATTGAGTAAAAAACTCCCTATTACGCAGTAAAAGTTTTGAACAAGACAGTATAAGTTTATCTTGTAAATAGCAGTAGTTTAGCATGAATTGAGAAGGTTAGCTGTAAAATTAATATCACCCCAGGCTCAGAAAGGATCAATTCTAAAATGTTAAAATTAATTAATTTCCATGTCTAAGTTCACAGTTCAGAGACGGAAAGAAAAAAACAAACCCTTGAAATTGAAGAAGCTACAAATTAATTGATGTCTGAAGACACATTCACTTGCAACCCTATTAAGCAGTACACAGATTCAAGCAGCTGTCAACATCGCATCCAATACTAAAGGCCAAGGGGGGATACAAAATGTTACATAACCATTTATTTGAAATGCACTAGCATCTAGTCCAAGTAAAGATATAGACTTATTAGCCCAATGAGATAGTAATATGATTTATGCTATCAAACCCAGAATTAATGCTACTTCCACCTGCGCCATCTTCAACATTGAAAACAGATTATGATGCTTTGACCAAGTTTTCACCCTCTTTTAATGCGATTTGTCACTTTCCCATTCATGCTTTTCCTCAACTAGAAGTTCCTCAAGTTTTGCTGCTACTTGTTTCATGGTAGGTCTTTCCTCTCTATTCAATCTTAAGCATTGTTTTGCAATATTGGCAAATTCCATTAGTTGCTCAACCTTTTCCTCATCTATTATGCTCCTGTCCACAACCTCAAGTAAACAGCCATCTTTAATTGAAGAAACGAAGTACTGAGCAAGGTTTCTGTCAACTTCTGGCATGACAAAAGAGAGTGCCTTCCGTCCAGTCAATAACTCTGCTACGACAACCCCAAAGCTATACACATCACTCTTCTCTGTTAAGTGGCTTGTGTGGAAGTATTCTGGGTCAAGATACCCCAGACCAATGTGGTTAACTGAGTTTGATCAAGAGGAATAAATCTTGAAGCTCCGAAATCAGAGACCTTTGCGGTCAGATTATGATCAAGTAGAATGTTAGTAGTTTTGACATCTCTGTGTATGATTGGTGTAGAAGCTGCAGAATGCAAGTATGCCAAGGCCCCAGCTGTTTCCACTGCTATTCTTAATCTTATTATCCAAGTAAGTTTTACAGATTGGCTATGATCATGAAGAATGGGAATGAATTCATAAACAAGCAAGGGAACTTGTGTCTCTAAGCAACAACCCAAGACTTTAACCACATTCCTGTGGTTGATTTGGGAAAGCACAACCACTTCATTGATGAACTGCTCAATCTGGCTTGGGTCACTGATTTTGGATTTTTTTTATTGCTACAATTCTGTTGTATGGTAATAGTCCTTTGTAAACGGTTCCCTGTGCCTAGGATCTTGCCTTCATTGAAGTCGTTGGTGGCCGTCTTTAGCTCTTCCATAGTGAAAATTCTAGCAGTAGTTTCAGTTGAATCGTTGTGTCTAGCAATATGTTGTTGCAACAATAGGCCGCCATTTTGTTGGAAAAAATGTTCTCTAAGTTTGATGAGCCTCCTTTTCTTCGATCCCCCATACGCAGAAAAGCTCACCACAAGTAGTACTAGGAAGCACACACAGACACCTGCACATCAAAATGTAATAAGTAAACTTGATGAGCCTCCTGTTCTTGATTATATGATTGCTCATATTTCCACATAAGTAGATTCATGAGTGATGCATATACCACTAATTTAAACGTGATTTTTAAGACGTCCTAATAATGTCTAACAAAACTATAGTATACAAATCATTGTATTGATTCAGATATTATATATCTTCTTCTTCTTCTTTTTTCTTCTATGGAATATTATTTATCTTCTTGACAAGCATAGCCTAAAAAAGTATGACCACTCTTCTAAATGCAAATTGTTTGTTAACAAAATCACCTCCAATATATAACACTTGGTATTTAAATTTATGACATGGAATTTTGTTGTTAATATTCATTGAACTAGTAAACTCGGTAGACTTGATAATTATGTCTAAACTGAGAATAGAAAGTACTATAGTTCAGGATGACAGTTGTACACTCACTTAATCCGATTATCAGTATGATAACTACCCTGAAACCGAATCTGGATTTGCGACAGCATCTTGTTCCACCTTTTTCTCCATCTCCTTTGTAACCTTCCGAACAAGGACAGTAGTAGCCACCGGGAAAGTTGTGGCATCTTGCTCCACTATAGCAATCGTTAGATTCTTTGCATTCGTTAACATCTAAAAGGAGGATAAATTGTCAATTCTGATTTCTATTCTCGTGATGGATTGGGGTATTCTAAAAAGAAAAGAAAAACAATTGCTATCTTCGATCCACTTTATTTATGAAAAAAAATTCTTGTATAGACATAAATGTACCATGTGTAACACAATCCCGTTTAGATTAGTTTATAATATATATATTAAAACAAGTGTTAAAGTATAATTTAAAAATTACTCTTTTAAAAATAAGTTAAAATATTTTTTTTTAAGTTCGCAATATTTTACTTCTAAAAAAAAATAGAATAAAACTCTTAAAAAAAGTTATACTTAAAAATACAAGTAAAATAAGTATTTTTTTAAGTCAATGAGAATATATTAAATTGATGGAATCAACGAATGAGTGGATGTATCTCAAATAAAGTTAATGAAATTCAATTATATTATGAGTGTGCCTAAAAATATCCTCTCAGTCATTCTCCTAATTATTAAATGAAGTAAAAAATAGATGTAACTAATGTCTTGAAATCTTAAAAAGTAATCAATTATTATTTCATTTAGTAATTATGAGAATGAGTAAGATGATAAGTTAGATCGATATAGCATTAGCCAAAAGGTAGATTTGTGTCATTGTAATAGTAATCATATGAGAAGTGTTATTATAGCCACAACATAGCTACCAAGCAAAAAGGTAAAATAGGTGTATAAAACAATAATAAGAAGTAGGTTCCACTAAGAATTAAAATAATTAAAAAAAATCAGAAAAGATAAAAATGTCGGACTATGGGTTACCACCAAAGGAAGCTGCAGCTAGATGAAGAATCAAGCTGAAGTCCTCATCAAATTAAATAAATTAATTCAGTTAGAGTTGGTTTATGTAAGTTTTAATTCCTAGTAGCTAGCCATACCTTGTAGTACAACTAACTTCATGTAAAGGCACTTGTGATTCAATTCATTGAGTTCATTGAAAAACAGAAAGCATGTTGAGCTTATGTGAGAATTCAAATAGACAGAATTCATAGTTTTATCATCGTATCAGTTACCAAATGATCCATTGTTTCCGCATCAGCTGCAGCTCCACACCACGCATGATCTCAGAATCTGAGAGTTTCAATAACATGTAATTCTTAGAGATTTTCACTAGGTGAAGGAGTGATCACACTGTGATTTCGTCGATTTCCTAATAAATTTTTTTCATAATTTCTAGAACGATCCATAAGGAGTGATCTGCAGAATTCTTCATCAACAATTTTTTTTCATTTCTGCAATTCGAGTTTCTCATTGGCTCGAACAAATTCTTCATTTAATCAAATTTTCTTTGCTCGTGATCATGGCTGATCCAGCTCAACAATTTTTCAGCCCTTATTTTTTTCATCAAAATGAAAGCCTTGGAGCAATCTCATCAATATCATACTCACCGGCAAGAATTACCATTGCTGGGCTCGTGCAATGATGATGGCGCTGAAGGCTAAGAACAATATTCCTTTCATTAATGGAACTCTTCCAAAACCTCCTGAGGATGATCCTCTATTCTTCACATGGGATTGATGCAACACTTTTGTGATGACTCATAGTATTTAGGTAAACAAAAAAAAAAAAAAAAGGAAAGCCAACGTGCTATAGCGCGCCCTAGGCGCTACAGTGTGCCTAGGGTGACGGCGTGGGAGTCAAGTCCCACATCGGATGGATCATTAGAAGGGGATCTCCTTCTCTCCTATATATATAGAATCTTTGTGTGAGTGTTTAGACTTACTAATTCACTCAAGAGCTTGAAAGGTTTCACTTTTGTGAGACTTTTCCAATTTTTTTTATTTCTTTTCTCCCTCTCGTTTTTCATTCGTGGGGAAGCAGTTTTCCATTCGTGGGGAAGCAGTGCCTCCACGTAGGGTGTTAGGAGGTGGAACTTAATATTTTATTTTAAGTAATATGTAATTGGTTATTATTATTATTATTTAAAAATTTTCTTTTTTAAAAAAATAATGATTTAATTTAGAAACCTTATTTATTTATGAAAGTAACTATTTATGAAATATTTATGAAACTATTTTAAAAAGTCATGGAATCTTTTAGAACTACATGGCATCATCTATTTTATTTCATTAAAAAAAGGCATGTTGTTTCTCTATGATTACTATTAAGTGATATAAATATTCATATGCACCTCTTACTTGGGAACTTCCCTACGCATAAGATCTTAGTCTACCTATATTTTTTCAAGATAAAATATTTAATAATATTAAGTCATGTAAATGCGATTTTCTCAACCATATGACAAACGAAAACGTACTCCGACGTGATTTTCTCAGCGATATTACACTCGAACTTATCAAACAATTTATTCTGAGCTAAAGAATCCACATACAGAAGCATTCTTGGAATAAATCAGTTTCGTGTTATTTATGTAATGTGTTGTTATGGAGTTTAAAGTAATTTTTCAGAATATGATATCTGATTTTAGTGCATAAACTTTATATGACAGTGTGCACAAACATTACGTACTTGTGTAACAACACTGTGATTTTACTTAAACATAAATAAGTTCACAATATTTATACATTTTTAGTGGACAAACTTTATAAATGGTATTTCACATGCACAAAACTTTACAGATTTGCATAAAACTTAACCTACAGTCAAGTATTTTGCAAAACCTGATATATGTGATTTGAGTACACAATCTTTTATATGAGTGTGAGAGTGAAGAGAGCGACGAGAGATGACCCTGACAAGAGTGAAGAACGAACGAAGGATGAGAGTAACGAGATATGAGAGCGACGAGAGTGAAGAAAAAAAACGGAAGAAAGTGGAAGCGCGAGTGGGTGAGAGTGAAATGGGTGGTTATTTGAAGGGACCCACGATATTCTTATATGGGTTTAGGGTATACGTGTAGCAGAACTGATAATCAAATATAATAATGTCATGTGTATTAGTTCAAGGAAGAGTGATTAAATTTGGTCTTTTATGAGGAAGGATAGTTTTGTCTTTATAAATTTAAGCAAATTGTTTTTATTATATAAAAAATAAAAAGAAGAAAAGAATTCCCCCTCGCTTCCTCCTCCCTCTCCGACTGCATCCACATCACCAACCTCCCTTATTGCCCCGTCCCTAACCCTTCTGAATCTGATCGGGGCTCCTTCATGAACAATTTCATAGACAGCCAGAAGCCACACGTTAAAGATGTTGTGTCCGGTCTCACTTGCTCCCAATCGGCCCCGTCGCTCGCCACCTTCGTCGTTGACATGTTCTGGACCGCCATGATCGACGTTGCCAGAGACTTCGGGGTCCTCGCCCTCCTCTTCTTCACCTTCGGCGCCGCCTTCCTCGGCTTGATGCTTCATCTCCGCACGCTCCGTGAACGCTACAACCTCGACTCCACCAAGTTGGACGGCATTGACATTGAGTTGGCCATCCTGAGTTTCATAATCTCGGTCCCTACTAGGGTTTTGCCCACCATTGTGCTGCGCAAGGAGTGAGATTCTTTTTTTATTTTTTTATCTAATAAAAGCAATTTGCTTAAATTTATAATGACAAAATTATCCTTCTTCATAAAAGACAAAATTGAATTACCCTTCCCTTAACCAATACACATGTCACTGTTATATTGGATTACTTAACATTCTCACCCATGAGAATATAATGCAATTCTCATTTTAGCATGACATTAATTATTTCTGTTGGGGAAAAGGGGAGTTTGGGAGGTAAAAGTTGAGACCTTCTCTTTTTTTTTTTTTTTTTTCTTTTCAATTTCCTTTTTTTTGCATATATTCTTATTTTATTTTTGATTGGGCTACATTGATAATATGCTAAAAGATTGGGCCAACACAATTTAGGGGAAAATTGTTGGCCCAAACTAAAGGACTTCTTTTCTCTTTTTTTTAATGTTTTTTTTTTCTTTACAAGGACAAAGAAGAAGACAAGCCCATAAGACTAAAAATAACCAAAATTGAAATATAATAAATAAAATAGAACTTTGACTAAAAAGAAGAAATGGTCGGACAAAATTGGGTGTTCACATTGCACTTGTTAACAAAACCCATAAATTAATTAAGAGAGATAAAATAATAATTTATGGAGAACTCAAAATAAAGGATATGAGATTTAGGGTTTGTAAAAGAGTTATGATATTTCTAATAATTTATATGTGAGATACTGTGTCGCTGCTTACATAACATATTTATTATTTAATGATATTTTAATGGAGTCTGTGCCTTAAAAAGATTTCATCTAATATTAGATATATGCATTAAGACATCCCCTAAATATAGATTAGGCCCAATTAGGATTGAATTAGTTAGCCAAGCCCTATAGTTCTCATTGTAAGTCATACTCATATTAGTGAATAATCAATTTTTAAAGTCATTATAATTCTTGTGGAATTTTGGAGTTGGACTCGAATATAACTCTACCAAAATCTTTTCCCGCAAAATCTATCTCTCTCTGTATAATATTAATTTTACACTAAAATGCTAAACGAACTATTAATTGTAATAATTTAATTTTGGTGGGTTCTTTGGTGCTCCAAGGACACCATACCATCCCACTTAAAAAAATTTAATTTAAATTGGTATCAATTTAAAAATTATCAAATGATCATAATAATATTTATAATGAAACTTTAATTTATGTTTAGTTATATAGTTCATCTATTTTTTATTTTAAAAAATAAAATCCCCAAATTTGAATTAAAAAATTGAAGAACCTGAATTAAAACGCAACACATATTATCACATAAACCACAACAAAATAATACCAACAACAACCCACAAATTGTGAATCTCAACCCCAAATCACAACCAGCAACCACCTCACGGTCACCCTACTACCACTCACCAAATCACCACAAATCCTCCCACAACCACTCAATCCCATGGAAACACAAACACACAACCCAAACCCATCACCACCTCATCAGCAACCACCCATCCACGACCTCATCACCGAACCACCAACACCCACACCTACAAAGAAAATAGAAAACAGAACCCTTAGCCACCACTAAACCACCACATCCAACCATCAGAACCTGAATCTCAGCAATCCTAACCACTAGTAATCAACACGTGCAAAAAAGATGAGATCGAGAGAGAAGGTTCTGAGAACTTGAGAATGAGCTTGAGAGAGAGTATAACTCGAGGTATAGAGAGTGAGACAGATCCGTGAGGGATCCGGTGAGAGGGCTAGCAGAGCGGACGTAGGTGGTGAGAGAGTCAATGGAGATTAACTAAGTGAGAGAACTCGAGAGAGTGAGAGACAGGAGAATCAAAGATTAGAGGAGATGAGAGTGAGAGACTCAGACTCTCTGAGAGCTGAGAGATGAGAGATGAAAGTGAGAGACAATAAGAGACAATAGAGAGACGGCAGAGACTGGAGTAGAGAGAGTGAATTGAGGGAGTGAGAGTGGGGTTTAGGGGTTCGGTGGGAGAGAAGATAGAAGATTGAGAAAGTGAGAGTGATGGGTTTATTAATATTTAGCATTTAGGTTTGGTTTATTTATTTATTTATTTATTTTATTCGGACAGGTCGGATCTGGTAAATCCAAATTTTTTGAGTCCATCATTCGACCATTTTCATGCTTTTTTTGTTTTGGGTTTAGGGTTTAGGATTTAGGATTTTGTGGATTTTGCGGGTTAACCGAATCAGTGAGCAGCCCTAATAGATATGAGTCTCACTACTCACTTTAATAATATAATAGTAAAATCATTGACTTGATAATGACAATTTAAAATAAAATTTTCACTTAAAAAAATGTACCTTTAATTTTTATTTTTTTTTTCCAAAGAAATTACTCTTGAGGTAACGTAGGAAGTACCTTGGCAACTGCGAAGGAGATAAGGGTTCCCACGAAAACCAGCGGAGCAGTTGCAAAGGTAACCACCAAGTCCCTTGGTTGAATCGAAACATTCGCTGTGCTCTGCTTTACAGGCATAACTGGAAGCATTCTGGGTGGCTTGTTGGCACGTGAGGTTCCCCACAGTCCAATCCAGGACCACAGGAAACTCGGTGCGCTCGAACTTGTTAATGTGAGACGTGACAAATTAAGTCATAGGCTCCAACTTACGCCACAAACGCATGACCGCATGGATTGAAGCCAATATCCACCGGATCGACCTCGTCTAGGCTTGCCAAAGAAGCAGAATAAGCGATTGACGTGAACTCGTGGGCAGGTAATTGAATCTGGCAACAACGTAACCGGTGCCGGTGCACGAACGACCCATTAACTGCATTAATATCATACAAAGTGTCGCAAAAAGACACGCATCCTGTGGCGTAGGTCTTATTTAACTCTGAAGCTGAATCATGCATGCCTCCCCCCTAGCACTAGCCCAACATTGTCACAACCGATCGCTGTTAACCTGTTTCGACTCGGTGAGATTCCAAAATGTGGCAAGTCGATTACCCGAAGGGATCCATCGGTTTCTGTGCTGTTGTCGTGCAGCTGGCAAGCAGTGGCTACTGGCAATGAGATGCCGTCGAGGGATATGTTGAGCACTGTTAGGTTGCTTTGATGCAAGAACGGGGAAGAGTTGTTGCAATAGATGAGGAAAGAGGTGTACAGGGAACATTCCTCGGCGGTGCCAAATGGGAAGGGGATGTTGGTGAGGGACCCTCAGGTTGTTGTGCAGTTTGGGGCTGCTACGTAAAGGATGGCAAAGACAACAAGTTGCAGCAGCAGCAGCAGCTGCTTTGATGAGTGCGTCCCCATCACTCACTACTTCCAGTGTTTCTTCAGCTAGCAGCTGGTTCCTGTGGTCGAGATGCCCTTTTCAATGGATAACCCTCTAAGCCATTCAATTTTTTGCTTTTATTATTTTTTTTTCAAATTACAATACCCTATTTTTCAACCCTAAAAATTAAAATAATAAAAGAAAAATCCACTTCAGCCGTTCATTTTATTACTTTTCTTTCCATTACACCATAAATAGTTGTCTATTTGCTAATGATATATTTTCTTAAAAAATTCTTTTACATACTAAATAAAATGTAATTAATATTTTCAAATCTTAAAAAAAAAAAAAATAGTCGAGGCTTACTTCTTTATATATGTAAAAAGATTTTTCATTTTGTAGATAGAGAGATTGATTAAGGAGATATATCATTTGTTTTGTATTTTTCTTCAACTATTCAATACTCTATAAAGTAATGCTAAGTATACCACTCGTTAGAACGACAATATTTACAACGTATTTACAAAGGTATGAAATTTATGATGAGCCCCATCATAATGGATCTCACGCTATTGTGAGTATAGTTGTCTATTTTTGTTGAAATTGTATTATTTGAACTCATTAATATTCGTGGGATATTGTATTGATTCACAACTCATCCACTACTTAATAGGATTTCAATGGGACCCATAGCACCTCATTGAGATCTCATCTAATGATTAATAAGTTGTAAATCGACATGGTATCTCACAAATAATAAGTACAAATAACATTTCATTTTTCGTTTTGATACTATCATTTCTCTTACACCATGTACTCTTTGGATCATTCTCGTTTTTTGAGTATTCGCTTCACTATCTGATGGATTAGAAGAGTCTAAGTGTATTTTAAACTTAGTATTTGATTTGGCTAAAATGGCAAGTCTCACATTACTTGAAACAAGCTTAAGTTAAACATTTATATACGGACTTTGTTCACTAGTTAATACTTATGGAATTAGGATAACAATATAACCTTTGGAATGACTCGTTGTATGCTTCTCACTTAGTCCATTTATTTAAATCTTCTCTAATTTTAGACTCCTAACTTTAAATCCAACACATTTCTAGTAATGGAAATCATATCATTATTTCTTTAACAAATATGACTCATAATTCTTAAGATTAAGTCAAAATAACATAAAAAATTATTTAAGACACATGATAATTATGTGAGTATGTGACTATAAACTCCATCATTCTTCATGCAGAGCTATAATCCAATTTCATCACCACACACGTACTCACAACATCTATATTATCTTATCCTCTAAATAGCACGTGATCAATGTGCTTCCTATTTATCAAAAACACTGCATGACCAAATGGATTGCCGTTGAACTGTTTTGTGATTGTTTATTCTACTTTCTTCTGCTTGAGAGTTAACCAGATGAAGCAAGGATAACTAATCATAGCTTTTCATATTCTTCTTTTTCCTGGGCTGTGCTTATTACCGTATATATAGTTTAGAAGCTTCTTTCTCCCCTTTTTTCTGGCACCAGGGCCCAAAGGAATCATGTGATGAATTGAGATGGCAATCCCTGAACGCATAGCTGAGTTTGACAGAAATTAACTATACACTTGGAACAATTGTGACAACAAACATATAATAACAACGACATAGAGAATTAAATATTAGGATCCAACTATGAAGTGGCCCGGGTACTTATTTATTCCACAAATATGTTACACATGCACGATCAGATTGTACTAATAGTACATTAGACAATGAGAGCAACAACATGGATTGGTTAACGGCTTAGAACTATAAAGTACCTCACTGTCCGCCATTTATATATGCACCCTAAACCCTACATTACTCCATGTCTTCTGCCGCAAGCACTCCTCAAGCTTCTCCTGTTTAAGCCAAATGTAAAATGGCTCTGTTCACTTCCTGAGTTAGGAACAGAACAGAACAGTATTAGCACTCATCATCATGATGTTAGGTTCTTGGAGGCTCAAGTTGTTGCTCTTGACACTGCTTGCTTTTGTTGTTCTGTCAGAAGGGTCAAGAATGCCTAAGGAACGCTAGGAGCAGATGCTTCCCAAGAAGCTACCTTCTTCTTCCTCTTCCCCCCTCCAGAGGCACAAACTCTGTTTTGACTATTTTTCCGCAACCTTGAAAACTGATAGTGCCCCTTCATCAGATGGAAAGGTCTGATGTCAATTCAAACTCTAGTTCCTACAGCTCTCTCTTAACTGTAAAAGGATGGTGATTAATCAATTAGTCCGATGTGCCTGAAATGCTGCTTATAAATAGAATCACACTTTTGTAGATTTATTCATCTGATTCTGGAGATACTACTCTTGTAAAGACAATTGAGTAACAACTCCTCATTAGACAGTGTAAGTTTATCTTGTCAATAGCAAGAATTGATAAGCATTTGAACTCTGTATTCCAGGTTACTATATTTTCCTCCAATAATATTCCATAGCATCCCAGATTTCTTGGTATGTAGGTATTATTGACATGTAAATCTCTGTAAGCCAAACTCTGACTGACCCTTGATCATTCCTAACAATTTTACAGTTGTATGTCATCATCAAAATAATGTCTCTAAGAATGATTTCGCAAGAGGACCACTACCACAGATGTATACCTTGACCCAAGCCGTAGACATGATTCGTTAATGATTTGAAACGGTAAACATATGTATGTACTTCTGAAAATTGCAGTTAGAAAATTCTGAGAGAGGAAGTTGCAATTCCGGGCAGTCTAGCTCCTTTCCACACGTGAAGCAGAAAATTCTGGCCTTTATGCAATTTCTCCCCAAATCAAAGCTATTGAACATCCAAGTTTCCGTAAATATCCTGCCATAACTAAATAAATATGGCACTTTCTATATGGAGTCCGCCAAGTTTACTATTTAAATTACTCCATTGTTGAGAGATTTTTCTTTGGTAATTAATATGCAAATTCTGCTTTGTGTATTATTCAAGGTGATTTTTGCACTATACAAATGACATTTATAAGAGTGATCCGCTACACCTTCAGCCTGCATTTTTTCTGGTTAATGTGTTACGAATATGGAAGCATTGTTACACTTCTTTTTTAGTTTCTGTCTTTTTATTATAGAAAATGACAGTTTTTTTTTCTGCTTATGTATGTGCTTGTGCATATTGTGGAGGTATCAGTATAGGCGTCCTAGCACTTTATGTGTATTGGAGATTCAAGAAAAGAAAGCTCATTGAACTTGAACAATTTTTCCAACAAAATGGTGGCCTATTGTTGCAACAACAGATTGCCAGACAGAGAGGGTCCGAGGAAGAGTTAAAGAAGGCCACCAACAACTTGGATGAAGGCAAGTTCCTAGGCCAAGGAGGACAGGGAACAGTTTACAAAGGGCTATTACTAGACAACAGAACCGTAGCAATAAAAAAAGTCCAAAATCAATGAGCCAAGTCAGATTGAGCAGTTCATCAATGAAGTAGTTGTGCTTTCCCAAATCAACCACAGGAATGTGGTTAAACTCTTTGGTTGTTGCTTAGAGAGCGAAGTTTCCTTTGCTTGTTTATGAATTCGTTCCCAATGGTACCGTTTCTGAGCGCCTCCATGGTGATAGCCAATATTTAAGACTTACTTGGAAAACAAAGATTGAGAATAGCAGCAGAAGCTGCAGGAGCCTTGGCATACTTGCATTCCGCCGCGATCGTAAAATGACTGCAACGGTTTCAGATTTCGGAACTTGAAGGAAGGCACTCTCTTTTGCATTGCACTATACTTGGTTTCATCAATGAGAGATTAGATTGTGGACAGCCAAATATATAATAGACGAGGCAAAGGTTGCAAACCAATGCTTAAGAGTGAATAGAGAGAAGGCACCGGAAACACGTAGCCGCATTCGTTGATGTGGCTCTTCAAGGCTACAGCACAACTATAAGTGATGGTTGCGTCTTGCAGGGTGTTGCACATTATTCATCTTCTTTTCTTATGTGTGGTCATTTATAAGTTAAGATGATTTTATACATATATAAATACTAATCCCAACATTTTTCTCTCTTTCTTTCTTTGTACTATTAGGTCCAGACCTAATTGTGCATGATTATTGTCCTTTAATAAAGTTTATATTCATTAAAAATCCTCAATACAATATCTTAATAAATAGTTTAAAGTTCACATTATATTTCTAACCGTATCATATTTCTAACCAATTTTATTTACTATAGACTAAATTTTAATAAAATTCACGTTTCAGCTGATAAGTACATAACTTTTCTCATTCAATAAACATTCATAATTTAGCTAAATCAAAGCTGACTCGATAACTTCTAATCACCCAACTTGTTAGTTAATTTATTATCTCTGTCTGGATAACTTTTGGGTACCGTTATTTTTTTTCACCATGCCGGGGCAATTCTTTTAACAACCCGACATAAACTATTTTTCCTTCGCAATTCATCCTCATCGTTGATCTTTTAAGTCTCATCTCATGTTCACCGTTTATAATTTTGGGAACCATGCAAACAATTATGTTTTTTGAACATATAAAAATATATAGTGTAAATATGTTATTACCCCTCTCACAATACATTATAAGTTTTACTATGTACATAATAAACCTCTTAATATATTATAAGAAAGATGACATGATGTCCACACATTTTTATGAAAAATTCTTATATACACTAAGATATCCGCACATTACAATACATCTAGATGAATGTTTTTTTTTTATGAGAGAAATTATTAAAGAAAGAAATTAAAAATAGAGATTATATTTGTGATATGTAAATCATTTATACCATAGTGTGTATATATATACATGCACGAATTTCTCCATTTTTATATGTTGAAGAATTATTAAACATACTATCATACTATAGTTATTAAATAGTTATCAATTGAATTTAATTAATGATCAGGGTTCCTATCCTAATTATAAGCCTCTCTCGAGGTCAAGCAATTTTCTTTTTTTAGATTGAATACCCAATCTCTTAGTGAAAAGTAACCTATTTGAAGCTTGAATGATTTGTGAATTCCACCCCTACACGGCTACACGTGCATCGATCACCTCTAATCTTATGCTAGCGTGTGGTTAATCTCACATGAGAACTTTTTGTATTTCTTCTCAATAAATTAAATTTCATACAACACAATTATTCAATTAATTGGTGATCAAACAATTAAAGCATTAAGAACAATGAGAGAAACTTTAAGAAACGTCAATTGAAACTGAATAATAAATAGAATTAAAATAGAAAAATTCAAAGAAGTTATATCAACGCCATAGAAGGGACTTAGTACATAATGGAAGAAGAAGAAAAGAAAACAAAACATAAAATATGGAGACTTGACTTGGGGACAAATTGGGGTCTCTCCCTCATCGTGTCACACCCTTGAGCCTTCATCTTCGCACCGTGGAGCTCTCCGAGGGTTACCTCCACTCTAGAATTAGATTTCTACAGGGTTTGAATCTTTGGGCAAGTTGTATCATGGTCTATTTATACCCATAGACCAAAAATAGGTTAAAAAACGCTGAAAATGAGTTTCTGATGTGCAAGTTGCGCTTGGTCGCAAAATCTAATGCTCAAGCTCTAAAGTTATAAGATAACAATTTTGATAGGATAGTGCTTGGTTGCCAAATCTAGCAACTAAGCTCCAATTGCTCCAAAAATAGCAATGTTGACAAGACAATGCTATAGTGAAAAAAATCATCATAACTTTCACTACAAACCTCTGATTGACACGATTCAAGTCTATAATTCAAGTTAAGACATAGATCTACAACTTTCTAGCTGAAGTTGAATTGCAATTTGTCCATTATCAAGATGTAAAGTCAGCGATGAAGTTAGAGTGAAATTATTTCAACAATTCAAAATAACATTTTTTGCCCATTCTTCTCCTTGAAGCTTTTATTCTTAAAAGGCAATGAACTAACACCTAAAACTATCCTAAAATGTATGAAATGGTCCTAAAATTATATGCAAAAACTTAGTAAAATAACTCTTGTTGGAGTGTTATCTATACAATTAAATAAAAAGAATTTGTCACTTAGTATTATGTTTTTTTCTTCTCTTTTGTCCTTACATACTCTATAATCTAAATAATTCTCCAAAACAGATTCTAATTTTCATTTAGCGCGTACGAAGTGTGTATAACCTCTGCTCATCATATATATAATTATATTGTATATAAATATTATGTTAATTTATACTTTATTTATTATTAGATAAAATTTTAATAGAATCTACGTTTCAATAAAAATAATTACATAACATTTTTCATTCAATAAACATTCATAATTTAGCTAGGTCAAGGTTGACTCCATAACTTGTAATCACCCAACTTGTTAGTAATTTACTATCCCTATCTTGTTATGTTCGCACCATACCGTAGGCATTCTTTCATCCACCCGATGGAAATTGTTTTTCCTCGGCAATTCATTCTCATCGTGCATCTCTTTAGGTGTCACCACTTTTTCGCCTTTTAAAAATTTTGGGTACTATGTAAATGCGGTAAAGTATAAGAGAAGGAAATCTAGCTCTTCATTCCTACACGAGTCAATATTAATTTGTCCGCCAGGACGCCACCATACCCCTCCTTTTTATCATCATATCATTGTAAGAGAAAATTTTGTTGTTAGAGATGTCAAACGGGCTAGCTTGCCCTGATTAGGTTTAGCCCGTTTAACTCATATGATTAAATGAATCAACCTAAACGGGCTAAATTTTATATGTTTGGTCTGTTCATTTAATGCGGGTAAATGAAGGTTATACTTAATTTAACACTAAACAGACCAATTTGACCCTCAGACAAAACAGGTCGCGACTAAATGCGCTTTTACTATTCGCAGACTAAATTTTATAGGTTAAGTCTGTTGATTTTTTTCGAATAAACAGGCTAAACTCGCGAGTTGAACTCATTTTGATAGCCTTACTTGTAGACACAGTTGTTAAACTCTTGAGTTAACTCATAAACTCTTACGAACTTACGATTTTACTACACAAAACGAATTAACACTACGAATTAACACTTATGTAAACTCTTTTTTGGTAAACTCATACGAGTTTAAGTAAACTCTCGGTTCTACTAATGAGTTTACAAGTTAAAATTTACATACGAGTTTACAAGTTTACCTCAAAATATAAAAATTTTGAAACTTTGTTAGATACTTAACTAACTTTGTTTATATTAGATAATATATATTGAGTTTATTTAGCTAATTTCATATATTTATCATAATTGAGTTATGTTTTATTGAACTATAAAATAATGCAGATATTGGTGACATAAGTCATGCATTAAGGTGTATTTTATGATATTTATCTCATTAATTTAATTTAAAGTTAACATTATTCAATTTCAATTATAAATACAATATTTAATCAAGTTTAGTTCCTAATTATATTGCTTATAACATATATTTTTAGGTATGTAAAATTCATACAAGTTTACCAGTCAAATTTATAATTTGAGTTTGCTGAGGCTCCACAAGTTTACTTAAACTCTCGAGTTTGACAATCGTAGTACTGGAATACAAAACATAATCCCTGGAATAGTCCAAGTCAGTGGCTCCAAGTCAAACCTAAGCGTGTTTCTTTACCCGTTTGAGCACCGCAGAGGCAATTTCTGCGAAATAAAAATGACATAGTAAACTGACAAAATTTGTTTTATTATTTTAAGTAACCGAAACTACTTTTTAGATCATTTAAATTATTTACCGAAGAAATATTCTTAGAATTGCTTTTATTTTTAGAGAAATATTTTTGTGATGATTTTTTTACAACCATTGAACTCTCTCTCTCTCTCTCTCTCTCTCTCTCTCTCTCTCTCTCTCTCTCTCTCTATATATATATATATATATATCCTTAAATTATATCAGATTTTAATAACAACTGTCCTTCAAAATTTAAAGCAGAATGTTTTAAAAATTATCAATATATGCTTGATTGTGATTGACAAATTAAAGAGAGAAAAACATCAAAGTTTGCAAATGCATTAGCGCATTGACTCCGCAAGGATGGTAAAATTTTCCTATTTAGTCGCTTTCGAAAAGAAAATAAAACAAAATACTATTCCATGTTGAATCATGACTGAGTATCTCCAAGCCTACGACTCCGAGACAAACCAAACTTTGTCCCATGGCTTCCTACCTCAATGGCCCAGCTAGTTAGGGTTGAAAACTCGTCATTCAATTTTTTATCAGAATTTGCATTAATGTGATTCTACTAGGTCAAACTTAGAAAATGAAAAACTGTATTTGTATAACTAAAGTTTCTACACCCATTCTCTCTTCTCTCTTCTCTCTTGTTTTTTTTTCCATTTTTCTCTCCATCCTTATTTGTTAGTATAGGGGAATTGCCAAATTTTAGTTGTATAAATTGCTTCCCTCTTAATAAATTCAATCAAAAGAGAATTATTAAGTTGTCATAAAATGCAAATTAAAAATTATGCTCTAACTACCTTGCATCAACTTTAAATGCTAAGATGACACAATATTAACTTATTTATCTATAATGTTACTACTCAAGTAGTTACAATGTGTAATTCATATAATTTAATGAATCCCAAAAATTCGAATTAAACGGATAAAATTACATCAATAACATAAAGTTAGAATAATATAGTACTAGCTAGGAAGCACATACCACAAGCCTTAGGTTCGAGTCTTAAACACCGTGGACACCGACTCACGAAGATACTCATCCGACACACGTGACGCATATGTCTGAAAGTGTCCAAAAAATTCAGGATTAACTGTGTTCAAGCGTGTCCAAACTATATTTAGAAGTTTTTTTTAATCGTGTTCATGCCATGTCCAAATACAAAATGTTTTAAATAGTAAATAATTTATAATAATATAGACTCTTACAAAATTAGTAAGTATTAAAACATTTTATATATATTGAATGTTTCATATATTTTAAAATGGATTTAAAAAATATTAAAAATTAATATTTTGATATCAATCAATGAAAATATTAGAAATTTATTAAAAATATTTAATTTTATACTTATATATGTTGTGCTTATATCCTATAAAATTTTAAAATTGGTATGTCGTGTTGTGTCCGATATGCTTCTTAGAGTACTAGTAAATGACCATTGTGCAACACACAAGTTTGCACGGCTCTGATTAGGTTACATCTCATTTATGCGAATTACTTCTCATTTCAACATCGTATCCTCTAAAGATTACCAAGTCTGATAAGAACACAATTTCCACGTACAGGACGATTAAAGCAACACCAAACCATGCATCCACTCCCCCACAAAATCCAAGCTAAATTATTCAATGTCTATATATGCCTAGACTTACAGCTCAAAACTAGAGAAAAGAAATAAATACAAACCAGAAACCCTTGAAATTGAAGAACCTACAAATTAACAAATGAATTAAGACAGGTTCACCGGCAAACCTATGTACAATATACATAGATACATGCAACATGCTACACAATCATTTATTTGGAAATGCATTGGCACCAATTCCTGAGCTAAAGATACACTTATAAATTACTATACCAGCAAATCATCTTCCACCACCCAATGACAAAGGAATCTGACTTATGCAATCAAACCCAGAACTACCAGTGCCACTTCCACCAGCACCATCTCCAACATTGTAAACAGATAACACTGCTTCTTTGAGCAAGTATTCACTCTCTTCAGCAGAATATTTGTCGTTTTCCCATCGGTGCTTTTCCTCAGCTCTAAGTCCCTCAAGTTCCATTGCAACGTCTTTCATGGTAGGCCTTTCCTCCCCCTTCAACCTCAAACATTGTTTTGCAATATTTGCAAACTCAATTAGTTGCTCAACCTTTGCTTCATCTATGATGTTCCTATCCACAATCTGAAGCAAACGACCTTCTTTCATTGAAGAAAGGGTGCTTTCCTTCCTGTCAATAACTCTGCTAGCACAACCCTAAAGCTATAGACATCACTCTTGTCTGTTAATTGGCTCGTGTGAAAGTATTCTGGGTCAAGATACCCCAGTGTCCCCTGCACCAAAGTTGTTAACTGAGCTTTATCAAGAGGAACAATCCTCGAAGTTCCGAAATCAGAAACCTTTGCAATTAGATCACCATCAAGTAGTATGTTAGTGGTTTTGACATCTCTGTGTATGATTGGCATTGAAGTAGCAGAATGCAAGTATGCCAAGGCCCCTGCAGTTTCTGTTGCTATTCTCAATCTTGTTTTCCATGTAAGCTTTAATGATTGGCTATGGTCATGCAGAAGATCAGAGATAGTGCCATTGGGAATGAATTCATAAACAAGCAAGGGAACTTCTGTCTCTAAGCAACAACCCAAGAGTTTAACCACATTCCTGTGGTTGATTTGGGAGAGCAGAACCACTTCATTGATGAACTGTTCAATCTGGCTTGAGTCACTGATTTTAGACTTTTTAATTGCCACAGTTCTGTTGTCTAATAACAGTCCTTTGTAAACTGTTCCTTGTCCCCCTTGTCCTAGGATCTTGCCTTCATCGAAGTTGTTGGTGGCCTTCTTTAACTCTTCCATGGTGAAGACTTTAGTTGTTTCAGTTGACCCTTTATGTCTTGCAATCTGTTGTTGTAACAACAGGCCACCATTTTGTTGAAAAAATTGTTCTTTAAGTTTGATGAGCTTTCTTTTCTTCATTCCCCAATACACATAAAAGCTCATTACAAGTAGAACTAAGACGCCTACACTAACACCTGAACATAGAACAAGTAGAAACAATCATTTATCTTGTCTCAACTTTATTTATCTAGTGAACATGTAATTACAAGAAAATTACCTCGACTATATATAGCACCGGATTTAATTTCAGAACAGAAACTTTTGACATGGATTAATGTTGTTAATTACTAAAGAAAATTATTTTTACGATATTAGTTTTAATAGATAGTAGTTCCAGCTAATAACAATGTACTCACTCAATGCAATTTTCAGTATGGTTTCTGTTCTGGAATTGGAACTAGATTTTGGACTGCATTTTGTTCCATCTTTCTTTCCATCTCCTTCATATCCTTCTGGACACGAACAGTTGTAGCTACCAGGAGAGTTGTGGCATACTGCTCCACTATAGCAATCGTTGGATTCCGTGCATTCGTTAACATCTAAAAGGAAAATTATGAATTCTATTTTCATGATGGATTGAAGAGTTATAGAAAAGCAAAATCAATACTTTTATGTAAAATTGTAAACTACAACTCAGTCAGAAGAAGAAA